>SJYX01005986.1:12026-55417 GCA_006410675.1 Oreotragus oreotragus
AATAGAGGGTAGTCAAGAAGAATAGCTTTCTCACCTTTTCCTATGGGGAAGAAATATTTGGAGCTCTCTAAAGCCAACAAAGTCATAGATTATGCTTCAGACAGATAGGGTAAATACACCACCATGCAGACAAAGATGGTATGTACACTGCCCTTCCCATTTTTCCTCATAGTTACAAAGTCACAAGAATGTCAGAGTTAAAGAGAACATAGAAACAGACTGGCCAGCTTAAGTGAAGTGAAGTCGCTCAGTCGTGTCCGACTCTTTGGGACCCTGTGGACTGTAGCCCGCCAGGCTCCTCTGTCCATGGGATTCTCCAAGCAAGAATACTGGAATGGGTTGCCATTTCCTTTTCCAGGGGATCTTCCCAACCCAGGGATCGAACCCGAGTCTCCTGCATTGCAGGCAGATGCTTTATCTTCTGAGCCACCAGGGAAGACCATCTGATGGTTTCTCAAAGCCTTTCAAATGAGAATCGTTAGATTTGACCAAAAGCTCTTATAATTCTTCATGTGATTAATTGGAGCAAGCCTTGTGTATTTAGGGAATGTTTTAAAATCTTTAAAGATTTTCCATTTTGGGGCAAGACTTTTTTGGCCTATTCCTAACACTTACCCCCACTTTGAAGTGTTGTAATATATGTGGGCCTTCCTTGGTGGCTCAGATGGGAAAGAATCCACCTGCAATGCGAGAGACCTGGGTTTGATCCCTGGGTTGGGAAGATTCCCAGGAGGAGGGCATGGCAACCCACTCCAGTATTCTACTTGCCTGGAGAATCCCCGTGGACAGAAGAGCCTGGTGGGTTACAGTCCTCGGGGTCACAAAGACTTGGATACGACTGAGAAACTAAGCACAGCACAGCCGCACAGAATGTGTGTGTGTGTGTGTGTGTGTGCATGCGTGCGCACGTACCTCACACGTGCATACTCATTAATGAACCTCTTTCCCATACAGAGTTCATAAGAAGAGTTTGTAAACTTCGGTCATGTTGCTGGCTCTGTCCTTTTCATTCTTGTGTCTTGAAACCCACCTCTCTGTAGATGCTGCTGCTGCTAAGTCACTTCAGTCGTGTCCGAGTCTGCGTGACCCCGTAGATGGCAGCCCACCAGGCTCCCCCGACCCTGGGATTCTCCAGGCAAGAACACTGGAGTGGGTTGCCATTTCCTTCTCCAGTGCATGAAAGTGCTCGTAATGAGGCCCCTGTGCGATTTGCAGAGTTTCCTGCTGTTGTTGAGTCACATCTGATGAGAAGGAGACATTGTCAATGCTGCGCAGTAATTCCTTAATGCCCTGTGCCTCAGTTTCCTTGTCTGTAAAGAGAGGATAATAATAATACCAACATAGGTCATAGGTTGCCCCGTGGGTCAAATGTGATAACATATGTAAAAGATTCAGAATAGTGCCTGACACACACTATAATACTTGAAATATTGGGTTGTTATTAGTCATAAGTTACAAGACGAGTTACCGTGGAATTAGGTTAGAATTCAAATCAAATCAATAAATATGCATTAGCTACTATTTGGAATCACTATGGCAGAAAATACATGTTCATCAGTGGACACTCAGTTTGTATGCCATTAAATGTTTATTGGCTACTTGAGTGGACCATAGGATATTTTTCTGCTTTCACTAGTCTGGTACTAGGGACATTTAGATAGGAAGGATGCACTCATTCAAATTGGGACCTGTCCAGAACATGAAGTTAAAGAAATCTATTAATAAATGTGACTTCAGTGATTAAAGGTACATACATAAGCATCATGCCTGCTTAAGTGACATTTTGTTAATAGATTGTCCTGGCAGTTTAGGGTGTTCTTTTAAGCGTTTTAGCAGCAACAAGCTGCTTCCTAGTCAAGCATCTTAAAATAACTATGTCATTACATAAACATTCTACATCCAACTTATGCCAACCCATGTTCTGTTTCTTTTGGAAGAGAATAAAATAAGATGAATAGACAGGACCCAAACGCCTGTGCTATAGAATGCTAATGTTTCTTAAGAGGGTGGGTATTCTAAAATCGGTGGAAAAGGACCAGTGTTAAAGATATGGCTGACCTTTGCAAGATTAATTTCCTGCAGAGTCTTTGGTTTTTACAAGCTGACATGCCAGAGTCAACATAAACAAGGTGCTAGGGGAATATTGCTATAGAGGTAAGAGCATAGGCCTTTGTAGCTATCTCAGCCTGACCAGCTGGGCCCTGGGCAGGGGACCCAGGGACTCTGACAGAGTCCACACAGCTAAACAGACAGTGAATATGGCCTGGCCAACAATCTAAAGAGCAGCACATTCATCATCTTCAGGACTAAACTGGATGAGAAACCAATCTGATATAGTGACCACACTTACACAGGCAGCCGCAGGCTCCAGGCAACTAATTTCAGCCTCTTGCGTTAATGGAACTCAGGTAGCAGTGAGCCAGCTCAGACTGATGCCTGGGTCCAAGTCAAATAGATCCCAGAGGGAGAAACCAGACTTTTCAGTGAACAAGAGGAGGCATAGCAAATGGGGAATCAGTACCGAAAGAGGTAAGGAACGAGGAAAATATATAAGAATGGTTTAGGCGTTTAGCATGGAAGAAGCTGGGCAAGACCTAGCGTGTAGTCAGCTAGATGCACTGGAGAAGAAGGGCAGAGGTCATGACTGCCTCTGCTGTCTAGGTGATATTCAGCCAGGAAAAGCAGGTCAAGAGACCAGGCATTAAAAGTCAAGAGACCAGGCATTAAAACCAGAATCAACCAGAAGTCTAACTACATGCTGAAACATTGGGGTACTACCTCCAAATATTAGAGCTTCATCAGAAGAAGAAAACTTGATATTTTAAATAAGTAGTCCCCTGATTGAATTTGGACTGGTCTTGTGACTTGCTTTGACCAATAGGATGTGATGGAGGTGATGCTGTGTATCTTTGGAACAGAATCTTAAGTGATTTGCAGCTTTCACTTTTACATTTTGGGATGCTCTCTGGAAACTCAGAGGACATGATGCAAGAAGCCCAAATTGCCTAAAGAGGCCACATGGAGAATAGAATCCCTCTGGTAACCAGCCCCAGCTGAGTTCCCAACAAAGCCAGCACCAGCTTGAAAGGAAGTTATCTTGAATGTCCAGCCAAGTCAAGACCCCAGGTTGCACCCCCTACCCACATTACATGGAGCAGAAGAACCACACAGCTGAGCCCAGTCAACTCACAAAATCATGAGACGTAATGAAATGATTATTGCCGTAAGCCACTCAGTTTGGGGATGTTTGTTACATAGCCACAGAAGTGACTCTGTGAAGGTTTCAGGGGATGTAAAAGCAATAAACACTAAGTAACAATTATATCAGCAGGCATTTGAAATGATGAACTTGAATCTCTTTTAAAAAACTTAAGTTTCATTCAACATGCCCTCTTTAGGAAGACAGGGTTTTGTACAATATATGAAGGAAAAGCTTCCATTAAAAAATACCTAAAATTTAGCAATGTTTTATGGTTGAAAACAAACTTAATTTATCTAAAGAGTTTACTTCTTGTTGTGTTTCTATGGTGTAATTAAAAGTAGTATGGGGTGAAATAAAGATTTTGAAAGAAAATGTCAGATTTCCCAAACAGTTCCACACACAAAAGCACCACCAACAACTGACTGTGACTATCATATCTTCTTGAGACACTGCTGTTCTTTAATGTGCTTCTATGGAGAAGGCAATGGCACCCCACTCCAGTACTCTTGCCTGGAAAATCCTATGGAAGGAGGAGCCTGGAAGNGTGGACACTCAGTTTGTATGCCATTAAATGTTTATTGGCTACTTGAGTGGACCATAGGATATTTTTCTGCTTTCACTAGTCTGGTACTAGGGACATTTAGATAGGAAGGATGCACTCATTCAAATTGGGACCTGTCCAGAACATGAAGTTAAAGAAATCTATTAATAAATGTGACTTCAGTGATTAAAGGTACATACATAAGCATCATGCCTGCTTAAGTGACATTTTGTTAATAGATTGTCCTGGCAGTTTAGGGTGTTCTTTTAAGCGTTTTAGCAGCAACAAGCTGCTTCCTAGTCAAGCATCTTAAAATAACTATGTCATTACATAAACATTCTACATCCAACTTATGCCAACCCATGTTCTGTTTCTTTTGGAAGAGAATAAAATAAGATGAATAGACAGGACCCAAACGCCTGTGCTATAGAATGCTAATGTTTCTTAAGAGGGTGGGTATTCTAAAATTGGTGGAAAAGGACCAGTGTTAAAGATATGGCTGACCTTTGCAAGATTAATTTCCTGCAGAGTCTTTGGTTTTTACAAGCTGACATGCCAGAGTCAACATAAACAAGGTGCTAGGGGAATATTGCTATAGAGGTAAGAGCATAGGCCTTTGTAGCTATCTCAGCCTGACCAGCTGGGCCCTGGGCAGGGGACCCAGGGACTCTGACAGAGTCCACACAGCTAAACAGACAGTGAATATGGCCTGGCCAACAATCTAAAGAGCAGCACATTCATCATCTTCAGGACTAAACTGGATGAGAAACCAATCTGATATAGTGACCACACTTACACAGGCAGCCGCAGGCTCCAGGCAACTAATTTCAGCCTCTTGCGTTAATGGAACTCAGGTAGCAGTGAGCCAGCTCAGACTGATGCCTGGGTCCAAGTCAAATAGATCCCAGAGGGAGAAACCAGACTTTTCAGTGAACAAGAGGAGGCATAGCAAATGGGGAATCAGTACCGAAAGAGGTAAGGAACGAGGAAAATATATAAGAATGGTTTAGGCGTTTAGCATGGAAGAAGCTGGGCAAGACCTAGCGTGTAGTCAGCTAGATGCACTGGAGAAGAAGGGCAGAGGTCATGACTGCCTCTGCTGTCTAGGTGATATTCAGCCAGGAAAAGCAGGTCAAGAGACCAGGCATTAAAAGTCAAGAGACCGGGCATTAAAACCAGAATCAACCAGAAGTCTAACTACATGCTGAAACATTGGGGTACTACCTCCAAATATTAGAGCTTCATCAGAAGAAGAAAACTTGATATTTTAAATAAGTAGTCCCCTGATTGAATTTGGACTGGTCTTGTGACTTGCTTTGACCAATAGGATGTGATGGAGGTGATGCTGTGTATCTTTGGAACAGAATCTTAAGTGATTTGCAGCTTTCACTTTTACATTTTGGGATGCTCTCTGGAAACTCAGAGGACATGATGCAAGAAGCCCAAATTGCCTAAAGAGGCCACATGGAGAATAGAATCCCTCTGGTAACCAGCCCCAGCTGAGTTCCCAACAAAGCCAGCATCAGCTTGAAAGGAAGTTATCTTGAATGTCCAGCCAAGTCAAGACCCCAGGTTGCACCCCCTACCCACATTACATGGAGCAGAAGAACCACACAGCTGAGCCCAGTCAACTCACAAAATCATGAGACGTAATGAAATGATTATTGCCGTAAGCCACTCAGTTTGGGGATGTTTGTTACATAGCCACAGAAGTGACTCTGTGAAGGTTTCAGGGGATGTAAAAGCAATAAACACTAAGTAACAATTATATCAGCAGGCATTTGAAATGATGAACTTGAATCTCTTTTAAAAAACTTAAGTTTCATTCAACATGCCCTCTTTAGGAAGACAGGGTTTTGTACAATATATGAAGGAAAAGCTTCCATTAAAAAATACCTAAAATTTAGCAATGTTTTATGGTTGAAAACAAACTTAATTTATCTAAAGAGTTTACTTCTTGTTGTGTTTCTATGGTGTAATTAAAAGTAGTATGGGGTGAAATAAAGATTTTGAAAGAAAATGTCAGATTTCCCAAACAGTTCCACACACAAAAGCACCACCAACAACTGACTGTGACTATCATATCTTCTTGAGACACTGCTGTTCTTTAATGTGCTTCTATGGAGAAGGCAATGGCACCCCACTCCAGTACTCTTGCCTGGAAAATCCTATGGAAGGAGGAGCCTGGAAGGCTGCAGTCCATGGGGTTGCTGAGGGTCAGACACGACTGAGCGACTTCACTTTCACTTTTTATGCATTGGAGAAGGAAATGATAACCCACTCCAGTGTTCTTGCCTGGAGAATCTCAAGGATGGGGGAGCCTGGTGGGCTGCTGTCTATGGGGTTGCACAGAGTCGGACACGACTGAAATGACTTAGCAGCAGCAGTGTGCTTCTATAGTTAGATGTATGATTCCTTGCAATGAACTTCTCAACCTTAAGTAAGGCCTCTGCTCATCTTGGTTATGATTTTTTTTTTTGATGGTGTGAGTCATTTTATTGCAATATTTACTTTATCAAGGTGATCTGGAACCAAACTGGAGAGCTCTCTGAGATGTGCCTGTTCAGTTCAGTTGCTCAGCCATGTCTGACTCTTTTCAACCCCATGGACTGCAGCACGCCAGGCCTCCCTGTCTGTCACCAACTCCTGGAGCTTACTCAAACTCATGTCCATTGATAATGCCATCCAACCATCTCATCCTCTGTCATCCTCTTCTCCTCCTGCCTTCACTCTTTCCCAGCATCAGGGTCTTTTCCAATGAGTCAGCTCTTCGCATTAGGTGGCCAAAGTATTGGAGTTTCAGCTTCAGCATCAGTCCTTCCAATGAATATTCAGGACTGATTTCTTTTAGGATGGACTGGTTGGATCTCTTGCAGTCCAGGGGACTTTCAACAGTCTTTTCCAACACCACAGTTCAAAAGCAGCATGTGCAATTACTTCTGTGTCTGTTCCAGAGGCCAACAACCTACAAAGCATCACATTAAGCCTAAGTGCCAAAGGATAGGAGGAGACTGAAAAATGGTCAGATTTGGGAACAAGTTAGAAAGGGAGCCCAGGTTCAATCAGTCCATCCTAAGGGAGGTCAGTCCTGGGTGTTCATTGGAAGGACTGATATTGAAGCTGAAACTCCAATACTTTGGCCACCTGATGCAAAGAACTGACTCATTTGAAAAGACCCTGATGCTGGGAAAGATTGAGGGCAGGAGGAAATGGGGACAACAGAGGATGAGATGGTTGGATGGCATCACCGACTCAATGGACATGGGTTTGGGTGAACTCTGGGAGTTGGTGATAGACAGAGAGGCCTGGCGTGCTGCAGTTCATGGGGTCGTAAAGAGATGGACACGACTGAGCAACTGAATTGAACTGAACTGAACTCAGAAGGGAGCCCGGGTTCTGAATTAATACCCTGACGGTTAATGTCACAGCCTTTGCCAAAGCATCAAAGTGAGTCAAGATGAGCCACCATGAGTCAAAGTGGGACAAGGTGAGCCAAAGTGTTAGGAAATAAGGAAGTCAAGACATAGATCAGCATTTCCCTGATTTTCTAAGATCAAAGCTATCCAAGGGTCTGGAAATTTTGACATCAAATAAAGAAAGGCTTAACTATCAGATTTCAGAGTCCAAGCTTGCCAAAGCCTAGAATCTAGAAATCATGAAGATCAAGTCAATTATCCCAGCAGTCAGAACTCAGAAGGAACCTCAAGGTTCTTTCCTACTCTTTCCGAGAATGACAAACATTCACCAGAAGAGCATAGACCATAGATACTTGTATAACTTGTACAATTAAAATAGTCATGCTGAGTCTAAAACGGAGGTTGAAGTCCTATTACTTTTTATTCTCTATAACTTTTAAGTATGGAAAGAACACTGCTGGAATAATTCCATTACATCTGTTCCCATCTCTTGGCATTTGCTGTCCATGAAGAACACGCTTTAGTTGGCACAGTGCACATAAATTTGGAGGGGGAAGGTAATTCCCTTTCCAGAACAATCATGACTGACATAGATCTATATGATTACACTGTTGTCTTTACTATAATGTGATTTCAGGAAGTAAGGCAATCTCCTTAAGTCATGCATTAAATACCCTCCCCATTTTTTCATCATCTGTTTCTCAAAGGAATTACTAGATGAAAATGAACAGCTACTTGGAGGGCAACATTTCTGAAGAATCATGACCCAAAAGACATTGTGCCTGAACCAAATTCTGACCATATTTGCAGTGGAAGATTCCCCACTGCAGATCCAAATCTCAAGTGACAGCTCGTCAGTCCTCTCAGACAGTATTGACTTGAAGTCCCCTAGGACAGGCTGGGTACCCAAGTGAACACACTGGTAATCCATTTCATAAGAGGATTATGACTTAACCAAATGATGAACCATAAACATTTCTGTAGAATGTGATGACATAAGTCTGTCCCACTCCTTCAGAAAGCTTAGCCAGTGAAACTCAGTTCATTGGCCAGAACAAGAGTTATTTGGTTTTCGTGAGATCTTCATGACTGAGTACAGGTCTGGAAATGGCATTCCTTCAGGTAGGAATATCTTAAAATCTCTTAAATGTATCCTAATGGGAAGAGTAACCAATTTGTAAATGATGGAGTTTTTAAAGAAATTAAGCTTACAAATTCCAAATGCATGCAGTAACTCTAAGTTAACAAAATACCGTCTAGCAAAATCCACTGGGGACCCGCTTTAATGAATAGAGGGATTAATTTTAATTAGTATATTAGTTGTTTGCTTATAAATGGCAGTAACACTCTAACTCATAAATTCCAAATTAGCATAATCCAAATACATTTTTGTCGTAAAGGATTCTCTATTATCTAATTCAACAAACTTTTATACTAGTCTGTATTATACTAGTTTCTGTGGTAGATATTACAGATGCAAAGATTAATCAGATGTAGTCTTTGCCTCAAGAAGTTGACAGTATAGTGAGGAAGGATGTAGCTAAATTATTATATAATGTGATAAATGCTATGCTTCTGCAATAAATAGTATGTTTTCAGAGGACAAGGGAGGATGATATTAAGGCTACATAAAGAATGCATAAAATATTTCACAGGAGAAATAATATTGAACATGGGCCTTAAAGACTAAGGCCTCATCAAATAGAGAAGAGGCAGAAATGTACCATAATCCAGAATAAACATGAACAAAGGGTTGATGTTGTGAAAAAATGAGGCATCTTTGTGAAATGACTGCAGCAAAGGAAACCTTGGAGGAAGGCAGGAGATGAGCCTGGAAAGAAATGTGAAGCAGACCATGAATGCCTTTGAATCTCTTTGGAGTTGGGACTTTACCTTATAGACAATGGGAAACTAGAAAGAGTTGGAAGACAGAGAGCAATTGGAACAGATTCCCATGCATGGAAATAATAACTCAATCAGAGGTTCCCACTGCTTCAGAGAGAATTAAGATTTTTTTGTGGTAAGAAAGCAACATGAAAGAGCCCATTTCAGCTTTCAACTTCTAAAATAATAGTGAAAGGCACTGCTTTTAATTTTCAAGAACCAAGGTTTTGAGAAGGGGGAAAAGAAAAAGTTTTGCATATCAAAAGGCAAAGCCAGGATAGAGCTGGCAGAATGTGTGAGAACACAGTAGAGAATTACTAATTACTGCTTAGTCTGAGTCACTATCTCCACCACCCAGATAGCTTAAGACTGATAACTCACTAGTTCCATATAACACACGTTCATCAATCCAGAGTCTTTCTGAGATGATGATTAAAATAGCAAAGACAAGGTAATTGGGTCCAATCTAGAAGTGTTAATATTCCTATAGGGCAATTGAAAAGTTTGTCTAAACAAACTGAGAAGAGAATAGAACAGAGGTTGAAGAAAGAACACTGTTGCCCAGATAGGCGTTCTACAAAATTTGTAAGGTGTAGGGGGACCAACGGGACTCCCTGGACTTGAAAGACCACTTGGAGAAGTGGGATGTAACCTGGAGAGAGAACCCAGCCTCCACCTGAGTACCTCCAGGGGCCAGCCAGGGAACTTTGAGGAAGCTAATCCTGCCTTCCCTGATTGTCTCCATCTGAGTGGGCATCGCCAGTTTTGCTTGCCCCAAGGGGCTGCTTCAGCTGTCACTCAAGGACATCTCTTTAATAACTGCCTGCACTTAAACAGCAATGGAACTTGCTGAGGCCTTTAGACTGCTCAATTCAGCCAAATCCCACTATGTGAAACAGCCCCCTTCTTCAAAAGTCTAGGACACTCATAGGCCTCAAGGAAGTGAGACCTTGACTCCATAGAAGAGAAAGTAACTTCACACCCTGACTCAAAGGAGACTGGGGGTGGGGGGGGGACCTGGAGATTGAATGAGTCCAGCTTAAAATTTCATCTCAGCTATATGCAGATGACACCACCCTTATGGCAGAAAGTGAAGAGGAAATAAAAAGCCTCTTGATGAAAGTGAAAGAGGAGAGTGAAAAAGTTGGCTTAAAGCTCAACATTCAGAAAACGAAGATCATGGCATCTGGTCCCATCACTTCATGGAAAATAGATGGGGAAGCAGTAGAAACAGTGTCAGACTTTATTTTTCTGGGCTCCAAAATCACTGCAGATGGTGATTGCAGCCATGAAATTAAAAGACGCTTACTCCTTGGAAGGAAAGTTATGACCAACCTAGATAGCATATTGAAAAGCAGAGACATTACTTTGCCGACTAAGGTCCATCTAGTCAAGGCTATGGTTTTTCCAGTAGTCACGTACGGATGTGAGAGTTGGACTGTGAAGAAAGTTGAGTGCCGAAGAATTGATGCTTTTGAACTGTGGTGTTGGAGAAGACTCTTGAGAGTCCCTTGGACTGCAAGGAGATCCAACCAGTTCATTCTGAAGGAGAGCAGCCCTGGGATTTCTTTGGAAGGAATGATGCTAAAGCCTGTCTCTTATACACATCAGATGTGTATAAGAGACAGCCCGTGGACAGAAGAGCCTGGTGGGTTACAGTCCTCGGGGTCACAAAGACTTGGATACGACTGAGAAACTAAGCACAGCACAGCCGCACAGAATGTGTGTGTGTGTGTGTGTGTGTGCATGCGTGCGCACGTACCTCACACGTGCATACTCATTAATGAACCTCTTTCCCATACAGAGTTCATAAGAAGAGTTTGTAAACTTCGGTCATGTTGCTGGCTCTGTCCTTTTCATTCTTGTGTCTTGAAACCCACCTCTCTGTAGATGCTGCTGCTGCTAAGTCACTTCAGTCGTGTCCGAGTCTGCGTGACCCCGTAGATGGCAGCCCACCAGGCTCCCCCGACCCTGGGATTCTCCAGGCAAGAACACTGGAGTGGGTTGCCATTTCCTTCTCCAGTGCATGAAAGTGCTCGTAATGAGGCCCCTGTGCGATTTGCAGAGTTTCCTGCTGTTGTTGAGTCACATCTGATGAGAAGGAGACATTGTCAATGCTGCGCAGTAATTCCTTAATGCCCTGTGCCTCAGTTTCCTTGTCTGTAAAGAGAGGATAATAATAATACCAACATAGGTCATAGGTTGCCCCGTGGGTCAAATGTGATAACATATGTAAAAGATTCAGAATAGTGCCTGACACACACTATAATACTTGAAATATTGGGTTGTTATTAGTCATAAGTTACAAGACGAGTTACCGTGGAATTAGGTTAGAATTCAAATCAAATCAATAAATATGCATTAGCTACTATTTGGAATCACTATGGCAGAAAATACATGTTCATCAGTGGACACTCAGTTTGTATGCCATTAAATGTTTATTGGCTACTTGAGTGGACCATAGGATATTTTTCTGCTTTCACTAGTCTGGTA
Source organism: Oreotragus oreotragus (assembly GCA_006410675.1). Classification (NCBI taxonomy): domain Eukaryota; kingdom Metazoa; phylum Chordata; class Mammalia; order Artiodactyla; family Bovidae; genus Oreotragus; species Oreotragus oreotragus. The sequence continues at coordinate 23,563 of SJYX01005986.1, forward strand.
CTAGGGACATTTAGATAGGAAGGATGCACTCATTCAAATTGGGACCTGTCCAGAACATGAAGTTAAAGAAATCTATTAATAAATGTGACTTCAGTGATTAAAGGTACATACATAAGCATCATGCCTGCTTAAGTGACATTTTGTTAATAGATTGTCCTGGCAGTTTAGGGTGTTCTTTTAAGCGTTTTAGCAGCAACAAGCTGCTTCCTAGTCAAGCATCTTAAAATAACTATGTCATTACATAAACATTCTACATCCAACTTATGCCAACCCATGTTCTGTTTCTTTTGGAAGAGAATAAAATAAGATGAATAGACAGGACCCAAACGCCTGTGCTATAGAATGCTAATGTTTCTTAAGAGGGTGGGTATTCTAAAATCGGTGGAAAAGGACCAGTGTTAAAGATATGGCTGACCTTTGCAAGATTAATTTCCTGCAGAGTCTTTGGTTTTTACAAGCTGACATGCCAGAGTCAACATAAACAAGGTGCTAGGGGAATATTGCTATAGAGGTAAGAGCATAGGCCTTTGTAGCTATCTCAGCCTGACCAGCTGGGCCCTGGGCAGGGGACCCAGGGACTCTGACAGAGTCCACACAGCTAAACAGACAGTGAATATGGCCTGGCCAACAATCTAAAGAGCAGCACATTCATCATCTTCAGGACTAAACTGGATGAGAAACCAATCTGATATAGTGACCACACTTACACAGGCAGCCGCAGGCTCCAGGCAACTAATTTCAGCCTCTTGCGTTAATGGAACTCAGGTAGCAGTGAGCCAGCTCAGACTGATGCCTGGGTCCAAGTCAAATAGATCCCAGAGGGAGAAACCAGACTTTTCAGTGAACAAGAGGAGGCATAGCAAATGGGGAATCAGTACCGAAAGAGGTAAGGAACGAGGAAAATATATAAGAATGGTTTAGGCGTTTAGCATGGAAGAAGCTGGGCAAGACCTAGCGTGTAGTCAGCTAGATGCACTGGAGAAGAAGGGCAGAGGTCATGACTGCCTCTGCTGTCTAGGTGATATTCAGCCAGGAAAAGCAGGTCAAGAGACCAGGCATTAAAAGTCAAGAGACCGGGCATTAAAACCAGAATCAACCAGAAGTCTAACTACATGCTGAAACATTGGGGTACTACCTCCAAATATTAGAGCTTCATCAGAAGAAGAAAACTTGATATTTTAAATAAGTAGTCCCCTGATTGAATTTGGACTGGTCTTGTGACTTGCTTTGACCAATAGGATGTGATGGAGGTGATGCTGTGTATCTTTGGAACAGAATCTTAAGTGATTTGCAGCTTTCACTTTTACATTTTGGGATGCTCTCTGGAAACTCAGAGGACATGATGCAAGAAGCCCAAATTGCCTAAAGAGGCCACATGGAGAATAGAATCCCTCTGGTAACCAGCCCCAGCTGAGTTCCCAACAAAGCCAGCATCAGCTTGAAAGGAAGTTATCTTGAATGTCCAGCCAAGTCAAGACCCCAGGTTGCACCCCCTACCCACATTACATGGAGCAGAAGAACCACACAGCTGAGCCCAGTCAACTCACAAAATCATGAGACGTAATGAAATGATTATTGCCGTAAGCCACTCAGTTTGGGGATGTTTGTTACATAGCCACAGAAGTGACTCTGTGAAGGTTTCAGGGGATGTAAAAGCAATAAACACTAAGTAACAATTATATCAGCAGGCATTTGAAATGATGAACTTGAATCTCTTTTAAAAAACTTAAGTTTCATTCAACATGCCCTCTTTAGGAAGACAGGGTTTTGTACAATATATGAAGGAAAAGCTTCCATTAAAAAATACCTAAAATTTAGCAATGTTTTATGGTTGAAAACAAACTTAATTTATCTAAAGAGTTTACTTCTTGTTGTGTTTCTATGGTGTAATTAAAAGTAGTATGGGGTGAAATAAAGATTTTGAAAGAAAATGTCAGATTTCCCAAACAGTTCCACACACAAAAGCACCACCAACAACTGACTGTGACTATCATATCTTCTTGAGACACTGCTGTTCTTTAATGTGCTTCTATGGAGAAGGCAATGGCACCCCACTCCAGTACTCTTGCCTGGAAAATCCTATGGAAGGAGGAGCCTGGAAGGCTGCAGTCCATGGGGTTGCTGAGGGTCAGACACGACTGAGCGACTTCACTTTCACTTTTTATGCATTGGAGAAGGAAATGATAACCCACTCCAGTGTTCTTGCCTGGAGAATCTCAAGGATGGGGGAGCCTGGTGGGCTGCTGTCTATGGGGTTGCACAGAGTCGGACACGACTGAAATGACTTNGATACGGCCACTCCTCTGGTTTTCATGGAAAAAGCAGGAGGGGTCTTGAGGAAAGCTTTATGCCATTCAGGGAGGCACATGAAATGAAGTGAAATGAAGTTGTTTAGTCGTGTCCAACTCTTTGCGACCCCATGGACTGTAGCCTATCATGCTCCTCTGTCCATGGGATTTTCCAGGCAAGAGTACTGGAGTGGGTTGCCATTTCCTTCTCCAGAGGATCTTCCCAACCCAGGGATTGAACCTGGGTCTCCCGCATTGTAGGCAGACGCTTTACCATCTGAGCCACCAGGGAAGTCTTTAGGTAGTCACCTACCTCTAAGCAATTGATAAAAAAACACACAGAACGTGTAAAGGCATGCTTTGCACTCACGAGTCATGGATACTTGAAAACATCCATCTTCACGTTCAGTCCTAAAGGCCACTAATCCCTAGCAAAGGTTCAAGCAACTAGGAGTACAAAGTCCTAACCTAGTTTAACGGATGAATCAGGACACAAGTATACACACTGATTCTTCACCAGATTTCTTTATTTCCACGAAGATGAAGGAATACATTGAAGGCTGATAGTAGTAATTTTCAGATTTATAAAATGGCTGCCCAGTTCTCTTGGCAGGAGATATGCACTGAATGCCCAGAGTTTCTTCCTATTTGGTTTTCATGTACAAATGCCAACTAAAAGGGAAAATAAAGACACAAACCATGACCTCTGCTCTGCCCTCTAGGACTGTAGCATCCTGCAGAATGCCTCAAATTAAAATCTAAGGATGATGATTTGATAGGCACCCTGATAGCCAAGGCACACAGGGAAACTACAACCTAAGAGGAAAATCTTTTTTGCTTCCAAAATGGGACATGGATTGTGTGTAAGAAAGCAACCTAGGAACAAACTAAATAACTCTTGACCTTTCTGGAGGATGGCTAGGAAGAATAAAGCATCTAAAGTTAAAAAAAATGGTATGATCATACGGAATTATTATAGTGTGTGCTAAGTTGCTTCCGTTGTGTCCAACTCTGCGTGCCTCTATGGACTGTAGCCCACCAGGCTCCTCTGTCCATGGGATTCTCCAGGCAGGAATATTGGAGTGGGTTGCCATGCCTTCCTCCAGGGCATCTTCCAGACTCAGGGATCGAGTCTGGGTCTCATGTCTCCTGCCTGGGCAGATGGGTTCTTCACCACTAGCGACACCTCGGAAGCCCCTGACCACTGCGTGATTTCCGTTAATTTATTTTTTAATGCTTATTTCTTTATTTGGCTATATCTGGTCCTAACTGCAGCATGCAGGTTCTAGAGCTCAGAGGCACGAACCATTGCCTGGTTGGGTTTAGTTGCTCCATGGCATGTGGATCTCAGCTCCTTAACCAGAGATTGAATCCACATCCCTTGCATTGCAAGGCAGATTCTTAACCACTGGACCACCAGGGAATTCCCAGGATAATCTTTAAAACTATATCGCCATGTGGTCTAAAATCAACAATTCTCTAGTCCTACATATACATCTTTATTTTATATAAAATGGAAATTTAATATCTGAGCTATTGAACTATAGCCTCACACCACAAGTGGATTTCATCACAAACCCAGTGGGAGAGAATCGCCAATTGCACCCCGCTCCAGGAAAGGCATTGGGGGTTTTCCATCCACAGCACCTGCATCTCCTCCAGATGTTTGAGGTCTTAAATTTTGCTTTGTGGTGTTTGTGGATGCCCTGATCTTTAATAAGGGGCTTTTCCACGTGGGAGTTTGGAAAGCCTGTATCTCTGATGTGGGGTCTTAACTGCTGCAAGACCAACAAAGGAAGGACAGACAGAGGTTGATAAGGTTAGAAAGCATGTAGATATTTCAAAGAAGTTCTTCCTACATGTGCTCGAGAAAAAATGAGTTGTGCATAGAGGAAGCAGGGGGCAGATTGTAGGAGAAGAGGCTGGATGCAAAGCAGTGCAAGGAAGAGAATCTTGAACAGGAGATGCCCATAAGCATGGAGCGCACCTGTTAGATGCCGCAGATTGAGGGCCTGAGACACTGAGGAAGGTGAAGGAGAGAAAGGGGTGGGTTAGGATGACTTTCAGGCTTTAGCTTGGGTGGCAATAGGCTGCGACATCATGTTCCAAAGTCAGAAACAACTAGGGAAGGAAGAAAGCAATTTGGAATTCTGGCGACAAAGCCAGATTGTGTTAGGAAGATGGATGAATGTATTTTAAGGAAATAGAGGTTTGAATTACCTGTTCAAAGCCAAGACAGGAAGAGAAGGTGAGAGGTGTAACATACAACCTCCTGCACACTGGACTCCACCAGGACTTCCCCGGGGGCTCCGATGGTAAAGCATCTGCCTACAAAGTGGGAGCCCTGGGTTCGATCCCTGGGTTGGTAAGATCCCCTGGAGCAGGAAATGGCAGTCCACTTCAGTATTCTTGCCTGGAAAACCCCATGGACAGAGGAACCTGGTAGGCTATAGTCCATGGGGTCACAAAGAATCGGACATGACTGAGTGACTTCACTTTCACTGCACACTGAGAAGTCTACTCTGGCGCCACTGCAGCCCCTGATGGTTGGAGAGGCATGCTAAGATCCAGATCCTTCATTAACCTCCCAACTTATGGCCCAACCCTCTCTTCTTACTGATGCAAGCAGGTTACACGCACACACACACACACACACACACACACACACACACACACACTTTGAGGGCCTGAGACACTGAGGAAGGTGAAGGAGAGAAAGGGGTGGGTTAGGATGACTTTCAGGCTTTAGCTTGGGTGGCAATAGGCTGCGACATCATGTTCCAAAGTCAGAAACAACTAGGGAAGGAAGAAAGCAATTTGGAATTCTGGCGACAAAGCCAGATTGTGTTAGGAAGATGGATGAATGTATTTTAAGGAAATAGAGGTTTGAATTACCTGTTCAAAGCCAAGACAGGAAGAGAAGGTGAGAGGTGTAACATACAACCTCCTGCACACTGGACTCCACCAGGACTTCCCCGGGGGCTCCGATGGTAAAGCATCTGCCTACAAAGTGGGAGCCCTGGGTTCGATCCCTGGGTTGGTAAGATCCCCTGGAGCAGGAAATGGCAGTCCACTTCAGTATTCTTGCCTGGAAAACCCCATGGACAGAGGAACCTGGTAGGCTATAGTCCATGGGGTCACAAAGAATCGGACATGACTGAGTGACTTCACTTTCACTGCACACTGAGAAGTCTACTCTGGCGCCACTGCAGCCCCTGATGGTTGGAGAGGCATGCTAAGATCCAGATCCTTCATTAACCTCCCAACTTATGGCCCAACCCTCTCTTCTTACTGATGCAAGCAGGTTACACGCGCACACACACACACACACACACACACACACACACACACACACTTTAGATAAGACACTTTGTACTGCTGCCATTTTTCTTGTTCTACCTCCAGCAGGAAAAAAAAAAAAAAAAGAAAGAAACTGAACACCATTCTCTGTAGAATTCTCCTCCTTGGAAATCAAAGTTAATTAACATTTACTGAACCTTTCCTGGACACATGGCACAATACCAAATTCCTAAAGGAAAACGAGGATGGATGTGTAGGCATGGTACTAAAAACACATCAGAGGAGAAGGAGCAAGCCAGTTTAACAGGTTAGAGCACTTTTCCATCCCATGACTGTGAGACTCTGGCCTATCAGTAAACAAACCCACTCATAATAAAAAGCCTTTGCATGCATAAATACATGGTATTTAATTTCTTAAAATAAATTCATAAGCTCAAAGACTGAGCCATCTCTTATCACCTCCCTGCAAGTTGTAAAAAATATGCAAGTAAAATATATTTTAAAAATTGTCCACGCTAACATCTACAAGCTCCATCAGTTCTCACAGGCCACACCACTGGGAGATGTTGTGTTTACACACTCGCCGTAAAGTATGACACGTGTAAACCCTGATCCCGTATTCACTGGCTTCTCTTTGCTTGTGATACTGGTTCTCAATGCAGGCTGCCATCAGCATGATGGGGTACTTTAAAAAATACATGTGCTTGGGTTGTTCATGCACAGACTTTGTATCTATGGAAGCTGGACCCAGCTGATGATAGCTTTGCTCATCCCCAAGAGGATTCTAACATGCAGCCCCACACGATCTCCCATATCTCTAGGCATATCAGTCAAACTCAACTCCCATCAACTTTTTGAAATCCACTGATACCTCCAACTACTTCCTACAAACACTAGTCACTGAGACAATGGCCGGAGTGTTCCTGCTTCTTCCATTACTCATAGGGCCCCCTGGGGCATCTACCCATTTTCCCTCCTTTCCACAGACTTCTCTCCCAGTTCCGTTTCAAGCCAAGCAGAAAATAAACCTGTTTCTAAGACATGTTATCTTGGTGCCAGTCTATCTCAGCATTTCAATTTATTGGCAAAGAATACTGTCATTGGAGTTACTGCTCAAGGAGTCCATTATGACAAGAAAAGACAAGGTTATTTAGTCCAACTCATCTAGGTTTGGGTGTGGGGTGTAAGGTGTGAAGTGATTGTATACTTTGCATACAATTCAAAGACCTCCAATGTATTGTTGCATGCGTGCATGCATGCTAAGTCGCTTCAGTCATGTCCGACTCTTTGTTACCATTTGGATTGTAGCTTTCCAGGTTCCCCTGCCCGAGGAATTCTCCAGGCAAGAATACTAGAGTGGGTAGCCATTCCCTTCTCCAGGGGATCTTCCTGACCCAGGGATCGAACCCAGGTCTCCTACAATGCAAGCAGATTCTTTATCATCTGAGCCTCTGGGGATGCCCTACAGTAAAACCTCCCTCCTAAAGTGTTAGGACCCAAACTGTCTGCCCTCTGCATGGAGACTTCCCTGGGGAAGAGTACCTCCCGCTGCCTTCCACTGGGTATACAACTTCACACAGTGAGTGGCTTCTAAGCCTGGTTTCTGTCCTATAATCTAAGGCTCTTGATAAATGAGGATTGTGTGGCTGAAAAAACAGGTTCGGCTCCTAAGGCAGTCATGTCCACCTCACTGGCACTCAGCATCCTTACAGCTCATCCTGGAGGAAGCAGAGGAAGAGGAGCCAGACCTCGTGTCAGGAGGACCCCAGGGCAGAGGGGGCATGGGGCTTACCCACAGGGCCGTGAAGGGGCCCCTACCTGCCTGTGGCTCTGGTTCAGACACCAGGCTTGTAAAAATCAACACCATCTCGGTAACAGGCACGGGAGACAGAAATAACAGCAGGGAGTTTTTGACGTCAGCTCCTCATTGGAGACTTTCTTCTTTCACTGAAATGGCCAAGTATCCACCTGTAGACAGAGTCTGTCCTTACCTCACAGTAGGAAAGAATCATTTTCATAAGTTCCCTAAGACAGAGCTTACTCTTCACGCCAGCGTCACTCCTGAGGACTCCAGTGATGAAAGCGGGACAGCACATGTTCCCAGGGAGCAGACTTGATTTGGGTCTCCCGATGATTTACGGAACTTGCTTCGGGGAACATGAGCAGAAAGTGAGGAGAGACGGACACGTATTAAGAATTATAATTTGAAAGCTGGAAAAGCCAATTAAGAGGCTCTGTGTGAAATTTGAAAGGAAACCATTGCAAAAGAATAAAACTTTATTAAGCGTCAGCCCTTCTGGGGCTTTTGTGCTCCTCCCCTCCTCCTCCTTCCACCTCTCTCATATCCATGAGTGTGTGCATGCACATGAGTGGGCACACGCGCGTGCGTGCACACACAGACACACACATGCTGGAATGGATTTTATTCACTCTTATTTTCCAGATGATAAAACTAAAACCAGGCAGGCTGTCTCAAGGTCACAGCCAATAACTAGAGAGAGAAGCTTCTAACCTACCCGTGTGCAGATCTGCATTATTCCTACTTGCAGAACTGCTCATACTTCCTTAGAGAGTCTGTTTCTTTCCCCCGAATCGAGCAGCTCACTGGCTCCCATGCCTAAACCAGGAAGAAAAAAGAGTGCAGAGGTTAAGAGAGAAGGCTGTCGGGTCAGTGTGTTGAGCTCAATTCCCAGTTCCACTGTCATACTGCGCAATCTTGGGCAAGTTACTTAGTCCCTCCACCCTTCAGCTTCCTTATCTGTAAAATGGGAGTAATGAGAATGTCATGTGCTTCAGAAACTGTTATAAAGAAAGCAAAACAGGTAAAACACTGAGAACAGTTCCTGGCATTGTAGGCAAGACATCAACTTTTACTGGGTTAAGCCGCGGTGATTTTGTAGTTGTCTGTTTCTGTAGTCACTGCCTATCATAACAGATGTAGTTCAACAAATATATTAAATTAATTTTGATTGAGTCATTATGCATGAAAGTTATGTGGCAAGAACTGTTGCTGAAGGGAACTATGGTTTTGGGGTTCTATTGTATCCCTATAGTCCACCAACTCTCCTGCAAAGAATAATTTCAGTTGTGTTCTAAAGATGAGATTTCTTCTGATGAATAACTTTATCTATCAATACATTCATTCGCTGATCATCAATATATCAGCACACTACAGAGCACATAATCTACCCAAGAAATAATTTTTTTCTCTTATTTCACTCAGGGATTTTTAGCAGCAAATGATAATTGATTCCATTTTTTATAAAGAGCCTATAGTACTCACAAATCTTCTATTTTAAACCTTCTTAAAAATATTATGCCTCTAGATGAAAGGCAATAGAAATATCTGAAACTAAATAAATAATAAATTCCCAAGAAGTCCAGTTTCAATAAATGATGAGAATTCTAAAACTGAGAAAATCTGTCTTAGGTAATCCCATCTGAACTGACAGTTTCATTCTAATTTCCATGAATGTGCCTTACTTACAAATTCTGACATCCTTTACTGGAGGAGAGACTGCCAGCCTTGACTCTGGGTTTCTATTGTTTCCTGGTGCATTCAGGGCTTCCCAGCTGACACTAGTGATAAAGAACCTGCCTGCCAATGTAGGACATGCAGGAGACATGGGTTCGATCCCTGGGTTTGGAAGACCCCCAAAGTAGGAAATGGCAGTCCTGGGGAGTTGAAAACATACCACTTCCTGTAGCATGCAGTTGACTTCTATAGTCACCTCTAAGACCTCAGCTCTTTGAAGAAAGGGAAGCCCCAATAAGAAACTCACTGGATGTTAGAGCAAGAGAGACATGACAAACCATGGTGATCCTCTGCAAAGATTTAAAATGATGAACTTTACAAATGCCCATCAGTTGCCAACCCATCCATAGCACATCCAAACACATAATTAACTTTCTAAACATGGATACTGTGGACATTTAAAAATGCATATTAGGTTACTCGATATTCTGCCCATTCCTGGCCACTTATATAAATATTGGGTTGAGAAACTTCTTAAAATGCACAGACAGAACTGACTTGGTCATCTTCAATAGTAATTGACTAAATAGATAATGAGGGTCTTTTAAAACCAGGTATTATGGACAATAATCTTTAAGGAACTTTTGCATCGCTTTAACCCAAGGTGTCAAGATTTAATTAGAATTTGAAATTCACGGATCATTACCAAAACACATAATTGGTCTGTGCAGATGCATGACTGCAGATCACCAGTGAAACAGATCCTTAGAACCACCACTCAAAATAATACGTTAAAGGCATGTGGATTCGTCCACTTGGAATACTTCTCATGAAGAATTCACCATTTTAACATCCTTAAAGGAGGAATTTTCATTTTTTTCCCAGTTGATGTTGGAAAAGTTCTCTTTACAAATGAATAACAACTAATTAAATTAAAAGGAATGATAGAAATGTCTTAAACCATCATTTTTTAATCTAATCTCCACCCATGAAAGCATTGATTCAGACAGGACACATCACTGGGGCGACCAAACCATTGCATAAAACATTGTGAGGAGGAAATGCTAGTCTCGTGCTGGCCCAGTGGTTAGTTGCTAATTGCAAAAGAATGAAAGAGAAAGCTTTTATGGAAAGTTCTGGACATCTTATCTTAGCATCGCTACTGGTGGATCCTGCTCGATGATGCTCTGAGAAGCACTACGCAGTACCCAGCAACACCTGAGATCTTCTTGTTGACAATGTTTGAAAGTGAAAGTGTTAGTTGCTCAGTCATGCCTGACTGTTTGTAGCCCATGGACTGTAACTCGCCAGGCTTCTCTGTCCATAGTGATTCTCCAGGCCAGAATACTGGAGTGGGCTGCCTTGCCCTTCTCCAGGGGATCTTCCCAACCCAGGGATTGAACCTGGGTCTCCTGCATTGCAGGCAGATTCTTCACCATCTGAGACCTAACCCACAGTTTTTAGGAAGAACATAAATCACTCTAATCAGGCCAGTCCTCGATGGGGGATAATCCCCAATAGAGGGGGAAAAGGATAAGGATCCCTGGATGATAAAAGTGTCCCAGGCTCTGAGAGTAATTTTTTTTAAGATTTGTTCCACAAGAACCAGTGGAATAGTTGCAGTCTCTCAAAGTAACTATTTTGCAAAGGATAACATTCATTTGAACACCCAGATCTTGGTATTTAAATGAAAATTAGTCTATATTCATTTATACACCACACAAAACATTGAGTTAAACAGTCTAGCCCATATGACCCAACAATGAGAATTCACCAGAAATTCACTATATCAGCCATTTTCAAAATTTATTGCGCATCAGGCACATGTGAAATATCTGTTAAAAGTGCTAATTTTTGAAGCTGATTGAGTCAAAAACTCTGTAAGTATCCTGATGCTGTGTAGCTGAATGAAACATAAGTGAAAATTCCTGGATGCCCATGCTGTTGGGCTCTGGTCCTGGCTCCATCTTATGAAATCTTCAGAACGCCATGCAACCTCTCTGGCCTCATGGAGTCTCCTGGAAAGGATGGAAGCTGATTTCTGAATACTTCTTGTTCTAGAGTCCTTTGTCCATGTCAGACTCTTCCTGCTTTTGCTCTCTGGGTGGTCAGAGAGCAAAATAGTATTAAACATTATTCTCAGTTCATGTATATAGACACTGAACCCCAAATTGTCCTCTGATTGGCTGGACATCCTGAACTCTGGACTCACGTTTATTCTCAGGACTAAGATAACCATAACAAGAATGGCTTGGCCCAACTGGCAGTCTCCCAGACCTGTGAACTTGATAATGATCCTACAAGAGGACACACTGTAGAGAGCTAGAATCGGGTACTTCAGGGAGGCCTCTAAGGGTGGGAAGGGAAAGATTTGTTGAGGGGAGGTAGGAATATGACTGCAATGCAGGAGACCCTGGTTTGATTCCTGGGTTGGGAAGATCAGCTGGAGAAGTGATAGCCTAGCCACTCCAGTATTCTTGGGCTTCCCTTGCTGGTAAAGAATATGCCAGCAATGCGGGAGACCCAGGTTTGATTCCTGGCTTGGGAAGATCCCCTGGAGAAGGGAAAGGTTAACTAATCTAGTATTCTGGCCTGGAGAATTCCATGGACTGTATAGTCCATGGGGTTGCAAAGAGTCAAACATGGCTGAGTGACCCCCACTTTAAGGGACTCCAGGCGAGAACAGCGTGAGCATAAGTACAAGGCTAAGAATGGGCAGGAAGGCTCAGGAGTCACTCTCCAGTGATCAGAGCATTTGTGTCCAAAAGTGGTTAGATTCAAGAGAAGTACCCTAGAATTCAGATCAAACTTTAGCTTTGCTTATATTCCAACATCAGAGCCAGCGTTAAAGAGAAAGCTCAGTAAAGAATTTTCCAAGTGTGAAACAACACTATCATCATGCACAAGAAGAAGGCTCTCTCATCAAACTCACATGCGGCATATGCTGCTTAAAATGCATCCTATACATCCACAAGCATAAACATCTGCAAGCAAACAAAGGTAACTGAGCAGGGAAGAGACTGCATGTGCTTCCAGAGACCTCCCTCCCTCAGAAGTGGGTAGCGGCTTCGATTGTGCAGGCAGGAGACATTTGGTGGGGACAGGCTTGCTCTGCCAACTCAGCCTCTGCCATGTCATGAGTCACAGAACTGGCAGGCTCCGAGTACACAGGCAGGCTTAAGACCCTCCATGCCTGCCAGCTCTACTGAGTGGATGGGACCCAACCAATGCCCACTTCTTCGGGAAGGATTATTTTGAATGAAATTTTTCCTTCGAGGGCAAAAAAAGACATACACGATTTCCTTTAGGGTAGCTTGATAAAATGATCCCAAAATTCAAAAAGGCAAAAAAGAAGTCTACTTCACCCACGGCTGGGATTTTCCCTTGATGCAAGATTCTTTAGACTGAAGGGGAGTTTGCTGGCTGCCAACACTCCCAGGACAGGCTGCTGGCACCAAGTTCCCTGAGAAAAGCAGCAGATGGCCTCTGGGGAGCCAAGGGAGTCAGCCAAGATTTCCCTGGAGAATCACTGGATGGATGTCCCAGTTACTTTGGGCACACGAGCCCTTGGCCCTAACCAAATCCAACCTTCATTTAGAGTTTTAAAGCCCAGGGTCTGTGTGAGTCATCTGCCAACAGAAGATGCTGCTCTCATCCATGTAAGAAGAATCGACTCTTCTTCCCAAGGCCAGCCTCAGTCGTGTGAGGCATCACTATACCTAACTTCTTCCAGACCAAGCCTTGAATCAAGTGCTGAATACTAATTAGTATTAATGATAATTAATAAGATCAGTTGACCTTCTGGGTAGGGCTCATCTGCTCTGGTCATACCAAATAGGCTAATTGGTTTATGCACAATATTTGCTAACTTCAACAAGTGCCATGCATTTCATCAAATTGTTTCATCTTTTCTGGTGATAGCTTTGTATTTCTGGAGGGGGTTCACAAAAAATAAAAAGAGAGTTTTGTCTTTTACCTAGAGGAGCCAGAACTTGAGGTTAAAATAGTATTTAGCCTGAGTCAGCTCACATTCATTGGATACTCATTCCAGTAAGGCGTCTACCATTCTAGGATGAAGCAAACAAACACAGGATATCACACACAAAAAATGAAGCATGGCCACAGCTCTCTTTTAAAAATCATCCATAAACAGGTATTGACGAGTACTGATTCTAATCAATACCATATTCCAAGATGTTGACTTAATGAGGGAGAGTGTTCTTTATCTTGAGGATGTTTATCTACAAGGGAGCTAGGACTTACACAGGAAATATCGTGCAAGGAAATAACACCAAGCATCATTGGATAGATCAGTTTTAGCGCTTTGGAACAGACAAGGTACCGTTTTCCCACGTGTCTGTGTGGTTCATTTCAGGGTTTTGAAGTTTGGCTGTCTCTTCAAGGAAAGCCTCTAATATCCACTAGACTTGAGACTGCGGATACCTGTTGGAGAAGATGGATGCCATTCATCCATCCCTCAGGAGAGGAAGTGTTAATCACCTCAGCGGAGCATTTTGAGCTCGATGCAGTACCGAGTTGTTGCAGTATAGACCGTCAGGCCGTTCACTTTGGAAAGCTTCGGAGGTACTGCACTTTCTTGATAGATATGAACGTGTTTTGCATTGTAAGTTTCTGTGTTCCTTATTGCTTTTCTGCTTTTAAAAACATTTTTGTACTGAAGGCAAAGAAAGGACATTACAGAAGCAGGAAGTAAAGCAGGGCAAGGACCTGAGTCTCCCATCCAGCCCTGCACGTGCCTGGCTCAGGTACTCGGTGACCCTGCATTCTTGGCCTCCATTGCCATAGAGCTCGTCTCTGGATTTCCAAATCCTCTTCCTCATTCAAGACCTCCATCAGATACCACATCTAGGAAGCCCTTTCAAATCTCCATCTCAAGCAACTACAGTCTTTCCCTAGAACATTCATTGACTCTCTAACAGCCTTTAGCACTTCTTCCCACATATAAGCATATGCACTTATATATTGGTTTCTACAGCACATAACCCACACATCTTGTAAACATCACAGCACCCTCTGCTGCATCTAAAATCTATCCCAGTGTCTAAAGCACTCCACATTTAGCAAATGCTTATTGCAAATATTTACGGGATGAATAAATGAATTATCAGTGCAGGGAGATTCTTCTGAAGAATCTAACATGTATATCAATCAGGACACAAAAATGGGAACAACATCGTGTGCATAACTGAAGCAGATTTACAACCTAGATAAAAGTGGTCAATACTTCAAATCACTGCTCAGTTCATTTGGCTTAGTATATTTCTTTGCTAGGCACTCAGAGATCTGGCTAAAATTAAACAATCAGCATACGAACAGAGGAACTCTATTTAGACCATCCATCTCAAGACTGCTTCTTTAACAGGCACTTCTTTCTTACTCTCCCTTGAAATTGGGAGTAAAAATTGGGAAATGGCCTTATTAAAATGTGGAAGTTTAGTGGAAATGTGTTGTGGACAAGACTCTCTTTTTGTCTATGATTTGAAACCCAGTCCTATTGGTAAATTTTTAAATAAGAAAAGTGAACTATCAATAAAGTAGTACTGCCCCACCCAACTACTAAGATAAATAAAGTACATATTGATAAGGTGGCAGAGAAATAGGAATTCCCTGGTGGTCCAGTGGTTAGGGCTCCAAGCTTCCACTCCTGGGAACATGGGTTGATCTCTGGTTAGAGATCTAAGATCCTATATATTGCATATAAAACAAACAAAACATGAGGGAGAAAAGACATAAAATAATGCAATCTACCAGCAAGCTGAAATGAATGTTGGTAAAATGGCTTGAGTATTAACTGGAATGCCCTTTCTCTAATGACCAAACTTCAGGTATAATAGCTACCATTTCCTGAGTGCCTACTATATGCCAGGCAAATGGAAAGCCCTTTTAATATATTGTCTCACTTATTCATCACAGAACCTCAAAGTCAATATGATTGTTCCTCTATTACAGGGAAGGAAAGCAAAGCTCACGGAGGTTAAGAAACTCAGCCAGCTAACATACCAAGAGTGTGCTTTAAACATTCTCAACTACCACCTTCTGCCCTAAAAGCAAATCTTGGGATTCTCCATTTCTTCAGTATTCACAAGCTTAGACACACCTGTCCCAGCTTAGTCTCACCTCAACTCTCTTATTAATCAGGGCCAACTTTAAAGGACTGACTTGTGAGGCTGCAGCTGAGAAATGGAAAAAGGACCAAGAGCTGCTGTCCTCAATACATGAAGTGAACAGCTCACAATGAGGCATCTCATTGTTGACTGTAGTGTTTATTAATATTCCTGACTACAGTGAGCGCTCCTACTACACCATGCTTTTATTCTGCATGAAGAGAAAAATGCGATTAAGGCATGCATTCACCATGTGCAGATGAAGACCCTCCTGCTAGTGAAGAACGCTTTGAGGAAAAAAGGGACCAAGGCTTCCTTCGGTCACCACTCTTCCTCCTCCAAAGCGCCCTCCTGCATGCCCCTTTCCACAGGGAAGAGCCCATACAAAACACTGGCACCGGGTAACCTGGGGGCCCAGGAGGCTTGGTTTTTCTAGATGAAATTCAGCTGAGTTGGTAGCCTAAAAAGAGATGAACCTGGAAAAGCTTCAGCTAAGCACTCAAAGATCCCTCTCTTTCATCAGACATAACTGAGTTCTGGTCTCTCACCTACTGCGCCAGCTGCCTTGAAAGGAGCCTGTAGGGACCTCCCTGGTGGTCCAGAGGTTAAGAATCCACTTGGCAATGCAAGAGGCGTCGGTTCCATCCCTAGCTGGGAACTAAGCCCACGGGCCACAACTGGAGAGTCTGTGGGCTATGACGAAAGATCCCAGATGAGGCAACAAAGATGGTGCAGGCCACAGCTAAGACCCAACGCAGCATATAAATAAGTTAGTGTTTTTTTTAAAGGGCCTGTAAATCCACCCCAAATCTGGCTGCTGGGTGAAAGTCCTGGTGAAGCGCACACAGGGCCGCTGGGAACAGCAGCCTCTCCACCCTCAGGAGCTCCGTGCTGCCTGCTGGGGAGGGAGGACCATCCTCCCGCTTCTGTGGGCTCTGCTGTCTGCTCAACGCGCCTCGAAGGGCAGAGGCAGTCAGGGCAGACGCGAGCCTGAGCACCGCAGTGTGTGAATCCTCGCACTTTGAACCACGCCATTTTGCAATAATCTGTTTTGCTCATCAGCACATCAAGAGCGTGTTTTCTTGTTTTCCTAGGCATGTGGTCACAGTAGCTTTCGATGTAACCCAAATAAAGTTCTAAATATGAACTCACAATAGCAAAGTCAACAAAGCTAGAAGTGGTTCATCTCTGGGTGCTCGAATTTGCATCTCAGTGTGACAGGCAGGACTTCAGAGGCCAAGGATTAATAGAACTAATCACCTTATTTCCCCCAGAGGTTTGACCCTGGGTGTGATTTGTGTCCACAAAGCCAATATAATGATGATCAATCCCTCTTATTAATGCAGCTAAAAGTGGAACCCATGTAAGAGCTTATGTAACTTCAATGACACACGACAGCTAAAGACTGCTTCCCCCATGAGCTCTTAGAACCAAAGTTAATTGGCAGCTAATGAAAAGTGTAAATTTGGGGGCATTTCTCTTCCTATCTGCACTGCTCCTTCATTAAGTTAGATCTTTCAGCTTCAAGAGCATAAGAAAAATACAAAAACACAAGGTGAAGCCAGATTTATAAACGTTTTTAACATAATCTTTCCAACTAAGTCATTGGTGCCCATGGCTAAGTGTTACTATCATTTGAAATAATTCTATTATTACTATTGGAAATAATGTAGCAGTTAATTTGTCAGATGTCTATTATTCTGAAGACTCACATTTTATATAGTAAATAATAATACAGAAAAATCTTTAAAAATGTTATATTGCAGGATATAATATTCTTTTCATGACTCTCAAGCCAGAAAATTGCAAAAAAGCAAAGAAATGAGAAATTATTTGCGTATCATAAAATGTTGTAGGCTTGTACATAAGCCTGGGGGGAAAACATACATATTTACTCACGAATCCCATCTCAGTTACACCTTTGCTCATTTAGAAGCTGTGTTTAGGTTTTGAAATCACTGGACGTGTTGTTTCATTTGTTGATCTTTCCATGACATTTTAGGAAAGATATTTTTAAAGCCCAAGACAAGTCAAATGGTTTCTTTTGAATTACTTAGTTCTCAGTTATTATGTAGATGCTTGATTGAATCTGATGAATGATCTTTGAAAGAAACACTCACTAAATTTATGAACCGAAAATTTTACAAACAAACTGGCATGTCTAGACTGAAGGGTGTACATCTCTGGTCTGGAGTCACATTCTGCTTGTTCTGCAGAGTGGGATTTTAATTTTGTTTAAGCTCATTTGTTGCTAACTTTTAAAAATCAAGTGATTTTCATTTTTAAAATTCTCATCTCCTGATTTCTTTGGGGGAAAAAAATCATTTTCTGACAACCTGGACCTCCATCCCCACCACAGGCAGGATCTGAGTGGCAGGTGCCTGCTTTAAGGGGAACTTCGACCTTCAGCTCATCGCCATCCCTGCCCAGCCTGCTCACTAACCTGTCTCCCACCCGGGCCCCATAGGCACTTCAGCTTGCAGGTCCTGAGGCCTGAATATCTTCCCAGCCTCGGGGGTCCTGCAGCGAGAAGCTCCATCCCATCAGAGATGTGGAAGATGATTATGAATCAAGCAATTTGGCTAGAAAAGGTCACCAATCGCTTCGAATGGAAGGATAGAATAATAAGACAAACAACAAAGTGAGAAATAAAATGTAAGCTAGTGACATGAATGGTTGTCAGTCTCCAAAGAGGTTTTACTTAAACTGAGACCTGAATGACATGAACACCTGGAGGGGAAACACTCTGGATGAAGAGACTGGCTGGCTTCGAGTAGAAGGATGAGGATGTGTGGGGTGGGCAAGGGGCAGAAAGGTCTGGGAGACTTCCCTGGTGGTCCAATGGCCAAGACTCCACACCCCCAATGCCGGGGGGCCCAGGTTCAATCCCTGGTCATGGAACTAGATCCCACATGCTGCAACTAAGACCTGGCAACAAAATAAATAAATCTTGAAGAAAAAAAAAAAAAAAAAAGAAATGAAAGGTCCACTGACTTAGCACAGGATGAGTGAGGCAGAGAGTTGTTCAAGATGATGTCTGTGAACTCTGCAGGGGGGATACCATATGGTCCTCTTACAAGAGAATTCCTTATAGAATTTGAATTTTATCCAAAGAATGATGGGAAATCCGGAGCAGGTTCTAAACAGGGGAGTAATGCGAAAGAAGCTATATCTTAGAAAGCTCATTCTGCCGCTAGATGGAGAAGTATTGAGGGAAGACGGGAAATGTAAACTAGGAGGCCATGTGAGAGCTCAGCGCTGGGTTCATCATCGGGCACGGTAGTGGCTCACTCCCTGTGCCAGAGACTGCAGTCTAATTGTTCTGGAACAAGACCTAAGAAAAACGTTTTATCTTTATTGTTTTACTTTTACTTAATATCGGAGTATTACCGATTAACAATGCTGTGAGAGTTTCAGGTGGACAGCAAAGCGACTCAGCCACACATATACATGTATCCATTCTCCCCCAGACTCCCCTCCCATCCTGGCTGCCCCGTAACAATGAACAGAGTTCCCTGTGCTACACAGTAGGACCTTGTTGGTTTTCCACTTTATATACAGCAGTGTGTATACATCGATCCAAACTCCCTAACTATCCCTTCTCCCACGTTTCCCTCTGGCAACTATAAGTTCGTTCTATAAGTCTATGAGTCTGTTTCTGTTTTGTAAGAAGTTCATTTGCATCATTTATTTTTAGGTTCTGAATATGTGATATCATAGGATATTTCTCCTTCTCTGTCTGACTTACTTCACTCAGAATGACAGTCTCTAGGTTCCTCCGTGTTGTTGCAAGTGGCATTATTTCATTCTTTGGTTTAGTTTTTCTTTTTTTAGTTTATTTTCAATTGAAGGATAATTGCTTTATAGAATTTTGTTGTTTTCTGTCAAACCTCAACATGAATCAGCCATTCAGTTCAATTCAGTTCAGTCACTCAGTCATGTCCGACTCTTTGTGACCCCATGGACTGAAGCATGCCAGGCCTCCCCGTCCAACACCAACTCCCAGAGTTTACTCAACCTCCTGTCCATCGAGTCCTTAATGCCATCTAACCATCTCATCGTATGTCATCCCCTTCTCCTCCCACCTTCAATCTTTTCCAGCATCAAGGTCTTTTCAAACAAGTCAGTTCTTCACATCAGGTGGCCAAAGTATTGGAACCTACTCAGCAAAGAAAGGACAGAGCTGGGTGAATGGCATGACACCTCTGGCTATGGAAGAGGTCCCCCTGTAATGAACAACTTTTTAAAGCAGCAACACTGCCCAGGATGGGGCACCTCTATTGCATTGCCGTGTGAGGAAGAGGCTTGTGTGGCTCAGAAGGCAGATCAACAGAACGCTGACCCTCAGAGACTCTAGTTCAGCGTCTGAACCATCCAAAGGACAGGAGTCTCAGGTTCCATCACTATTAACTGAGCTATTACTCTGTGCCAAGTGACCTACGAGATGTTTCCTCAGGTTATCGCCTCCCATCCTCATAGAAACTTCTAGTTATGGTGTTATCCCTATGGATTAGGAGTGCAGAGGCGCCTCTGAGAGGTCAATGACTTGCTCTAGGTTATTCAGCTGGTCAATGGGAAAATGGGTCGTTTTTAAAATGAGGTTTTCATTGTTACCATATAATGTAAAGCATTTCTTGGTCTTTGGATAAGATGAATGTGCAGCATAGGGTCTTCCCAGGCGGCGCAGTGGTAACTAATCCGCCTGCCAATGCAGGGGACCCGAGAGAAGCAGGTTCGATCCTTGGGTCAGGAAGATCCCCTGGAGGCGGAACTGGCAACACCTTCCAATATTCTTGTCAGAGAAATCCCAGGGACAGAGAAGCCTGGTGGGCTACAGTCCAGGAGGTTGCAGACTGAGCAACTGAGTGCAAATGTAATACATGATCGTTCAACTCACCAAGTGGGGTGAAGAGGAGAGCAAAGATCAGGAGAAGTGGTTGGGGGCGGGACTGAAACTTGGTGGGACCGTGAAAGGGGAGCGGAATTTACATGGGAAGAGAGGCGAGGGGGTGCTTTTCAAGTGCGGCAGGGAGACAAAGCAGGGATGGGAAGGCACCCTGTGTGTTCAGAGGACCTAGCAGAGGCCTGGCTGGCTGTGATGAGGGCTCAGCCCACAACATGCAGAAGCAGAGCGACGCCTCCCGGCGCCAAGCAGCAGAGGAAGCCTTCTGCGTTGAATCGTTGCCTTTGGCGGCCGCGGCACAACCCTGAGGAAATGAGTGGGAGCCTTTCTGCTGCCGTCAAGGGCGTTCTCCTGGATGACTGACAGCTCTGCCACCAAGCCCTGGCTCCTTCTGGGGGCCCTGACCCCTGTGAGCCCCTGGCGCCACAGACCCAGCCAGGGTAGCTATTGTCTCCTCCTTTCACTTCTGGGTTCATCAGCTGCTGGACGGCCGTCTCAGCTGCCTCGAGTGTAAACCTGAACTTCTCAGGTTGGTGGGGGTCAAAGCGCCACGGCTGGGGCAGAGCTGGGGAAGGGGTCCTTCTGAGGCTGATCAGCAAAAGCCCTGTGACCCCACGGCTGTCTCCTCCTTCCAGCCTGTTTTTCACTTGGTGGGCTCTGGACCACATCCTTCAGTGGCCACCCCCTGCTTTATGACAGCTGGAGTGGTTACCCGGAATCCCAAGGAGGTGACGGGATCTCTTGCATTCAGGAGCACAGGGCCATCATCCTAAAGGGGAAGCAAACTGAACCATCAGTGAGTAAATTCCCAATTTGTCCCTCCGTGCCAGCCAGCTCCAGAAAGCCCAGGCCAGCGTGGTTCCTGTGCCTTGTTCCAAGATGTCTGTGGCTTTCGAAGAATTCAAGCTTTGTCTTCCAGTCAAAGAGACACTCAAAGTTAAGTTTCTTGGGGCTGGTTAGCAACATCTGTGACAGCGTCAAACTGGAGCTGAAGGATGTACCGTGGAGAATTCTAGAAGCCAAAGACTCTGGGGGATTCAAAATAAGAGCCACCACTCCATTAGTGCTTACAACTTGCTTCCCTGTTGTGTGTAAATCATCTCGGTTAATTTTATTTAATCCTAGCAACAGCCCTTTCATTCAGTCATTAAGTATACATTTGTGAAGGGCCTGCTATGTCCCAGATACTCTGTTCTAGTGGATGGAGACATATAATGAATATAATGAACAGATAACCCATAGAGTGAGGTAGGAAGTGGAAAAGGTATGGAAATAATTGATTAGAAGAAAGGGGTTCCAGAATCCTGGAGTGTGGCAAGGATGGGGTCCCCAGATCTCACTGAGAAGATTCTTTTTAAGAGACACAGGGAGGGTGCTTCCCCGGTGTCTCAGCGGTGAAGAATCTGACTGCCTTTTCAGGAGACACAGGTCCCATCCCTGGTCTGGGAGGATATCGCGCGCCACGGAGCCACTGGGCTCTTGGGCCACAACGACTGAGCCTGTGTTCTACAGCTGAATCCCACTCACTCCAGAGCCTGAGCTCCTCAACAAGAGAAGCCCGTGCCCCGTGGCTAGAGAGTAGTCCACGCAGTAACAAAGACCAAAAGATTAATTAAAAAAAAGAAACCCAGAGAGAGTAAGAGGGGGACCATGCTGTACCCTGGGGGAAGGATGATACAGGCAAAGGCAACCAACGCTGATTTCAGTCAACACGACAAGGAAAAGAAAAGAAGAAACAACTTTTTGAAAGAATGTTAAAGAGTGTATTGAATCTGAGATAAAGTGGAAATTAGATATTATTTGTATGATTGGCAGAATAATGGCCCCCTGAGGGTAGTCCATACTGTTCGTACTGTTCATGGCAAGAATACTGAAGTGGTTTGCCATTCCTTTCTCCAGTGGACCACGTTCTGTCAGACCTCTCCACCATGACCCGCCCGTCTTGGGTTAGGAATCTGTATGCAGGTCAGGAAACAACAGTTAGAACTGGACATGGAACAACAGACTGGTTCCAAATAGGAAAAGGAGTACGTCAAGGCTGTATATTGTCTCCCTGCTTATTTGATCAGCCCTGGGATTTCTTTGGAAGGAATGATGCTAAAGCTGAAACTCCAGTACTTTGGCCACCTCATGCGAAGAGTTGACTCATTGGAAAAGACTCTGATGCTGGGAGGGATTGGGGGCAGGAGGAGAAGGGGATGACAGAGGATGAGATGGCTGGATGGCATCACCGACTCAATGGGCGTGCGTCTGAGTGAACTCCGGGAGATGGTGATGGACAGGGAGGCCTGGCATGCTGCGATTCATGGGGTCGCAAAGAGTCGGACATGACTGAGCAACTGAACTGAACTGAACTGAGGGTAGTCCATGTCTAGTCCCAAGAATCTGTGACTAGGTTACTTTATATAGCAATGGGGAATTAAAATTGCACATGGGATGAAGGCTGCTAATCAGCTGATGTTAAAAAACGGATATTACCCTGGATTATCAAGGTGAGCCCATGTAATCATTCAGGGTCCTTATCCATAGCTCAGTTGGTAAAGAATTCACCTGCAATACAGGAGACCTGGGTTCGATCCCTGGGTTGGGAAGATCCCCTGGAGAAGGGAAAGGCTATCCACTCTAGTAGTCTGGCCTGGAGAATTCCATGGACTGTATAGTCCAGGGGGTCGCAAAGAGTCTGACACGACTGAGCGACTTTCAGTTTCACTTTCAAAATTACAAAAGGGAGGCAGAAAAGAGAGAACCAAAGAGATGGCAATGTGAGAATTTGTCCCAACATTCATGGATCTGACATGGAAAGAGGGGCCATCGGCCCATGAGTACAGTGGCCTCTAGAAACAAAAAGTCCAGAAAATAAATTCCCGCATAGAACCTCCAGAAAGGAACACAGCTCAGCTGAAACCTTGAGTTTGGTCCAGGCAGAGTTCTAACACACGGAACTGTAAAGTAATATGTTTGTATCCTTTTATGTCACAGCACAAGCATGAATGCTAAGTTGCTTCTAGGGGATCTTCCTGACCCAGGGATCAAACCCACATCTCCCACGTCTCCTGCGTGGGCAGACAGTTTCTTTCTTTACCACTGCTGCCACCCAGGAAGCACCCTTTATATCACAGAGTTTGTGGCAATTTGTCCAAAGTCTGTAGGAAATCAACACAAGCATATCTATAAAAACTTCCCGAAGAAGCATCACCCTTGGGCTTCAGGACACACAGGCACTGGCGAGTTGGTTAATCTCTTGGGATCACCCAGGGCAAACCAGCTTGACCAGTTTCTTTTCTTGGGTCTGCTCTTTCTCCATCCAGATTGTGTCTTGTCTGTTTGAAGAACATCATGGCCAGTGCGGCTGACTCTGAGTAAGAAAGAAGAAAGTAGAGGGAGGTGGACTCAGTGGTGTTGGGGGCCAGGGCTTGCCAGGTTTCGTAGGCAACTGAGACAGATGTGCACTCTACAGGGGAGATACAAAAATCCCCAATTTACAGAGGAGAAAACTGAGAGATTAAGTAATTTCCCCAAGTTTAGGCAAGCGAGCTTTACCTCCAAGCCTCTTTGTCTTAAAGTCCTTGCTGTTATAAACCCAGCCACATGACTCAGAATAAAGGAAGGATGAAGACTGACTCCTAGTGACACCATGACAACATCTGTATGTCCCCAACCCCCCGTGATAGTTTGTTAAGGTGGCCCCATTTGTTCATGTCACCGTGCTAGTCAAAAGCATTGCAGCATTTATTATTTTTTTTTAAAAGGTGATTATTTCAGGATTTAACTGCCAGGCCTCACCATAGCACAAACCTTCACTCATTCTCACTCCCTTCCTGTCTTCCTCTGTTTTCCCCTCACATCCTGCCTTTCTTCCATTACTGAGGGCCAAATGGATGCTTCTGACTTTCCAGCTATAGATTTTGTGCAATTAAATAAGAACTTCTACACAATTTAGCTGGATTTGCTAATGACCTGACTGCATTTTTAACCGCCCTGAACCCGAGCTCTGTGCTTCTTCCCACCCTCTGAGCTTCTCTCTGTATGTTGGGCTTCTCTCTGTGTGTATGTAGGTAGCAGACGCTCTGTTATTCCTGCCTGCCAGCGTTCCTTTTCACTTGCTAGAAGAGTCCTAATTTTTCCATGGGATACACCCAATGTATCCAGTCTCGGTAGCTCTGTCAGTCAAGGTGTCACACCCTCTCCTGTCTCTAGATTCGAGCTCGGCCAATCAGACTTCCTGTCTTTGAATGTAGTGAGCATGAATCAAGTATGGGAAACGGTTGAAGCTGGTTCATCCTGGAAGCTCTAAAGAGATCGACATATTCCACGGTCTGTGTCTTTCCTTGAGGCCATGAGTGGTTGGGGAGTTTTCCACAGATATGATGATCCCATTTTCACTTTTTCTAAGACTCAGTAAGCTCTCTATAATATTGCAAAATATTTTTAATTTCCCTTGCTTATGTTAACACAAATCAGTGTTGGCTACTTGCAATTAAAATAAACAAACTTGGGAATTTCCTGGTGATCCAGAGGTTAGGGCTCTGTGCTTTCACTGCAGGAGGCACAGGTTCGACCCCTGGTTGGGGGAACCCTGGTTGGGTTGCAAACTCTGCAGTGCAGACAAAAAAAAAAAAACCTAATAAAACCTTGACTCTTGAATAACCAGCTTAATTTACTTGGGCTTTAATATTTTGTATTTCAAAGCCTCTTACCTCTCTATGTAACTAAATAAGACTCTACTCACCATTAAGATGGAGATTTTGCTTAACATGGAGTATATTTTTCTCTAAATGTGTGTTTTTTCCTAATACTAAGCCCCATGTCAGGAATAAAGCAATCCATCTTGCAATTTATCCAGTAACCAGAATCTCACCTTTGTTTAGTCAGCTTGTTGTGGTGGTTGTTGTTTTGTTTGTTTGTTTTGGAGAAAGTAAATTGAGATTTTGTCTAAAATATCAAGCCAGGATGCGAAAGAGAAAATTTCAAACCATAAAGACCTTAACAAAGGAAAATTCTGTCATTGGAGGAGGCAAGTAGACAGGGGCCTGACCGAGACTGTCTTCCTAACCTACACACAAAACCAAGCTCCTATTCCATGACAGGAAGAAACGCTATCAGGTGCAAAGATATACATCATCCCCATTACTCATCCTTTTAACTTAAAAATGGTTTTCCACCTAGTGGATCCAGTTTTCTTAGAGGATGGCATTAACATCTTCCTGAGAGAAGAGCTCCTGAGAGCTGAGGATGGCTTATTCATTTCCTTTGCCTCCACTCCATTGGGGCTGGCTCTTCTCCCTGCGCCTACCAGCCTCCATCAACTCCTAATCAAAGCCTAATCAAATGTGCCAAAAAGAGGTCAAAAGGCCCTCACCAACTGGCCAGGAGACATGCTCTCTTCTCAGCCTTCAAGGACAACCCCAGTCTTCCTGAAAAGACTTTGCCTGCAATGTTTTGCAGATTGGACAATCTCTTTAAAAAAAAAAAAATTATTCTTAAATTATTTTATCAGCTTATAAAGTACTCTTCAGAGATTTCTCTTAGTAGAGATTTTTAAGCATCCTTTGCATGTAAGTATATACAGAAAATATTTATTTATTATTTTTAAAATTAATTTTTACTGGAGTATAGAGTCGGACACGACTGAGCGACTGAACTGACTGAACTGATAGTTGCTTTAGAGTCTTGTGTTAGTTTCTGCTGTACAGCAAAGTGAATCAGCTCTTAAGTGTCCTTTTTTTGCAATTTTCTTTACCTGCCTGTTGACCGTGGTGGGTCTTCGTGGCGGTGTAGCCTTTGCTCCAGCTGCAGCGAGTGGGGGCTTCTCTCTCGCTGCGGCGCATGGGCGGCTCGGTGTGCTGGCTTCTCTCATCGCAGAGCGCCGGCTCCAGGCGCCTGGGCCGCGGTACCTGCAGACGTGGGCTCAGTAGCTGTGGTGCCCGGGCTTAGCTTCTCTGCGGCTCGTGGGATTGTCCCCGACCAGGGACTGAACCTGAGTCTCCTGCATTGGCAGGCAGACTCTTTACCACTGAGCCGGCAAGGAGGCCCACGGGTCCTTTTTAACAAGCAGTCATCCGTAAAACATGGCAAACAATTCTTGGGCAAAGTTTCCTCCTGATTATTATATTATAAAATTATGATGGTGGAGAATCTGAAGCTTAGAGGGATTTGAATTCCATGACATTTTGTCTCCTTAAGGAAAAAACAGTCCAGCCCTCATTTAACAATGTCTCTTCGTTGCTCTGAGCCAGTTCCTCCTCGGCGTTATCTGATTTTGGCAGATTCACCAGGAAGACAAGATTCCAGTGCCCACACTCCTCAATCTTTCTGGAGCCTTATTTATATCTCTATGTCAACAGAGTGAAGAGAAGATGATGTTTCATTTGGAGTAGCCCACAGCTACTGGCAGACTCCTTAATTAGTGTCTGTGACCAGTTAGCTTTGTTTAGATTTCGCTCAACACGCTTACCCAGAAACTTGCTCCTTCTCGGCTGCTGTGGTGGGCGCCAGCTGTCTTTAATCTCCCAGGACCCAATTCACAGACCAAAAATTCTGTTATGAGCACAAATGTCTGAGTGGGTATTTGTTTATTTTCTGCTGAAGAGACAACCCTTATACATCTCTGCCATTAAAAATAAATAAGTCGATAAATAAATACCCAGACCCAACACAACAGACAAAATCCGGAGCAGCTCACTTCCATCTAAACCAAACTAAAAGTTTGGTTCATGTGGAAATGGCACCTCTTATTGGTTAAGAAAATACTCCTTTTCTCGGAAATAATAAGCTCATTGCAGAATTCCGTTTTGAAAACTAAAACGTATCCTTGACAAAGAGGAAGGACAAAGAAGCTTACGGTTTCAGACAAATAGGTCATAATTTCTGTTGGCCAAGCCACGCACGTTCCATTTCTCATAAAATTTCTGCTACTGACTGGTACCTTCATCCATCTTCTGTTGTCCTAAATGTGTGAACAGAAATGTCTGCAGACTGTATTTGCCTGAACAAGCAGATGCATTCCACTCCGGCAGTACTTGGGGAAACAGGGCCCAGGAGATCGTTACCAAGGTTATGTGCAGCTGGATGCCAGCAGTGAGGCGACCCCAGGTCCCCTGCAAGAGGCACCTTGTACAGTGGCCTCTGTTTCTATGACATCATCATTTCATAACCCCAGCTCTCAGGATAGTCTCAGGCATGCAGTGGGCAGAAGGCTTCCATAGAAACAGAACGACTAGAACAGACAAAAAAACTGTACCTGATCCTAAGGCTTTCAGTGTCGTTTCAGCATAAAATTAGCTCACAGGTATCAGAAAGATTCCGAGAATTCCATTCAACAGCTGCACATCACCAAGGATAAACCAGCACAGAGGGCTGGAGACCGATGACAGCAGGAAGGGCCGTTAGAGACCCTTGAGAGGCTAGAAAATGCCAAGTTCAGCCCTGCGCTGCCCAGGAAGGAAGGGAGCTCTGAGAGAGAAGAGGTAGGTGCTCTGAATGTTTGTGTTTCTCCAAAGCAGCCAGACTATTTTAAAAAAAAAAAAAAGGAGAGAAGGTCAATGGCAACAAACAGAACGCAAAGAGGAAGAAACATTCTGTAAAGATTTATAAACATGTTTATAATTTGCAGAGAAGTAACCTGTTGATAGAAAGAGGTGGAAAATCCTGAGATGTTGAGTGAGTGATGTGCAAAACGTGAGCCTAGTCCTGGTTGGGCTTGTCTGGTGGCGGCTGAGATGGTAAAGAATCTGCCTGCAAAGCAGGAGACCCAGGTTCAATCCCTGGGTCAGGAAGATCCCCTGGAGAAGGGAATGGCTACCCACTCCAGTATTCTTGCCTGGGAAATCCCATGGACAGAGGAACCTGGTGGGCTACAGTCCATGGGGTCACAAAGAGTCAGACACGACTGAATGACAATCTTCATTCTGGTACAAAGATGAAATGAGAAACACTCCCACGTGGTCTCAGCTGATTCACTCCTCGGAATGGAATTTCAGGGTAGGGGCTTAGAAAACTGACAATCATCTTTGGTGGGGCTTCACTGGCCCCACAAAGAACTCCTCCAAGAATAAAAACATATATATATAGGAAAAGCTAGCTGCAAAATGTTCGTGGCTATGGTTGGGTATATTCAAAGGTGTTGCCCCTTTTTATAGTTCTTACAGATATTCATGGATAGAAGCATGAAAGGCTGGAGAATGGGATGGTACCCTTTTAATCAACCATCTGGGTCCTTAAGGAAAATATGTGCACAGAAAAAGAAGTAAGGCACATTTTTTTAATCCCAGGAAGGTGTATTAAATGCCCTCTATGTGTCAGGCGCAGGTGGTAAGAACACAGTCCCTGCTCTCATGGGAGTCACATTCTACCTCCAAATTCATCGAGAAAAGTGTGACCTCAGATTAGCAACCCAGGCGGCCTGCTCTGCCTGTCACTTTCCCAGAGACCACCCTGAGACGTGAGCATGGCTACACCTGCTGCTCTCAATGGCGAACGAGAGAAAGTGAAAGACGCCGAACGTTTGCCCTCACAGCGAAAGCAGAACTGGTAAAGGCCACCTGTCCCAGCAAGGGAGGCGGGGAGGAAGCTGCCCACAGCCTGGCAACGGCCTCGGGATGCCGAGCAGAGGATGCTGCCGGGCCTCATCCACGGGCAGGCACCCCAGGGACCTTGCCGGCCTCGGGAACCCGGAGGGATCAGTACAAGTCCACATCCATTCATGCTATTGCTGTCCTGTCGCGAGGTCACATCTGCCTCTTTGTGGCCCCAAGGACTGTCACACACCAGGCTCCTCTGTCCGCCACTATCTCCTGGAGTTTGCTCAAATTCAGGTCCATTGAGTCGATGATGCGGTCTCACCATCTCATTCTTGCTGCCCTCTTCTCCTTTTGCCTTCAATCTTTTCCAGCATCAGGGTCCTTTCCAAAGCTAGGGCTCTAACTCAGCACAGCAGGGGAGCTGAAGCCTCCAGGCAGTGACAACTTAAATGTCCTAAAACTGGACCGATCCTTGAAAACTCCTCTTTGGGTCGTGGAGAGGAGTTGGAAAGAAAGAAGAGAGATGCCATGAATCTTCTAGCTCCTCAAATCAAAATTCAGTCTCATTTTGTTTTTTTTTATTCTATTAACCCATGTGTTTGGACAGTCACACCAATGACCCACAAAGTTCCTTGTCAAGGGACTCCTGCGAAGAACTGCAGGTAAATCTTACCATGATTCTTATTTTGTCTCTTCCAGCCGACAAGATGATCAGTCTGAGCCCACAACATCAGCTTTTTTGGCCGTGTGGCATAAGGGGTCTTCTCCAACCAGGGACTGAATCCCTGCCCACTGCTTTGGGAGCACAGAGTCTTAACCACTAAACCACCAGGGAAGTCCACACAATCCTTTTAAACACCGGTTTTAAGTCTCAATTCTCTGACCCAACCTCCAAGGTCAGTATTTAAGCAAATAACAGTAACATAAAATGCTTCAAAGTGGGATTGAAAATAGAAGAGTCCCTATTATTTTTACCTTGTCCTTGGGTTCCGAAATCATTGTGTAAAAGAAATTAAATTGGTCTTAACGCTGTTCATGATCTTGACTCAATCTTTTTGACCTTGACCTATAATTTGTCCAACGTACACTTTGTACCCTGCAGTTTTCTTGTCAGCTCCAGCTCCTGGCTTCACCTATGGACTCCTTTACCTTGGCTTCAAAAGAACAATCTCCCACCTGCTCTGGCCTACCTTCTTCCCAACCTGTTTATGTAGCCCCTTCTTAAATCTTACTTCTTCCATGTGGATTTCCCCAGCTGACTCCAGTCCATGGCTAAACTCATAGCTATAAGCTTTCTGGACCCAATTCCAAAGGGTGGGTATGTGTTTCCCCACCTCCACCCCCAAAGCCCAATCCAACAAGCAAGTCTCCAATATCAGCTGGGTACCCTACTGTTCGGCTTGATTCTGACACTGTCTACCTGGAGATGATATCAGATCCTGCAGGGAAAGGGCTCAATCCCGCAAGACTTGCCCCCTACCACCACCACATCAGCCACCAGTTATAAGTTCAGGTAATTACCTGTGCCTCTGATTGACTGGCTGTGGATTGGAAGGCTCCATGGCCTCATCCTAGATAGATTAATTAGCCAGGGCAGCTCACAGAAATGAGAGGAACATTTTAATCATTAAATCATTGGTTTATTATAAAAGGATGTAACTGAGAGACAGCCAGATGGAAGAGACGCCCAGGGAAGGTAGGGGGAAAGGGCTTGTGCATCCGTGCCCTCTCCAGGCAGGCCCTTCCCCCCGAACCCCCAGGCATTCGCCAACCCAGAAGCTCTCCAAATCCCATCCTTCTGAGTTTTTATGGGGCTTCATTGAATAGGCACGAGTGATGGATGAAATCGTCAGCTGTGGGTGACTGATTCGACCTCCAGTCTTTCTCCCCCACCAGAGGTGTGTGTGTGGGAAGTGGGGAAGGGAGAGTGAGCACTAAAATTCCAGCCCTCTGATCGCATAGTCGGATCCCCTGTCAATCCCCTGAGCCCTCTCTTTAGATCACCCAGTGAGGAAGTGTTAGTCACTCAGTCGTGTTCGACTCTTTGCGACCCCATGGACTGTAGCCTGCCAGGCTCCTCTGTCCGTGGAATTCTCCAGGTAAGAATATTGGAGTGGGTTGCCATTCCCTTCTCCAGGGGACCTTCCTGACCCAGGGATTAAACCTGGGTTTCCTGCATTGCTGGTGGATTCTTTATCATCTGAGCCACAAGATAAGCCCAAGTGCTTTCCAAAGTCACCTCCTAACACAACAGAACACACCTTGATGACTCCCATCACTTAGGAAACGCCAAGGGTTTAAGGAGCTCTGTATCAGACATGGTGACACAGACCAAATATACATTTCTTATTATTAATCATAATATCATGGTAGTTTCCCTAACATTTAGCATTTATGGTCATTGTACACATGCCTTGCTTCCCTGATAAATTACAACTTTATAAAGAAGTCCTTGGTGAGCTTAAAATACCTAATACAGCATCTTGCATATATTTAGTACACAATAACCATTTTCATTTTTAAAACTGCATATACCTTGTTTATCTTACAGAAGATTTAAACAGGTGGCTTGTGTATACTGATTGATTGATTGGCTGATTCATTAAGGGTATTGCTCGTCTTTTATTAAAAAAAAAAACCCTTGGGGTTCATACAGTATGAAAGGCCCTCAGTAAATGAGACAGATCACCATTGCCAACCTGCTCAATCTTGGGAGGCACAGTTTTCTGGTAAATTACAGTATAGTGTAGAGCCTTTTGCTGCACAGGTGTGAAATTTGAGGTTAAATTTCCTCCTCCACCTATAACATACATAATGAAACAAATATAGAAACAAATAATAGGGAAGTAAGTTATAGATGGTCCTTTAGAAGTCAATTTCATCTGCTCATCTAACCATAAAAGCAGCATCTGCTCTGCTAAATACAGGTGTTTTATATCCTTGTCATTAATTGGAGGGGACATTATGTCATCATACATCAACAGTTAAGGTTGGTTAAAGTGCCACTTATCTCAGGGGCTGTCATTAATCAGGTTCTTTTCAGCTTGGTGACTCCAGAGGCTTGACTTAAAGCTGCTCTATGTGAATAGGTTTCCCTATGGGTTTAAGGTGTCTTTTTATTGTTCTGAATGAAAAACCTGGGACCTCAAGGTAAGTGGCCATTAAGGTAGTTGTGTTGATGCTTCAGAGAAGGGAGACACTTTTCCCCATCATCATCATTGCCCCCCCCGCCCCTCCCCCTTGCC
>SJYX01005986.1:55988-134294 GCA_006410675.1 Oreotragus oreotragus
TATATATATATGTTTTTATTCTTGGAGGAGTTCTTTGTGGGGCCAGTGAAGCCCCACCAAAGATGATTGTCAGTTTTCTAAGCCCCTACCCTGAAATTCCATTCCGAGGAGTGAATCAGCTGAGACCACGTGGGAGTGTTTCTCATTTCATCTTTGTACCAGAATGAAGATTGTCATTCAGTCGTGTCTGACTCTTTGTGACCCCATGGACTGTAGCCCACCAGGTTCCTCTGTCCATGGGATTTCCCAGGCAAGAATACTGGAGTGGGTAGCCATTCCCTTCTCCAGGGGATCTTCCTGACCCAGGGATTGAACCTGGGTCTCCTGCTTTGCAGGCAGATTCTTTACCATCTCAGCCGCCACCAGACAAGCCCAACCAGGACTAGGCTCACGTTTTGCACATCACTCACTCAACATCTCAGGATTTTCCACCTCTTTCTATCAACAGGTTACTTCTCTGCAAATTATAAACATGTTTATAAATCTTTACAGAATGTTTCTTCCTCTTTGCGTTCTGTTTGTTGCCATTGACCTTCTCTCCTTTTTTTTTTTTTTAAAATAGTCTGGCTGCTTTGGAGAAACACAAACATTCAGAGCACCTACCTCTTCTCTCTCAGAGCTCCCTTCCTTCCTGGGCAGCGCAGGGCTGAACTTGGCATTTTCTAGCCTCTCAAGGGTCTCTAACGGCCCTTCCTGCTGTCATCGGTCTCCAGCCCTCTGTGCTGGTTTATCCTTGGTGATGTGCAGCTGTTGAATGGAATTCTCGGAATCCTTCTGATACCTGTGAGCTAATTTTATGCTGAAACGACACTGAAAGCCTTAGGATCAGGTACAGTTTTTTTGTCTGTTCTAGTCGTTCTGTTTCTATGGAAGCCTTCTGCCCACTGCATGCCTGAGACTATCCTGAGAGCTGGGGTTATGAAATGATGATGTCATAGAAACAGAGGCCACTGTACAAGGTGCCTCTTGCAGGGGACCTGGGGTCGCCTCACTGCTGGCATCCAGCTGCACATAACCTTGGTAACGATCTCCTGGGCCCTGTTTCCCCAAGTACTGCCGGAGTGGAATGCATCTGCTTGTTCAGGCAAATACAGTCTGCAGACATTTCTGTTCACACATTTAGGACAACAGAAGATGGATGAAGGTACCAGTCAGTAGCAGAAATTTTATGAGAAATGGAACATGCGTGGCTTGGCCAACAGAAATTATGACCTATTTGTCTGAAACCGTAAGCTTCTTTGTCCTTCCTCTTTGTCAAGGATACGTTTTAGTTTTCAAAACGGAATTCTGCAATGAGCTTATTATTTCCGAGAAAAGGAGTATTTTCTTAACCAATAAGAGGTGCCATTTCCACATGAACCAAACTTTTAGTTTGGTTTAGATGGAAGTGAGCTGCTCCGGATTTTGTCTGTTGTGTTGGGTCTGGGTATTTATTTATCGACTTATTTATTTTTAATGGCAGAGATGTATAAGGGTTGTCTCTTCAGCAGAAAATAAACAAATACCCACTCAGACATTTGTGCTCATAACAGAATTTTTGGTCTGTGAATTGGGTCCTGGGAGATTAAAGACAGCTGGCGCCCACCACAGCAGCCGAGAAGGAGCAAGTTTCTGGGTAAGCGTGTTGAGCGAAATCTAAACAAAGCTAACTGGTCACAGACACTAATTAAGGAGTCTGCCAGTAGCTGTGGGCTACTCCAAATGAAACATCATCTTCTCTTCACTCTGTTGACATAGAGATATAAATAAGGCTCCAGAAAGATTGAGGAGTGTGGGCACTGGAATCTTGTCTTCCTGGTGAATCTGCCAAAATCAGATAACGCCGAGGAGGAACTGGCTCAGAGCAACGAAGAGACATTGTTAAATGAGGGCTGGACTGTTTTTTCCTTAAGGAGACAAAATGTCATGGAATTCAAATCCCTCTAAGCTTCAGATTCTCCACCATCATAATTTTATAATATAATAATCAGGAGGAAACTTTGCCCAAGAATTGTTTGCCATGTTTTACGGATGACTGCTTGTTAAAAAGGACCCCTGGGCCTCCTTGCCGGCTCAGTGGTAAAGAGTCTGCCTGCCAATGCAGGAGACTCAGGTTCAGTCCCTGGTCGGGGACGATCCCACGAGCCGCAGAGAAGCTAAGCCCGGGCACCACAGCTACTGAGCCCACGTCTGCAGGTACCCGGGCCCAGGCGCCTGGAGCCGGCGCTCTGCGACGAGAGAAGCCAGCACACCGAGCCGCCCACGCGCCGCAGCGAGAGAGAAGCCCCCACTCGCTGCAGCTGGAGCAAAGCCCACACCGCCACGAAGACCCACCACGGTCAACAGGCAGGTAAAGAAAATTGCAAAAAAAGGACACTTAAGAGCTGATTCACTTTGCTGTACAGCAGAAACTAACACAAGACTCTAAAGCAACTATCAGTTCAGTCAGTTCAGTCGCTCAGTCGTGTCCGACTCTATACTCCAGTAAAAATTAATTTTAAAAATAATAAATAAATATTTTCTGTATATACTTACATGCAAAGGATGCTTAAAAATCTCTACTAAGAGAAATCTCTGAAGAGTACTTTATAAGCTGATAAAATAATTTAAGAATAATTTTTTTTTTTTTAAAAGAGATTGTCCAATCTGCAAAACATTGCAGGCAAACTCTTTTCAGGAAGACTGGGGTTGTCCTTGAAGGCTGAGAAGAGAGCATGTCTCCTGGCCAGTTGGTGAGGGCCTTTTGACCTCTTTTTGGCACATTTGATTAGGCTTTGATTAGGACTTGATGGAGGCTGGTAGGCGCAGGGAGAAGAGCCAGCCCCAATGGAGTGGAGGCAAAGGAAATGAATAAGCCATCCTCAGCTCTCAGGAGCTCTTCTCTCAGGAAGATGTTAATGCCATCCTCTAAGAAAACTGGATCCACTAGGTGGAAAACCATTTTTAAGTTAAAAGGATGAGTAATGGGGATGATGTATATCCTGTCTCTTATACACATCTTGCCTCCACCAAGTAGCCACAGTGGAGAGAAAAAGCATGTCAACACAAGCTGTCACCTTATCATGGTTTAACCCACTAATGGACTTCAAAAAGCCCACTACAGTGCATCCAGCACTTAAACAGGGCCGGAGGGCAGCAGAATCCTGGGGATGGCGGCACCTTCTCTTTCTGCCTGAACCCCTGTGTCACCCAAATGCCTTCCTGGCCACTCCAGACCCTCAGTGTGATGTCCACCCCAGTCAGGATTCTAGAAGGCATATGCTTCCTGAGTCTTTGCTTTCACTGAAAATGTCTGTCCTTCACGCCATGCCTTCAAGGCCATTGGAAGTGGCATAAGTGGTTTCAGGATAAGTTGCAGGGATAAGAGTAGCTCTTAAACATATTAGGCTTTATACTTTCATCACCTTAACTCAAAAAGTTAAAGTGAAATGTTGAAGCGTTATGTTGATAATTCCGGCCCGGTGGGGGTAGGGGTGGGGGTGGGCATTTAGTCCGTATCCAATTTTCATTCAGGGGGCCCCTACTCCGAAAATAAGTGAAGTGAAAGTGGCTTAGTCATGTCCGACTCTTTGCGCCCCATGGACTATAGAGTCCATGGAATTCTCCAGGCCAGAACACTGGAGTGGGTAGCCTTT
This sequence comes from Oreotragus oreotragus, assembly GCA_006410675.1. Classification (NCBI taxonomy): domain Eukaryota; kingdom Metazoa; phylum Chordata; class Mammalia; order Artiodactyla; family Bovidae; genus Oreotragus; species Oreotragus oreotragus. The sequence continues at coordinate 59,603 of SJYX01005986.1, forward strand.
CCCTTCTCCAGGGATCTTCCCAAACCAGGGACTGAACCCAGGTCTCCCGCATTGCAGGCAGATTCTTTACCAGCTGAGTCACAAGGGAAGACCAAGTATACTGGAGTGGGTAGCCTATCCCTTCTCCAGCATATCTTCCCGACCCAGGAATTGAACTGGGGTCTCCTGTGTTGCAGGTGGATTCTTTACCAACTGAGCTAATCCCTGCACATCCCACGTTGGGTCTCTGACAGCCTCAACCTGTGCCAGACAATGAAAGAGTGAAGAGGGAGGGAGCTTTCATCATCCTTTCATTCACTCGGCAGATACTTCCTGCCTGTGAGGAGGCACTGTGTTGGAAGTGGAGGAGGCAATGAGATGGGAAACCCACACAATCCACACAGCTCTGAAGAGTTTCCTGTATGGATGGGATAGAAATGAAGCAAATAGCCACTCAAAAAAAAAAAAAAAAGGTGTAAAATTACTTTTTTCTCTAGGAGAACATGCTAGATATTCAGGCAATCATGCAGACAGACATGATCAGAAGTATGAAGCAGGGTTGGCCACGGGAGGCTGAGGAGTGATGACGAGGGCTCCTGCAGAGGGAAGAGCAGGTACGGGCCCTGGGACAGAAGAAAGTGAAGCGAATCCCGGACCCGGGGCCCCTGCCGTGGCTAGTGCTCCAAGATGGGGCCCGAGAGCCTCATGCCCTGGAGGCACACACCCTGCATAATTTTAAAAACTGGGGTATAGTTGCCTCACAGTGGCTTCCCTGGTGGTTCAGACGGTAAAGAATCTGTCTGCAATGCAGGAGACCCCAGTTCAGTCCCTGGATTGGGAAGATTTCCTGGAGAAGGAAATGGCAACCCACTCCAGTATTCTTGCCTGGAAATATCCCATGGACAGAGGAACCTGGCAGGCTACAGTCCATTGGGTCACAGAGGGTCAGACAGGACTGAGCGACTCACACTTTCACTTTTCTGCCTTACAATGTTGTGCTGGTTTCTGCTGTACAACAAAGCGAATCCATCACATGGACACATATATCCTTTCCCTTGTGGACCTCTCCCAACTTCCCCACCCCACCCCTCTAGGTCACTTCAGAGCACCGAGCTGAGCTCCCTGCCTTATGCAGCAGATTCCTACTAGCTATCTGTTTTACACAGGGTAGTGTGAAGATGTGGAGAAGGCAATGGCACCCCACTCCAGTACTCTTGCCTGGAAACTCCCATGGACGGAGGAGCCTGGTAAGCTGCAGTCCATGGGGTCGCTGAGTCAGACATGACTAAGCAACTTCACTTTCACTTTTCACTTTCATGTACTGGAGAAGGAAATGGCAACCCACTCCAGTGTTCTTGCCTGGAGAATCCCAGGGATGGCGGAGCCCAATGGGCTGCCGTCTCTGGGGTCGCACAGAGTCGGACACGACTGAAGCAACTTAGCAGCAGCAGCAGCAGTGTGAAGATGTCAAGTCCAGTCTCCCAATTCATTCCACCCCCCTCTTCCCCATCTTGTGTTCATATGTCTGCATCTGTATTTTTATCTGCAAATAGGTTCATCTGAACTGTTTTTCTAGATTCCACATATACCCTAAGACTTAAGTATGATGGACATGATTAGATTATTTTATACAATACAGCTAACTTCTAGAAAGGAAGACTAAATGGATCTGATCGAATCACGTGAGCCTTTTAAATCTGAGTCTAGGTGTCAGAGGAAAACAGAGACTCAAAGCATGAGGAGGACTCAATGCACCTTATCTAGCTTGAAGATGGAGGGGGCGACATGACGGGGGATACTGGTGACCCCAAAGGAAATGGGGCCTTGGTCCTACACTTGCAAAAAACTGGATTCTGCCAACAGCAAGAGTGAGTTGGTCATTGGTTTGTTAGGGCTACCATAATAAGGTATGGCAGACTGGGTAGCTTCCGCGGAAATTTATTGTTGCCCGGTTCTAGAGACAATTCTGAGGTCTGGGGTGCATTTTCAGTTTAATTCTCCCAAACTTTTTCATAGCCTAACCTAATCAACAGTGAATCAAGACATTCAGATATTTAGTGACATCTTCATGATCATCAGCTCAGAGGGAGTATAGCTGAGATTTGAATCCAGGCTTGATTGTCTTCAAAATTTATTTACTCAATGCCCTAAAACTGTGTCCCCATCCTGCCTCAGTCAGTGCTGTTTAATAGCACACATATTCTTGGGCCAACCTTGGAAGAGTCCTGTGGATTAGGCAGGACAGGTATGAACACAGAGAAGAAAGTCCTGGCATTAAGTGGTCAGGCAGGAGACGGGGGAGGGGTAGATTGGGAGTTCGCAATCCACATGTGCACACAGCTTCGTTTATTAATAAAATAGATAACCAACAAGGACCTACTGTATAGCACAGGGAACTCTGCCCAATATTCTGTAATAACCTAAAAGGGAAAAGAATTGGAAAAGCAATAGATTCCTGTACATGGATAACTGAACCAACTTGCTGTACATCTGACACAGGCCTATCGTTGCTAATCAACTATACACCAGTGAAAATACAAATAAGAGGCAAAGGGTGAGGAGGACTGGCCCCACTGAAGCTGAGTCACAGAAACTGAGCAAGTATCCAGTCACTTTCCTGGCTGGTCCCCTTCCTTCCCCATCTTCTTCTTGTCTGTATAAACTGTCGGTGCCGAGGACTGGAGCAGTGGAGGTGATAACAAATTCTCTCCAGCTTTAGGGCATGGTAAGGGTTTTTAAAACTCTTCTGAAAACACCCAACCTCAAATTGTCCTCAGTACCACCTGGGCGCCTTGCATGCTCAGCTGGTCAGTACTGAGGACTGGTGGACAGCCAAACTAGAAAGGAATCCTGCTGAGCCATCCCAGGGTACTTTCAAAGATTTGAAGAAAACATTCAAGTTCACTCATCAACTTAGCCATAATCACCAGCATGAGAAGTGGGCATTAAGCCAATTCAAGTGCCCCCAAACAATGTAAACACTTAATGTATTTCCTTCAGTGAATTGTAAGAAGTTACAGAGCTTATTATGTTCCCTAGAGAATTATTACATTTTATGTTCTTTACTTTCTTATAAAAAGAATGGTCTGCTACTTTTCTAGCTTTCATTTACATGCCTTTGATAAATTACTGTAACCAGATGAGGGAGATAAAGTAACCAGTCTATTAATTACAATGATTATTATTTAATGGAAAATGGGATTCTAGGCAAAGTGTGTAGTTGGAAGAAAGCATAGCAATGCATTATATAGATGCGGTATTTTATCTTAAAGAGTAAGATAAGTGTTCAGTCTATTCCACAATCTAAAGAATATGTTCATTAACTCTGCAAGATTTATATGTATAATTGACCATAATATTTTAACACTATTTGCTTGATTTGGCCGTACATGATGAACAAGGAAAAACTGTAACTTCAATTAAATTGAGTAAATCCCTCATTGAACACATTAAAGGCCAGGTCTCCTCAGAACTGTGGAAAGCTGAGGGTTGAGCTATGGTTTAAAAAAAAAATTTTTTTTTTAATGAAGCAGGTATTATTTTAATTGAAATTCATTGGCAATTTATATTTTAAATGATGGGAGCTGGAAGGAACGCATCCCCAACATATAGGGCTCTAGTGATAAAGAACCCGCCTGCCAATGCAGGAGACAAGAGTTGTGAGTTCAGTCCCTGGGTGGGAGAAAATCCCTCGGAGAAGGAAATGGCAACCCACTCCAATATTCTTGTCTGGAGAATCTCATGGGCAGAGGAGCCTGGCCAGCTACAGTCCACCGAGTCGAAAAGAGTCAGACATGGTTGAAGTGACTTAGCACGCACGAACAATCTCAAAAAACAGCCAAAAGTATGATTTGGGGGGTAAACCTTGACACTTTCTAAGAGTAACAACATTATGGTCAAATTCTGACTCAACCACCAGCAGACCTCAGATCTTGTCTTTTTCCTCGGCTATTGAAAATGAGAATGACAGAGACTTCTTTGGTGACCCAGGAGTTGAGAATCGACCTTGCAATGCAGGGGACTCGGGTTCGACGCCTGGTCAGGGAACCAGGATCCCACATGCCACAGAGTAACTAAACCCGCTCACCACAACAGGAGTCTGCACCGCAAAGAAAGGTCCCGCATGAGGCGATAAAGATCCCGCGTGCCACAGAGTAACTAAACCCGCTCACCACAACAGGAGAGTCTGCACCGCAAAGAAAGGTCCCGCATGAGGCGATAAAGATCCCGCGTGCCACAGAGCAACTAAACCCGCTCACCACAACAGGAGAGTCTGCACCGCAAAGAAAAGTCCCGCATGAGGCGATAAAGATCCCGCGTGCCACAGCTAGGACGTGACACAGCCAAGTACATGAAATAAATTTTTTTTTTTTTAATGAGAATGCTAGTTGCTTGTGCCTCTGTGGAGTTAAATAGACTGAAGCTAGAGCCTGCAAATCATGGTCAAATTCAGCCAGCTGCCTGGTTTTTTGTGGCCTCAATCTTTATATTTTTATTCAGAGTAACTAAACCTGCTCACCACAACAGGAGAGTCTGCACCGCAAAGAAAGGTCCCGCATGAGGCGATAAAGATCCCGCATGCCACAGCTAGGACGTGACACAGCCAAGTACATGAAATAATTTTTTTTTTTTAATTGAGAATGCTAGTTGCTTGTGCCTCTGTGGAGTTAAATAGACTGAAGCTGGAGCCTGCAAATCATGGTCAAATTCAGCCAGCTGCCTGGTTTTTTGTGGCCTCAATCTTTATATTTTTATTAATGGTTGAAATGAAAATGAAAACATTTTTTTAATTGACTTTGTGACATGTGAAAATTTTATGACAAGATTTCAGTGTCCATAGATAAAGTTTTATAGGAACACAGCTACACTTATTCACTTAAATTCTGTCTGCGGCAGAGGATGCGATGGTTAGATAGCGTCACCGACTCAATGGGCGTGAATATGAGCAAACTCTGGGAGACAGCAGAGGACAGAGGAGCCTGGCGTGCTGTGGTCCACAGGGTCGCAAAGAGTCGGGATGATTTAGCAACTGAACAACAACAAATTGTCTGTGGTTGCTTAATTGCTTCATGACAGGATGGTATGGTTGTGACAGAGACCCTAGGGCTGGCAAAGGCTCAGATATTTACTTTCTGGCCTTTCACAGAAAACGTTTGACAATCGCTGGGCAGAAAGTGTACCGAAGAAGTTCTCAAAGTATTTTACCTGTTAGAATCACTTGGGGAGCTTTAAAAAAATGCTTTGTCCACGTCACACCCTGGAATGATTAAATGAGAACCTCTAGGGGTGGGCTCCAAGTATAAGATTTTTTTTTTTCCCAGGGAATTCCAACATGCAGGCAGATTTGAGAGGCAGTGGATTAATGTGCTATGTCAGGTATATGATGTAACACATCATAAGACCTTGATCATTGTTAGCTGAACTGATATGAAAAATCCTCTTTTTAAAAAAAATTCTTGATGCATTTCAATAAACAGCTATTAAACAAGCATTAGGTGCAAATATTGTATTTCCTTCTCCTCTCTCTTTCCTGCCTCTCTTCTCACCTGTGTGCAAGAATTAAGACTGGAAGAAACACAAAGATTCCTTCCAGGTTTTGAAATTCTAAACATTCGCACAGTGATTTATATTTTTATTTAATATTCCAGAAATGTTCAGTGTATAATACCAAATTCTATACAGTTCTCATGGCAGGGCTACAAAGATGTGCTCTCAAATTTCTAAAGAGTGAATCTTCTAAGGTTCTTGTAAGTGCATGCATGCTCAGTCACGTCCCACTCTTTGTGACCCCATGGACTGTATCCCCCCAGGCTCCTCTGTCCATGGGATTTCCCAAGCAAGAATACTGGAGTGGGTTGCCATTTCCTACTCCAGGGATCTTCTTAACCCAGGGATTGAACCCGAGTCTCTTGCATCTCCTGCATTGGCAGACGGTTTCTTTACCACTGGTACCACCTGGGAAGCCCAAGGTTCTTGTAAACAGTCTTGTAAATATAACCTAACTAGCTCAGTAGTAAATTGCAGGACAAATAAATGCATGGCATGTTCAATAGGTGATGATGAAAAAGAACACTTGAAGGCATATGTAATCGAGCAGCCAGATAATTGATTGAGTAGATGCATAATATCCACATTAAAATATTTCAGAGAATACTAGAGGGAAAAAAACTCAAAGGACAACGATTTCAAGAGGGCTGTGACCTTGTTAGCAAGACAAAATCAAAGCACATAACAACAGAAGATTCCAGTTCCACCCTGAACAGTTTACTTTTTTGTCGCAACCAAGGAACACCCATTAAATCTCCCCACCAGATGGATATGGACAGGAGTGGAGATAAGGCTAGGACAGAAAGATTAAGTACATGGGTTTTGAATTCACACCAGCGGGATTCTAATTTCAGCTCCATCATTCACTTGCTACATAGCTTTGGACAGATTACCTCTCAGTGCCTCAATTTTCTCAGCTGTAAAGGGGGGATAAGAATTTCTATCTGATAAAGCTGAGCTTGGGTCATTTGTAGAGATGTGGATGGACCTAGAGACTGTCACATTGAGTGAAATAAGTTAGAAAGAGAAAAACAAATATTGTATATTAATGCATACATGTGGAATCTAGAAAAATAGTACAGTTGAAACTACTTCCAGGGCAAGAATAGAAACACAGACGCAGAGAATGGACCTATGGACATGGGGGGAAAAGGGAGGGTGGGATGAACAGGGAGATTAGGACTAACATACATGCTAGGCTGTGCTTAGTCACTCAGTCTTGTCTGACTCTTTGTGACCCCATAGACTGTAGCCTGCCAAGCTCCTCTGTCCACAGGATTCTCTAGGCAAGAATACTGGAATGGGTAGCCTTTCCCTTCTCCAGGGGATCCTCCCAACCCAGGGATCGAACCCAGGTCTCCCTCATTGCAGGCAGATTCTTTACCGTCTGAGCCACCAGGGAAGCCCGTATATACACTACCATGTGTAAAATAGATAGCTAGTAGGAACCTGCACAGCCCAGGAAGCTCAGCTCAGTAGTCTGTGATGACTTAGATGGATGGGCTTGGGGAAGGGGGTGGCCCAGGAGGGAGGCGATACGTGCATACATAGAGCTGATTCATTTCGTTGTACAGGAGAAACTAAAGCAACATTGTAAAGCAATTATACTCCAATTTTTCAAAAGCTGAAGCAATAATTTTTAAAGTACATATTAAACCTGGGTTGTTCCCNGGGAGATTAGGACTAACATACATGCTAGGCTGTGCTTAGTCACTCAGTCTTGTCTGACTCTTTGTGACCCCATAGACTGTAGCCTGCCAAGCTCCTCTGTCCACAGGATTCTCTAGGCAAGAATACTGGAATGGGTAGCCTTTCCCTTCTCCAGGGGATCCTCCCAACCCAGGGATCGAACCCAGGTCTCCCTCATTGCAGGCAGATTCTTTACCGTCTGAGCCACCAGGGAAGCCCGTATATACACTACCATGTGTAAAATAGATAGCAAGTAGGAACCTGCACAGCCCAGGAAGCTCAGCTCAGTAGTCTGTGATGACTTAGATGGATGGGCTTGGGGAAGGGGGTGGCCCAGGAGGGAGGCGATACGTGCATACATAGAGCTGATTCATTTCGTTGTACAGGAGAAACTAAAGCAACATTGTAAAGCAATTATACTCCAATTTTTCAAAAGCTGAAGCAATAATTTTTAAAGTACATATTAAACCTGGGTTGTTCCGCCCCCCACTCGTTCTTTGGCCCCAGGACTGGAAGATGATCTTCACAGCTCAGCTGACAGAGATGGACCCCTCTATGCTGTGAATTTGGCTCTAATCTTCTAAGTTCCTAATTTGAACACTGTCCTTCATGGCCAAGTATGAATTCCTCTAAGAAAAGAACTGCAGACGCTCCTCAAATAATACAGACGCTCCTCAAATAATATCACTGTCCTTTACAAGAAGGCCTTGCAAAGCATGAAGCTGGTGTACACTGAAAATATATGTGCCTAACTAAGGTCTTTAAATTACCGTGGATCTTCTCCGTGATAACAGTTCTATTTGCACTTTCCCACTGTCCAGGTGTATCTTCAGCAGCTTTCAATCCTGGAGCTGATTTTAACTCTTGAAAATGTCTACGCCTATTGATATGTTTTGTCCAAAGTCAATCTAGTTTCATTCTTATAAGGCTTTCTATGCTTGATCTTCACATATTTATTACTACTTTCACGTACATTTCTGTTGCTTTTGTATCTAGTAGGCCCACCACCTACTTTTTTTTCATCATTTAAGTTCCTACGTGACCACCTATAAGTCTCCCTATTCTGAAAAAGATCACTGTGCTCTTGCTGTCCATCTTCCAAGTTAAGACTTTGCAATGCTTATTAGGCTAGCTGATGTGCGTTTTCAAATGAATGGCCCATCTAGTTGTGAATAAATCTTCCATTTCCATAAGTAACTTTTCCTTCTGAACCCTATTTTTGTTACCCCTATGGGTTTACAGGTGAAAGACATTTTTCACGCTTTTTAGACCTCATTCAAAACCCTTTTCCCTGATTCGTAAGCCAACTAAGACTTATGGATAATAATGGCTCTAGGTACTTTCACACCTGATGTTTTCATCTTCAATTACAAACTCTCCTTACTCTTACATGGTGGTCTTGCTGTAACTTTGTTACGTTTTAGTTCTGTGTAAAGTAAAGCAAAGAGGAAAATAAAACAAACTGAAGTCATGCAAGACAATGCAATGAGAATTCACATGGTAACAGAGATCACCTGGGCCTGAACAGAAAGACCTTCTCTCTGCTAGGTGCCAGCTGCTGCCCACTCTCGAGTCCTAATATTCATCTCTGCCATGAACACTTTACATTTCCATGTATCACACACAATTATTCTTGCGTTGATAAAAGTATATTTTGTCTCTTATTGAACAGCTCATAAAAGGTCAAAAGTGAGAAAGTGTTAGTCACTCAGTCATGGCCAACTCTTTGCGACTCCATGGACTGTAGCCCACCAGGCTCCTCTGTCCATGGAATTCTCCAGACAAGAATATTGGAGTGGATGGCCATTCCTTTCTCCAGGGGATCTTCCCAATCCAACCCAGGGACTGAACCTGGGGCTCCTGCCTTGCAGGCAGATTCTTTACCGCCAGAGCCACGATTAGAACACTATATAAATCAAGCTCACTTAAGTGATGGCTGTTAGGATATAATTCCATAAGCAACGGTGCAGTTATGCATTAATTGACATCAAGAGATGTTCATGATATGCTGTTAGTTCATAAAAGCTGGTTTCAAATCAGTGTTACGTAAAAATCATATCCTTATGTGTCTACCGAAAAGTTAGAAGATAAATATTAAAATTTTAAGGGTGGTTTTAGTGAGAATTTCATTTACTTCTTCACAATCTACTCTGTGTGTGTGTGTGTGTGTGTGTGCACGCGCGCGTTTAGTCACTCAGTCGTTTCCGACTCTTTGCAGCCCCATGGACTGTAGCCCGCCAGGCTTCTTTGTCCATGGGGCTTCTACAGGCAAGAATACTGAGGTGGGTTGCCATACTCTCCTCCAGAGGATCGTCTAATTATTTTCAGCTTGGAAATGGATTCATATGTTATCCCATTAATAGGACAACAGAGACAAACCATGTGACTGTGTGCATTTTTTACGTTTATATAGATAGATAGATCACCAAAAGACCCTAACCTCTGCTCTGCACATTTTATTTATTTAGTCAGTATTGATTGATTTCTCTATAACAATAGCACTCAGGGACCTTCATGCCTTATCTACATAAATCAAATGGAAAAGGGTGATGAATGTCCAAGAAGTCCAGTCATGTATAATATTTGTTATCTGTTGCTGAATAACAGATTATCCCAAAACTCAGCAGCTTAAAACTGAAAACATGTATTATCTCACTGTCTCAGTGGCTCAGGCATTTGGGCACAGTTTAACAGGGTGTCTCTGGTCTAAAGTCTCTCAGAAGACTGAAATCAAGATGCTGATTGAATGTGCGGTCCCATCTGAAGCCTCGTCTAGGGGAGCTTCTGTTTTCAAGCTCATTCAAGTGGCTACTGTCAGGATAAAGTTCCTCAGATGCTGTATCACATGGATTTCTGCAGAACATAGCTCACGACGTGGAAGCTGGCCCTCCTCAAAGTAAGTCAGCAAGAGAACACGAAAGGGCATGCAAGATGGAAGCCAGTTTCTGTATAACTAAATCTCAGGAGTAACACCCCATCATCTTTGCCTTATGCTGCTGATTAGATGCCATCACTTGGTCCAGCCACACTGTGGGGAAGAGGATTATACAGGGTGTGAATGTAGGAGGTGGGGCCATTGGTATTGGTACGCTAAAGGTTGTTTGCCTTACTGGCCTAGACCTGTGTATCACATACTTCCTCATCGCATTGGCTCACCAGCACAATTCATGTAACTTGCCGCTTTATTTATGCCTGTTCTACAGGGCAGCCATTCACTTGGAAAAATCTCAGCAATTATTGTATCTAGCAGTCTAGTCACTGAACTTCGGGGAAGGCAATAGCACCCCACCCCAGTACTCTTGCCTGGAAAATCCAATGGACGGAGTAGCCTGGTGGGCTGCAGTCCATGGGGTCACTATCAGTCGGACAGACTGAGCGACTTCACTTTCACTTTTCTCTTTCATGCATTGGAGAAGGAAATGGCAACCCACTCCAGTGTTCTTGCCTGGACAATCCCAGGGATGGGGGAGCCTGGTGGGCTGCCGTCTATGGGGTCACACAGAGTCGGACACGACTGAAGTGACTTAGCAGCAACTGAACTTAACATAGCATATTTTGCAAAACAAAAAAAATGATCTTTCAAAAGAGTCAAATCTCTTAGAGAGTAAAGTGTGTCAAAAATAAAATCCCCATGCCATCTAAAAGAAGAACAACTCACAAATGTTAAAAACAAAAGGTTGGATAAAGATACATCAGGCATTACAAGGAAAACATAAGTCAGAGGTTGCAATATCAACATCATGGAAATAGTTCAAAGTAAAAATTAAATGGGACAAAGGGGGCCACTTTATTTTTATAAATAAATACAAAGTATTTTTGTATTTGTATCTCAAATTTGTATTTGAGACTACAAAGTAAAATAAAGGTATAAACTTATTGTGTGCACCAAATCACACTTATCAAAATGCATATCAATTTATTTTACAAAAGAGAAACAATCTTTTTACCAAAACCTGTTGAAACACAAGGAGGAAAAAACAATTGTTTCACCACTTACATTTATGCCTATTAGTTACAACCATACAAAATAAAGCATCAATAAATGAAATTCAAGTAAAAACCACAAAAGTTAGTTATTCATCATGATCAAATAGAGTTGATGAATACGATGATTCAGATTGGAAGTGGATTAACATATCACATTCATAGGACAAAGGATATAATCCACGTGACCATCTTGAGAGAGGGTAGAGTTAAAGGATGTGATGAAATTCACCATCAATTCCTATTTTTTAAAAAAATTATCAGTAAAGTAGATTTTCCTTAATATTATTCACAGAAGTATCTACTCCTGACAAAGTTTTCTAATAACATCAAGACTGGTACAAAGATTTCCATCATCGCCATTTCTGTTTAAGATTATTCTGCAGTTCTAGTTAATACAACTAAACACAAAAACAAAATATGGTAAAGGAGAAAGAAAAATGGCCAGGAATTATGGATGTTATGGTTGCTTACCTATGAAAAATATCGGAGAAACGAGATTTATCTGAAAAAGGATTAGAACTGACATCTGGGTTAGTATTCAGCTGCTGCGCCATAGGAAGGCTGCACAAACCATTCACACCCAGAATCTGTGCTGACTGCTTGGTTCTCAGGCTCTACCAGTGATCAGGTATTTGTAACCGTGGCTGCTAGTAAGATACATCATTAAGAAGGCTAGCAATGAATCAGTAGGTAAAATCAGCAGCTTTCCTTACAGACCAATTGCGATCAGTAAAAAAATATAATGATTCCGTGATCTTACATACAGTAGTAACCAAAGACATAAAATGTCTAGGAATGAACCGGACAAAAAATATGCAGGAACCCTTGAACGAAAAGTATTACGTTTTACTGAGGATCATATAAGCAGACCTGAAGGCAGAGACTTTTTATTCCTGTGGTAAGAATGCCTAATGGGGCAGGTTCTCTGCAAGTTAATCTTTACATAGTGACTCAGTCCTTCTGAAAATCCAGTGGAATTTCTTTCTGGAGCTTGATAAAATTCTGGTAGAATAAACATGTAAAAATATTTTGAAAATGAAGAGTGATAAGTTGGGATTTTCCTTAGCAGATATTTGAATGTGTTATAAAGCCACAATACTTAGAATAATTTGACATTGGTGCCAACACAGACACAGCAGTGAAATCAAGTAGAAAATCCCAAAGCAGCTCAATGTATATTTTAGAATTTAGTGTATGATAAAGATGGCATTTCAAATCTGTGGGGAAAAGATAAATTATTCAATTAATAGCTGACTATTTTTATGACCCTGAAGTTGCACATGGCTTTTTAACATGACACTATGAGAAGAAATCATGCAGGAAAATCAGAACACTTTTAACCTCCAAAAAATTCTNGAATTTAGTGTATGATAAAGATGGCATTTCAAATCTGTGGGGAAAAGATAAATTATTCAATTAATAGCTGACTATTTTTATGACCCTGAAGTTGCACATGGCTTTTTAACATGACACTATGAGAAGAAATCATGCAGGAAAATCAGAACACTTTTAACCTCCAAAAAATTCTACTGACAAGAAGTAAAGAGCAAAATAAACTAGGGAAGACTGTTTAACAAAACAACATCAATATGTCTTTGTTCATCGATCTATTCCTAGATCCTGCAACCATACCTGGCACATAGTAGGGACTTGAAACAATGGCTACATAAAGAGGCCTTGCCTGTCAGTAAGGAAAACATGGAAGCTTTTAGCAATGTTAACAATTAACAAGAGGCATGAGTCAAAAGAAAGAAATGTGAAAAGGCAGGAAAGCCCTTTAAACATTACTAATCTCACCAGTAATAAGATAAAGAAAAAGTAACAGTTCACCACTTTTCATCTATTACTGCTGTTTTTTGTTATTCTGAACTGGCCAAATGTGGAAAGAATATTTGTCAACTGCTGACATAAATTCATAAAGCCTCTCTCACAGAAATTTGTGCAAGGTAATTAAAAATCTATATATAAAACTGCAGACTTTCTGACCTAGCAATCCCACTGTTAGGAATTTTCCCCTAAGGAAATTACTAAACAAATGTGCACAGATGTAAATACAAGGATATTCATCAAGCATTGTTATAAGAGTAAACAGCTAGAAAAACTAAAAACACGTGCTCAGAAACAGGCACTTGGTTTCATAGATTTGGGTACACTTCTTTGATGAAATACCCCCCGGCCAGGATAAGCAATGATGCAGTTATGCATTAAGTAACATCAAGATGTTTATGATCCACAGCTAGTTTAGAAAAGTTGGTTTCGATCAGTACTATGTAAAAATCATATTTTTATATGCCTACTGATAAAATGGAAGATAAATGTTAACATTTTAATGGTGTTTTCATGGGGATTTTTTTCTTCTTCCTAGTCTATTATATGGTCTAAATATTTTCAATAAATGTGATACTTCTATAACAAAAGTAGTAATTTTTTAAAACAGAAGAAAAGTGGCACTTAATATTTTGGAAAGAAATCTGATGTTTCTATCTCCTGAGCTTACTGTTTTACTTTGAATGGCATGTCTTCACTAGACCTTTATAACCTAGGGGCATTTTCTAGATGATAGCGTCTGATTACTACTCTGTGGAAACCCCTAAATTATTCTCCATCTTCTACCACTATATTCATCTACTACCTCCAACCCTTTCACTCCATTTCCCTATTTTATTTTTTAGTTTTCTTTGTAATGTTCCATGTGAAATTATTTTATTGACATATTTGCCTACTTCTTTGTTATTTAAGTTNTCTGGTTACTACTCTGTGGAAACCCCTAAATTATTCTCCATCTTCTACCACTATATTCATCTACTACCTCCAACCCTTTCACTCCATTTCCCTATTTTATTTTTTAGTTTTCTTTGTAATGTTCCATGTGAAATTATTTTATTGACATATTTGCCTACTTCTTTGTTATTTAAGTTTCTCCATCATAGTGTAACCTCCACAGGGGCAGGGATTTGAATTGTTCATGTTCAGAGGTGTTTCCCAGTCTGGCATATAGTAGATGTTCAACAAATACATGTTGAATGAATGAACAAATCAATGAGTTGGTTATGGAAGAGTTGATTTACTGTGTGTGCACGTGTGTGCGTGCATGCGTGTGTGCGTGCATACTTGTGTGTGCGTGCGTACTCAGTCGCTCAGCTGTGTCCAACTCTTTGCAGCCCCATGGACTGTACCCTGCCAAGCTTCTCTGTCAATGGATTTTTCCACGCAAGAATACTGGAGTGGGTTTCCATTTCCTGCTCCAGGGATCTTCCCGACTCAGGGGTTGAACCCACATCTCCTGTGACTCCTGCATTGGCAAGCAGATTCTTTACCACTAGTGCCACCTGGGAAGCCCCTTACTTTGTATGATTAGGCAAATATTCTCTGCTTCCTGGAAACTTCCTGAATCACACCTGCTAATTTCCTCTATCAAACATTGATGCTGATCTACCAGGCAGTGGTGTTTGGTAGACATCACTCAAGTCTAGAGGTCAGTGGAGCTGAGATGCAGTTCTTGATCTGAGCACAAATGAGCTTGTTAACATGTCAATTTTGCTGTCCTTGCTATGCAAGACTGGCTCTGCCGAAAGCTGCAAAGGGGCCAGATACCAAGCCGCTCTCCTTGTTCCACCTCTGTGCTGTTCCACCTCTGCAGCAGGGGTCACGTCCTCTCCTGTGCGCCCCCATCCTCTCCCATTTGATGGACACAAAGGCTGCCTACGTGTCTCTCAGGTGTGCCCCGCACACCTCCAGAACACTGACTCGCATCCTCGCATTTATGATCCTCATCATTTGCCTCTTGTGTGTTAGTCGTTCGGTCATGTCCAGCTCTTTGTGACCCCATGGACTATAGCTCACCAGGCTCCTCCGTCCATGGAATTCTCCAGGCAAGAATGCTGAAGTGGGGCTGTCATTTCCTTCTCCAGGAGATCTTCCCGAACAGGGACTTTCCCGACCAGGGACTGAACACGGGCCTCCTGCATTGCAGGCAGATACTTTACCATCTGAGCTACTAGGGAAGCCCCAGTAATTAGTTAATTCCTTCACATATCTCCCTGAATGAAAGTCACTCAGTCATGTCCTACTCTTTGTAACTCCTTGGACTACACAGTCCATGGAATTCTCCAGGCCAGAATAGTGGAGTGGATAGCCTTTCCCTTCTCCAGGGGATCTTCCCAACCCAGGGATTGAACCCAGGTCTCCCGCATNACATATCTCCCTGAATGAAAGTCACTCAGTCATGTCCTACTCTTTGTAACTCCTTGGACTACACAGTCCATGGAATTCTCCAGGCCAGAATAGTGGAGTGGATAGCCTTTCCCTTCTCCAGGGGATCTTCCCAACCCAGGGATTGAACCCAGGTCTCCCGCATTGCAGGCAGATTCTCTACCAGCTGAGCCACAGGGAAGCCTGTGCCTCTCATAGAAACCCACTTTCAGAGCAGTATCCAAAAAATCTCACACACACTGTCCTACTCTACCTGCTTGCTCATCAAAGCAGAACAATTCTTCTTCAGTCTGCAAAACAGGAATCCCTGGGCAGAATCATCGGCACCTAGTGACTTATAAAACTGAGATGACAAAAACAGGCTAGACAGTTATAAGACACATTTACCAGTCACCCATGTGTGATCCCAGAATAAAGCTTTTTTTAAAAAATCACAATGCTTTCCCATGAAAAATAATTTGATTAATAATAGATGTTACCACTAGTCATTCAAGTCTTTAAATGCCACAAGCCATGTGAAAGGTCTAAGAAGTTGGATACACTCCTAGCTCAGTGGACTCAGGATCTAAATGGTAAATGTGAGATATTATTATCTGAGCCTCCAGGACTGCCTTGGCACTGGGAGGAATGGTATTGCAATCTCTGATTTAATCCTCCCCCCACCTTTTTTTTTTTGCAGATATTTATAACAGCTGTGGAAAGGTATTCCTAGCAGCAAGCTGGCATGCAATTTCTCAGGCTGAGAGCAAATAAATAGAAAAAAATCTAAGTGGATGAATTTGCTCAAGTTTTAGAGCTGAAAAAAAAAAAATCACAGAAGAGTTGAAGCTCAGGTCTAGAGAGCATTAAGTGATGTCAGGGAAGAGGTAATTATTTGAATAATCCAAGCTCCAAGCCCCTTTTTCTTCAGTTTTCTAAATAACATAGGCCAAATCTGATTTGCTCTCATGTATGGGGTTGCTGATCACGCCATTTGAAGACACTGCATACAAGATTACCAAGCGTGGACTTGACTTTCCAGAATCAGATTTATCTGATTACAGAAGCCTTTGGTATTTAAATCGAAAACCTTCATTTGTAATAAATTTAGCTCTTTTCTTTTCATGGGGAGATGAGGGGAGGGCAATTATGTACTGTGTGTTTTTCATAATTTGAAAACATATTGTAAGAATGTAATTAAAGGACTTTAGGAAAGATGGTGAAGGTACTTATGCGTCATGGGAGACAACCTGACCTGGAGGGAAAACAGGTGCATTAAGCCTGGAAGACTTCCCCATTCATTTCCACATGCAACGTCAGATACTTGGGAAATAGCGATTAATGGCAAAGCTTGAAAGGGAAGGCAGTCCCTGAAACATGCATTCAGGCCAGCTGAAGAGTTACTAGCAATGACAGCATCTTCCACTCAATCCGCGTAGCTGGGACAGTGACTGCATCCACCCAGCAGTGTTATGCAGTGCCCTACAGTTATCCCTGGGCCAGAAAGATCCCCTGGAGAAGGAAATGGCAACCCACTCCATATTCTTGCCTGAAGAATCCCATGGACAGTGGAGCCTGGCAAGCTACAGTCCATGGGGTCGCAAAGAGTCCGACACAACCGAAGTGACTTCACTTCACTTCTACAGTTGCCAAGCTACTTTAATAGACCCCGTCTCATCTGATTGTCATATTTTCCTTTTGAGAGGAACAGGCAGAACTTACTTCTCTGGAGCATAGAATCAGCTTCATGCCTGACCTGTGAATATCTTCAAATAAACCAAACCAGTCAGTCATATGGGCCAGGGTAAGAGTCAAGGCTGGAAAGTCTCAGAATTTCGAAATCCTATGGGCATACGAGTGTTGTGTGGATACACTCTCACAGCTTCCACGGTGTCTACAGTTGCATTTTAAGAATAAGTAATCAGTTGTTACTCTGCTACTAACTGATCATATTGAGCAGTTTTATGTAATTTCTGAGCATATCACATGTATTATGTTTTATGCTCATAATAGCCCTAAAGGGCACTCAATAAAATAGCCATCAAATGAATGGCCTGACTTAAGTCAATTAAGCAGTGCTTGGTGATATGGCTTTTCCTTCACAACCCATAGCATCATGACCTTCATTTGACTCCTTCTGGAAGTATCTGGATGCTAAGAAAAGAAGGGAATATAGTAAGAGTTCCATATGTGAGCTATTATTGCCTAAAGATGAGATGATTGTGTGGCTTATTATGAATATGGTTGTCAGCAAGAAAGACATTGCCCCTATTTTATAAAAATTTAATCTAGGGGATAAGACAGATATTCGAAAAAGCAGGAACTCTAAGATTCTGTCATAACTGATAAGGAAGTAGATGTATTAGTCAGTGTAACTTAAGTTAGCTGATGTAACAACCAAACCTCAAATTTCTCTCTCTCTCTCTTTTTTTTTTTTTTACTTTATTTTACTTTACAGTACTGTATTGGATTTGGCATACATTGACATGAATCCGCCATGGGTGTACATGAACTCCAAACATGAACCCCCCTCCCACCTCCCACCCCACATCATCCCTCCAGATTATCCCCATGCACCAGCCCCAAGCATCCTGCATCTGCATCGAACATAGACTGGCGATTCGTTTCTTACATGATAGTATACATATTTCAATGCTATTCTCCCAAATCATCCCACCCTCTCCCTCTCCCTCTCCCTCAGAGTCCAAAAGTCTGCTCTACACATCTGTGTCTCTTTTGCTGTCTTGCATACAGGGTCCTCATTACCATCTTTCTAAATTCCATATATATGTGTTAGTATACTGTATTGGTGTTTTTCTTTCTGGCTTATTTCACTCCTTAGATGTGTATAAGAGACAGGTCCTACTCTACCTGCTTGCTCATCAAAGCAGAACAATTCTTCTTCAGTCTGCAAAACAGGAATCCCTGGGCAGAATCATCGGCACCTAGTGACTTATAAAACTGAGATGACAAAAACAGGCTAGACAGTTATAAGACACATTTACCAGTCACCCATGTGTGATCCCAGAATAAAGCTTTTTTTAAAAAATCACAATGCTTTCCCATGAAAAATAATTTGATTAATAATAGATGTTACCACTAGTCATTCAAGTCTTTAAATGCCACAAGCCATGTGAAAGGTCTAAGAAGTTGGATACACTCCTAGCTCAGTGGACTCAGGATCTAAATGGTAAATGTGAGATATTATTATCTGAGCCTCCAGGACTGCCTTGGCACTGGGAGGAATGGTATTGCAATCTCTGATTTAATCCTCCCCCCACCTTTTTTTTTTTGCAGATATTTATAACAGCTGTGGAAAGGTATTCCTAGCAGCAAGCTGGCATGCAATTTCTCAGGCTGAGAGCAAATAAATAGAAAAAAATCTAAGTGGATGAATTTGCTCAAGTTTTAGAGCTGAAAAAAAAAAAATCACAGAAGAGTTGAAGCTCAGGTCTAGAGAGCATTAAGTGATGTCAGGGAAGAGGTAATTATTTGAATAATCCAAGCTCCAAGCCCCTTTTTCTTCAGTTTTCTAAATAACATAGGCCAAATCTGATTTGCTCTCATGTATGGGGTTGCTGATCACGCCATTTGAAGACACTGCATACAAGATTACCAAGCGTGGACTTGACTTTCCAGAATCAGATTTATCTGATTACAGAAGCCTTTGGTATTTAAATCGAAAACCTTCATTTGTAATAAATTTAGCTCTTTTCTTTTCATGGGGAGATGAGGGGAGGGCAATTATGTACTGTGTGTTTTTCATAATTTGAAAACATATTGTAAGAATGTAATTAAAGGACTTTAGGAAAGATGGTGAAGGTACTTATGCGTCATGGGAGACAACCTGACCTGGAGGGAAAACAGGTGCATTAAGCCTGGAAGACTTCCCCATTCATTTCCACATGCAACGTCAGATACTTGGGAAATAGCGATTAATGGCAAAGCTTGAAAGGGAAGGCAGTCCCTGAAACATGCATTCAGGCCAGCTGAAGAGTTACTAGCAATGACAGCATCTTCCACTCAATCCGCGTAGCTGGGACAGTGACTGCATCCACCCAGCAGTGTTATGCAGT
This sequence comes from Oreotragus oreotragus, assembly GCA_006410675.1. Lineage (NCBI taxonomy): Eukaryota > Metazoa > Chordata > Mammalia > Artiodactyla > Bovidae > Oreotragus > Oreotragus oreotragus. Next base: position 79,072 of record SJYX01005986.1, read on the forward strand.
GCCCTACAGTTATCCCTGGGCCAGAAAGATCCCCTGGAGAAGGAAATGGCAACCCACTCCATATTCTTGCCTGAAGAATCCCATGGACAGTGGAGCCTGGCAAGCTACAGTCCATGGGGTCGCAAAGAGTCCGACACAACCGAAGTGACTTCACTTCACTTCTACAGTTGCCAAGCTACTTTAATAGACCCCGTCTCATCTGATTGTCATATTTTCCTTTTGAGAGGAACAGGCAGAACTTACTTCTCTGGAGCATAGAATCAGCTTCATGCCTGACCTGTGAATATCTTCAAATAAACCAAACCAGTCAGTCATATGGGCCAGGGTAAGAGTCAAGGCTGGAAAGTCTCAGAATTTCGAAATCCTATGGGCATACGAGTGTTGTGTGGATACACTCTCACAGCTTCCACGGTGTCTACAGTTGCATTTTAAGAATAAGTAATCAGTTGTTACTCTGCTACTAACTGATCATATTGAGCAGTTTTATGTAATTTCTGAGCATATCACATGTATTATGTTTTATGCTCATAATAGCCCTAAAGGGCACTCAATAAAATAGCCATCAAATGAATGGCCTGACTTAAGTCAATTAAGCAGTGCTTGGTGATATGGCTTTTCCTTCACAACCCATAGCATCATGACCTTCATTTGACTCCTTCTGGAAGTATCTGGATGCTAAGAAAAGAAGGGAATATAGTAAGAGTTCCATATGTGAGCTATTATTGCCTAAAGATGAGATGATTGTGTGGCTTATTATGAATATGGTTGTCAGCAAGAAAGACATTGCCCCTATTTTATAAAAATTTAATCTAGGGGATAAGACAGATATTCGAAAAAGCAGGAACTCTAAGATTCTGTCATAACTGATAAGGAAGTAGATGTATTAGTCAGTGTAACTTAAGTTAGCTGATGTAACAACCAAACCTCAAATTTCTCTCTCTCTCTCTTTTTTTTTTTTTTACTTTATTTTACTTTACAGTACTGTATTGGATTTGGCATACATTGACATGAATCCGCCATGGGTGTACATGAACTCCAAACATGAACCCCCCTCCCACCTCCCACCCCACATCATCCCTCCAGATTATCCCCATGCACCAGCCCCAAGCATCCTGCATCTGCATCGAACATAGACTGGCGATTCGTTTCTTACATGATAGTATACATATTTCAATGCTATTCTCCCAAATCATCCCACCCTCTCCCTCTCCCTCTCCCTCAGAGTCCAAAAGTCTGCTCTACACATCTGTGTCTCTTTTGCTGTCTTGCATACAGGGTCCTCATTACCATCTTTCTAAATTCCATATATATGTGTTAGTATACTGTATTGGTGTTTTTCTTTCTGGCTTACTTCACTCTTACAATTATAGCTGCAGACAGGCAGCTCTCCTCCCAAGGGTGACTCAAGGATTCAGATCCTTTCTTCTGGCTTTATTTACCCTCCAGGATCTCCCCAAAGTATTTTTTTTTTTCTAAATTCTCGCTATCCAGCTAGTCAGGGAGAGGAAAGAAACAGACTGGAAGATAATGCACCTGACCCTTGACCAGTCCTGAATGTGACACACACCATTCGAGCTCTCATTTCAGCTATGGGAATGAGCCGCATTGCTCCACCTGGATGCAAGGGGGTGGGAAATGAAGTTCCTGAATTGACAGTCACTTATCAGCCTAAACTCTGTTCAATAGAAGGAAAAACGTCACTTGTGAGTCAGATGTGCTTCTGTCACAGGAATGTATGGGACTGTATAGGTAGGGGGAGTCTAACCAACACTGGAGATGGGGGAAGCTTCTTTAAAGAGGTGATGTTTTACATCATGCTGATCAGCCATGCTGAGCAGGCTGAAGTTTATCTTAAAGCAGTGAAGGCAAACTGCATGGAGCAACTCAACCTGCTATAGATTTCAGAAACATCACTCTGACTCCATCATAGACATCAGACTTATGGAGCATAGGGCTCTTGGAAGAGGATGCCATGACTCAGATAAGAAATGATGAAGATCTAAACTAAAGATGTGGTAATTGTGTTGAAGAAGATGAGAGACAGTGCTTGAGTCCACTGGACCAAGTGATAAATTGGACAGAAATAGGGAAAGGAAGCCAGCAACAGTGGTCCAGGGTCTGGTTTGTACAACTCGAGGGAATGTAATGCAATTAAAAAGAAAAGAAGGAAGATGGTGCTTGTGGGGAAAAGGATGTTTATTTTTACTTTGGATGATGCTAAATTTGAAGCAAAATACTTCATGAAGGAGATGCAGGTTTGATCCCTGGGTCAGTAAGATCCCATGGAGGAAAAAAGGGCAACCCTCTCCATATTCTTGCCTGGAAAATTCCATGGACAGAGGGGCCTGGCGGTCTACAGTTCACAGGGATTGCATGTAGAGTTGGACATGATGAAGTCTGAGCAGGCACTCACTGGGCATCCAGATGCAGGAAAAAAATTAAGTCTGAAATTTCAGGATTGAAATCTGGGATGGAAATAGTCAGCTTCTATCACTCTGACTTGGAAGTCATCAGCTGACCTGGAAGTCTTGAGGGAACCTTGGAAGAGTCACGTGACCACCAAGGCTACCCTATTTGAACTTCATCTCATGGGTAAGGAACCCTTCTCGTTGGATTTTCAGCTTCCTCTCACCTAGGAGACCTCACTGCTGTTTCCCCTGCCATGCTGGCATCCTGTCTTCCTTGCTCAGCCACCGTCTTGGTGATGGCCTCTATGCCTTAAACAAGCTCTGTTCTCCCTCCGAGTCCTGTTCCTCCTCTTCTCATTTTTATTGTTTGAAGCATAAGCTCTCTATGGCCTCTGCAGACTGTTGATGGCTGCTGTGTATTTCTCCACTACAGAAGCACCCCACGACTCCAGCCAAGTCCTCCCCGCCCCATGCTGGGGTTGACGGTGACATTTCTGAGCACCAAGTCCTGCCACTCTGCCCTGGGTTCAGAAAGCACAGCGACTCCTCGACCAAGCAGCAATGAAGAGCTGCCTTTGCCCAGCCCGGGGTTGTTCTGTCTCACACACCCGCATTTGCATGAGCCCTCGGCTTGTTTCCACTCTGCCAGTTTTGCTTGCGTGTCTGGCATTAGGGGTGGCTCCCAGGGCATTTTGCAGCCCTCTTCTTTCACCCAGAAGGAAAGCAGACCACTCTGACCCCAATTTACTGGCGAATGCCAACTGACAGGTGGCTGGGGTGAAGGGAGGGTGACGATCCTGCAGGGCACTCCCAGCAGGCAGAGGATCGGGGTACCAGACTGGCACCCACAGTCTCAGCTTAAAACCGTCAACGACAGCCAGACTCCTGGATGCCGAACTCTTCTGTCATTCCCCCGCAATCTTGGAATCTTCTCAGTGTGGTTTGAATACTAATGCAAAGAGAGGTTCTCAGAAGCCACACTCATTCTAGGAATCGGAGAGCTAGAACAGTGTCTCATACTTTTCTAAATCCATGCAATGTACAGATTCACCCCCCAAAACCAATCTTAATCCCCCCAAAGATGGAGGAGAGAGCGATTGCTAGACATGTACCAGAAACAACACTCTACATCTTGATACCTCCCAGCTTCTCGATCGTTATTTCTAATATACTGGGGTGTAGGGTCTTACTGCTGTGCAGCTTTCTAAGGACTCCTCTTGGCAGGGGTAGCATGCTCTCTCCGACATCACAGAGGCCCGATGAATTTTCATGGTAGAATGCATTAGCATCTGAGTCACTTGATACTAAGCTTTACTCATGAGTAAACCTCTCTCCAGCTCTAGATGCCGCTCTCAGATATTTACCTTCTCCTCTCCTGAGATAGGAAGATCCTTCCCCTCTCTGCCCCCAAGACTGCTCAAAATCTACATAACACCCTCATAACCTTTCTCTTTCCCAGTCACACCCAGCAGCTTCCCCTTGTACTCCATGTAACCAGATCTCCCCATGGCCTTTGGGCAACTTTGTAACCAAATGGCAACAGCTTATTTGCTCCAAGACACCTTCTGGATATTTCCTGCTAGTCTCTCCACCTTTTCCCATCCTGCCCTTTGCCTTAGGAGGCTGAATCTTGAGAACTGAGTTATGGGGCTCCCTGGCCTGATCACAATGGGAGTTTGGCCAGTGGCAGCTCCCAGCAGGAGACAGAGGCTGGGAAGAAAGTGAGGACGGAGTTCGTATGTCCCAGTCCCGTCCCTGCCAGGCAGGCGTGGTGGCTGCCTCCCTCTCCTCTGGGTCATCGTTCCTGTTGGGGGCCCTCTCCTTGTAGCTGCCCTCTCTGGGGTCTCCATAGCAGCCCCTCCCCTCCCTTCAGGCCTGGGGAAGGCAGTGACTCCACACTATTACCAGCCCCGGAATACTGCAATACCCCTCCTTGGCTTCCCCAAACCTTTGTAAAGAGTTCCTTGATGAAACTCCCCACAAATACCAAGTTTAACTCTACACCCTATTTCCTGCCAGAATCCTGATCGATGTAGGAGACTCTCACTACACCATGACGAAAGAGTTTTGTTAATTTATTTCAGCTTCACTGAACAGCTATTGACTGAGTGCCTACTGTATGTCAGGTCCCATTCTTCTCAATGCTGCTGCTGCTGCTAAGTCTCTTCAATCGTGTCCGACTCTGTGCAACCCCACAGACGGCAGCCCACCAGGCTGCCCCGTCCCTGGGATTCTCCAGGTAAGAACACTGGAGTGGGTTGCTATTTCCTTCTCCAATCTTCTCAATGGGGTTATGGCAGTGAACAAAACAGAAAAAGTCCCTGTCTGCATAGAGATTATGTGCTAATGAGGGAAAACTAACGATTTAAAAAATAAGTGTGCAAACTATGTGACATGGCAGCAAATGGTAAGTACAACGGAGAAAAGAAATACCAGGCAAATGGAGCAGGCCTGACGGTGGCTGGGAGGCATGCAGCACCGTTTTATGAGTAAACGAAGACGCTCCAGGAAAATAGACTTGGGTGTGAGTGTAATGAGGACACAAAGAAGGGTGGTACAGGGAGTCCCCTACATTAGAAACTGCAGGTTACAAGCTTTCAAAGGTGCAAACATGTGTGCCAGCCCCTGTATGCCAGCTGTTGCCCTGTACTGCTGTACTTTTTAGGGTGCTGAACTGTAAGTGTAAAAATGTTTTCTTTCTTTTTTTATGTGTTCGATTTTATGTACTTTTTGTCTGAAAAGTATTATAAATCTATTACAGTATAGTACTATATAGCCAGTTATGTTAGTCGGGTATGTAAACTACCTTTGTTGGACTTATGAACAAATTGGATGTACAAACGCACTTTCAGGATGGAGCTCATTGGTGTGTAGGGCACTTAACTATACATGGAATGGTGCCTGGAAAGAGTTTACATCCAGATTGCTGGTAATGAGCCAAACAATAATACATTAGCTGGGTTATTAATTGGTTGACAAAATATCTGGAAAATTCTGCCTAATTAATTGATTGGTACCTAGAAGGGATTTCAAACGACTGCCGTAAGATAAGCATTCAAATTTCTTGTCAGTGACCAGACGGCGTGCCTGTGAAGGTAGCCACCACGTACACCTTATAAAGAGCCATATTTAATACATAGTTTGGAGGATAGTAGGTGTTCAATAAAAAATAAGTGAATGAATATATAGGTTTTGCAGATAACATGAATCCAAGAAAGATAATGATTTTGATGGATGAGAAAATTAGGAACTAGCAGTGTAAAATGATTATAAGAATAATTGCAAAGTTATGGAGGTGGGTCCAAAACACCAACAAGGCATCCTAAAAGCATATTGAATGAAGAAATTGAGGAGTTTCCCTTAACCGTGGACTCAAGAATCAGCAGCAACCTGATGAATTTGCATGGGAATCGATGCAGACTTAGGCTGTGTTAATGGAGATACGACATCTGAAGAAGATGCTAGTCCCACTCAGGAGTATACCAGTCAGACCATAGGTGGAAAATCACATTCATCTCTGGGTACCAGCTTTAAAGAGCAAAACACCAACTAGAGTAATTTTAGAAAATGGCAAAGTGACCAAAAGTGCTCCAGAAAGATCAGGTAAATAACCCGCAGAGCTGCAAACTTAGACCAGGTATGGCGGTGAATAAAGGCACACTTCAGTCCTCTGTTGTCGTGAGGAAGGAGAATTAGACTCTGAGGTCTCTCCCAAGAGAGGAAAAACTAAGACTCATAGACGGAATCTATATTCTATCAACAAAAAATTCATTGAGCATCCTACCTCCAGGCAGGCAGTATCTTCCTGTACTGTGCTGAGCAAAGCAGACAGTCTCTACTTCATGAAACTTATAATATAGAGGGGAAACTGACATGAAATAAACAATCATGATATATATGTATATAAAGAGTTGCGAAGGACAAGAAGACAGGTTGATCAGAATTCTGGGAGGTTTTCGGGAAAGATTTGTTTTGATTTAATTTTTGCTTTGTATAATTTTGTTTGGTTTAAAAGTTCAAAGGAACTGAAAAGCAATGTTGCTGAAGCCTAGTGAGTAATTGGCAAAATAGTTGAATAATTGGGATGCCAATTAAGTGTTAGAGCAGATGAGGAAAAAGATACTCAGTAATGGGTTAAACCAGGGTGGTGGCAATGCAAATAGAGAAGAACCCTTCCATTTAAGATATACTTTGGAGCAGAAATCTAAATGGTTTTAGGATATATTAGACAAGTAAGTCACAGCTTCACCAATTCACACTCTGATATTTTGTCATTATCTGGAGAAAACCTGATGCAAAATGTTTTACAGTTAGTATCTGTAAAGAAAATGCTCACTGAGTCAATGAAACAAATCTGAAGGGAAGGAATCCAGAAGGGAACATTTAACCTACTTCAGAGAATAAATATTTTTAAGGCCTTAGGCAAATGCCATCACTTAAGTAGACTCACAGGATCTCTATAATTTGAAATGAATGTCTGAAGTTCAAGCTTCTCATGGATCCAAATGAGTCTTCACCCCACAATCACTTATTCATTCAAAAATCTTTCTTTAACATTTAAAATATGCAAGGAGCTGTGTGGGTTGCAAAGATGAATCAGAAAAAAAGCTGGAACAAAAGTAACAGGAACACAGAATGTGTCCTAACTTAGGGCCTCTATGATAAGTACAAACCACATGATCCAGGCAAAGAGTGAAAGTCTTATTTGTGCTGTGCTTTGAAAGATGGCAAGGGTGGGGCATTCAGAAAAGATAAGCAGGCGTTCGAGAACCATCAACAGTGTGAGCGCAAAGTAGCAAGAACATCAGGAACGCAGGCTGGGCCAGTAGGAGCAGTAATGTGTGCAGTAATAACTAGAGAACATCAGCAAAACATCGAGTTGATGAAAACATGGCAAGTAAAAAAGTAATAAGTTTCTCCCCAAACACACCTGATGCATCATGGATCCATCCAGCCATATAAAGGGATGGCATCTTAATGTGCAGGCTCTTCAATCCCATTGGTTTCCATCATGGCCTTGCTATGGTGTGGACATCTGAGCTAGGACCTAGGACTCCAGTGATCTTAACATCCACGTTTCTGATCATTAGACCCTATTTCCACTTTAATTGCCTTTCCAACTTGGAGTGGTATTGTCTCTTTGTAATTAAGCTTTGAGGCCATCCAGATACTCCACTGGTTTTCCTTGAAATGGCTCCCTTGATAGGGCTCCAAGATGCCAAGTGAGCACATGGGCATTTACTTGGGGCACAGTCACTTGAGGTGCTCCTGAGTTTCCTCATCTTTTTTCCTATCAGTCCCAATCTAGGCTGCATATTTCCAAGGTGTGGCTGAGTAGAGCTGGCTCCGGGGATTTTATGCCCAAATGGAGACAAGGAAATGTGGGATCAATGCTTACACACAGAGAAAATCAGCAGAAGACATTGCTTCTCCTGCCAAAAGAGCTGATCCATATCCTTTTGTCCAGAAATCCCCAGATAATTTTTTTTGAAAGACATTCTCCCATAATACGACTTCTTTTCTTTAAAAACCATGATTTTTGTGGGCCACCTGTTAGTGTCTCGGAGAAGGCAATGGCACCCCACTCCAGTACTCTTGCCTGGAAAATCCTATGGATGGAGGAGTCTGGTGGGCTGCAGTTCATAGGGTCACTACGAGTCAGACACGACTCAGCGACTTCACTTTCTCTTTTCACTTTCATGCATTGGAGAAGGAAATGGCAACCCACTCCAGTGTTCTTGCCTGGAGAATCCCAGGGACGGGGGAGTCTGGTGGGCTGCCGTCTATGGGATCGCACAGAGTCAGACATGCCTGAAGCGGCTGAGCAGCAGCAGCAGCAGCAACTTTAGTGTCTGTTTCTTCTGAGCAATTTACTACTTTCGAAAACGACTCTTCAGGATCAAGAACCCATTGCTGTCCAGTTGCTCAGTCGTATCCGCCCATGACCTCACGCACTGCGGCACACCAGGCTTCTCTGTCCATCGCCATCCCCCAGAGCTTGCTCATACCCATGGCCACTGAGCCGATGATGCCATCCAACCATCTCATCTCCGCTCGTCCCTTTCTCCTCCTGCTCTCCATCTTTCCCAGCATCGGGGTCTTTTCCAATGACTCTTCACCTCAGGTGGCCAAAGTATTGAACATCAGTTCAGCTTTAGCATCAGTCCTTCCAATGAATATTCAGGGTTGATTTCCTTTAAGATTGACTGGTTTGATCTCTTTGCAGTCCAAGGGACTCTCAGGAGTCTTCTCCAGAACCACAGCTCAAAAGCATCAGTTCTTCAGTGCTCAGTCTTCTTTATGGTCCTACTCTTACATCTGTACGTGACTACTGAAAAAAAAAAAAAACCTTTGACTATACGGACCTTTGTCAGCAAAGTAAGTAGGACTAAACCTGCACAGGACGAAATCTGTGACCTTAACCTCATTATGGCTCTGTCCTAACCTGAACTTTCTGGCCTTAATAATGAGGTAATTAGACTCAAGAGCCTCAAATAACACACAGCACTCAGCTGTCTCTGGCAGCCTCATCGTTATGCCCAAGATGTCACCATTTGTCTGGTCCTAGGGAGCTCAGTGCCTGCATTTCCCTGCAGGGCCACCTAGGGAGTTTCCCACATTGAAGGACGGTTTATTTAACTTATCACAGCAAGCGCTAGTGAAAAATGGTGAGGTTCACAGAGTAACGACCACCTGTCATCTCTTATTAGCCAGATATTCCACGCTGGAGATTTGTTATATTAAGAGGTACTGAAATTACTTACATCAGATAACTGAATTATAATTAAATGTTATGTAGATCGTTAAAACACCGTTGTTTCTGTGATAGGGAAACATAAATAATGGCTTCAAAACAGGCTGATTACAAAATTAGGTTATTTCTAGACGCTGTCAGTTTGTCATGAAGTGGAGGCCTTGCCAGACCTGTCTGACCTCACAGCTCATCCTCCACCCATGCTCTGCTAACAGCCCCAGCTCTGGCGCTGGAGAGAGCCTCGCAGGCTTCACAGGCTCGTGGGGTAGAGATCTCAGAGCAGAGATCTCCTGTTAATCCCTGGGGCACCACGGAGCCCAAAGAGAACCCACATGAGAACGGACTCCTCACCATGAAACCTCTAGCTCCTCCAAGGGACTTTACTGCAGGGGGAAAGAAACTCACAAAATGCTCAAGGGATGGCAAAAATCACCATCCTCAAGTGTTTCTCCATTTCAGGGTCAGTTCAAAATCTCCCAGGGAAAATCTGAGCATGGGAATGAAGACTTCATCATACTCAAGTTTAGCCTTCTCTCTGTTCCCTTTTCCAGGGTGATCTCCTCCCAGAAGAGCCCAGCTCACCACAGGACCCCCTCCCCTGAGTTCCTGGAGCGCATGGTGTTCACACCACTCCTTACCCCTTTGTAGACCTCTCTAGAACCACCATGAAGTCCACTGATAGTTACCTTTCACATGTCAACCGTTTCTACTCTGTGTAAAAGCTTAAGTCATGGGAGAGAAAGACAGATATCACAGGATATTACTTATATGTGGAATCTAGAAAAAGGATACAAATGAACTCATTTACAACATAGTCACAAATGTAGAAACAAACTTATGGTTATCAAGTAAGAGGAGGGAAGGGACAAATTAGAAGATAGGGACCAACATATATATAGAATACATAGCTCATAAGGACCTGCTCAATAGCACAGAGAACCGTATCCAATACTCTGTAATGACCAATACGGAGACAGGGTCTTAACAAAAGTAGGTGTGTATAGGTATAACTGATTCACTTTGCTCAACGCCTGAAACTAACATAACGTTGGGAATCAACTACACTCCAATAAAAATTTTGAAAATAGATTCTGGGGGGGGGAAAGGCATAAATCATGGGAGATCAGGACCTTGTTTTTTGTACTTCTGGTTCACCCATAGAACCTATGAAGAAATGAAATTTGTATTTTAAGGCAGGACAAGAACAATTAAACATATAGGGACAGAGTTTCTGTTTAAGAAGGTGAAAAGTTTGAGAGACAGATGATAGTGAGAGTCACACAGCAATGTGCCACTGATCTGTGCGTTTAGCTATGACTAAAATCAGTTCAGTTCAGTTCAGTTGCTCAGTCGTGTCCGACTCTTTGTGACCCCATGAATCGCAGCATGCCAGGCCTCCCTGTTCATCACCATCTCTCGAAGTTCACTCAGACTCACGTCCATCGAGTCCATGATGCCATCCAGCCATCTCATCCTTGGTCGTCCCCTTCTCCTCCTGCCCCCAATCCCTCCCAGCATCAGAGTCGTCTCCAATGAGTCAACTCTTCGCATGAGGTGGCCAGAGTACTGGAGTTTCAGCTTTAGCATCCTTCCTTCCAAAGAAATCTCAGGGCTGATCTTCAGAATGGACTGGTTGGATCTCCTTGCAGTCCAAGGGACTCTTAAGAGTCTTCTCCAACACCACAGTTCAAAAGCATCAATTCTTTGGCGCTCAGCTTTCTTCACAGTCCAACTTTCACATCCATACATGACCACAGGAAAAACCATAGCCTTGACTAGACGGACCTTAGTCGGCAAAGTAATGTCTCTGCTTTTGAATATACTATCTAGGTTGGTCACAACTTTTCTTCCAAGGAGTAAGCGTCTTTTAATTTCATGGCTGCAGTCACCATCTGCAGTGATTTGGGAGCCCCCCAAAATAAAGTCTGACACTGTTTCCACTATTTCCCCATCTATCTCCCATGAAGTGATGGGACCGGATGCCATGATCTTCGTTTTCTGAATGTTGAGCTTTAAGCCAACTTTTTCTTACTATCTAGGTTGGTCATAACTTTTCTTCCAAGGAGTAAGCATCTTCTAATTTCATGGCTGCAGTCGCTATTAACAAAACTTTATTAACATTCTATTTCAAAGATGCTGATAGACTCCTGCTTTCCAAGCCCTGGAAATTCCAAAACATGAAGCTCTTTGTCTTATGGTCATTCATTCATGGAACATATGGTTTAACTGGCTCTGTGGGTACCCAGAAGCAGAAGCTATTAAGAGATGACAGGAATACACAGAACTATACAAAAGAGCTCTTAATGACCCAGATAACCATGATGGTGTGATCACTCACCTAGAGCCAGACATGCTGGAGTGTGAAGTCAAGTGGTCCTTAGGAAGCATCACTACCAACAAAGCTAGTGGAGGTGATGAAGTCCAGCTGAGCTATTTCAAAGCCTAAAAGATGATGCTGTTAAATAAAGTACCCCACTGGAAATGCCAGGAAATTTGGAAAACTCCGCTGTGGCCACATAATTGGAAAAGGTCAGTTTTCACTCCAATCCCAAAGAAAAGACAATGCCAAAGAATGTTCAAACTACTGCACGATTGCACTTACTTCACATGCTAGCAAAGTAATGCTCAAAATTCTCCAAGCTAGGTTTAAACAGTACCTGAACGGAGAACTTCCAGATTTTCAAGTGGGATTTAGAAAAGGCAGAGGAACCAGAGATCAAATTGCCAACATCCGTTGGCTCATAGAAAAAGCAAGAAAATTTCAGAAAGACATCAACTACTTTGTTGACTCTACTAAAGCCTTTGACAGTGTTCAGTTCAGTTCCGTCATTTATCATGTCTGACTCTTTGTGACCCCATGGACTGCAGTACGCCAGGCTTCGCTGTCCATCACCAACTCCCGGAGCTTACTCAAACTTATGTCCATTGAGTCAATGATGCCATCCAACCGTCTCATCCTCTGTCATCCCCTTCTCCTCCCGCCTTCAATCTTTCCCAGCATCAGGGTCTTTTCCAGTGAGTCTGCTCTTCTATTCAGGTGGCCAAAGTACTAGTTTCAGCTTCAGCATCAGTCCTTCCAATGAATATTCAGGACTGATTTCCTTCAAAATGGAATGGTTGGATCTCCTTGCAGTCCAAGGGACTCTCAAGAGTCTTCTCCAACACCACAGTTCAAAAGCATCAGTTCTTCGATGCTCAGCTTTCTTTATAGTCCAAGTCTCACATCCATACATGACCACTGGAAAAACCTTTGTTGGCAAAGTAATGTCTGTGCTTTTTAATATGCTGTCTCTGTTGGTCTTAGCTTTTCTTCCAAGGAGCAAGGGTCTTTTAATTTCATGGCTGTGGTCACCATCTGCAGTGATTTTGGAGCACACAAAAAATAAAGTCAGCCACTGTTTCCATTGTTTCCCCATCCATTTGCCATGAAGTGATGGCACCAGATGGCATGATCTTAGTTTTTTGAATGTTGAGTTTTAAGCAAACTTTTTCACCCTCCTCTTTCACTTTCATCAAGAGGCTCTTTAGATCTTTGCTTTCCGCCATAAGGGTGGGGTCATCTGCATATCTGAGGCTATTGATATTTCTCCTGGCAATCTTGATTCCAGCTCGTGATTCATCCAGTCCAGCATTTCTCATGATGTACGATGCCTATAAGTTAAATAAGCAGGGTGACAACATACACCCTTAATGTTCTCCTTTCCCGATTTGGAAACGGTCTATTGTTCCATGTCCAATTCTAACTGTTGCTTCTTAATCTGCATACAGATTTCTCAGGAGGCAGGTCAGGTGGTCTGGGATTCCCATCTCTTTAAGAATTTTACACAGTTTGTTGTGATCCACACAGTCAAAGGCTTTGGCATAGTCAATAAAACAGAAGTAGATATTTTTCTGGAACTCTCTGGCTTTTTTGATGATCCAATGGATGTTGGCAATTTGATCTCTGATTCCTCTGCCTTTTCTAAATCCAGCTTGAAAATCTGGAAGTTCATGGTTCACGTACTGTTGAAGCCTGGCTTGGAGAATTTCAAACATTATTTTGCTAGCATGTGAGATGAGTCCAATTGTGCAGTAGTTTGAGCATTCTTTGGCATTGCCCTTCTTTGGGATTGGAATGAAAACTGACCTTTCCAGTCCTGTGGCTACTATTGAGTTTTCCAAATTTGCTGGCATGTTGAGTGCAGCACTTTCACATCATCATCTTTAGGATTTGAAATAGCTCAACTGGAATTCCGTCACCTCCACTAGCTTTGTTGGTAGTGATGCCTCCTAAAGCCCACTTGACTTTGTGTTCATATTCGACTGTGTAGATCACAACACACTGCAAAATTCTTAAAGAGATAGGAATACCATATCCCCTTACTGCCTCCTAAGAAATCTGTAAGTAGGTCAAGAAGCAACAGTTAGAACTGGACATGGAACAACAGACTAGTTCCAAACTGAGAAAGGAGTACATCAAGGCTGTATATTGTCACCTTTCTTATTTAATTTCATGTGAAATGCTGGACTGGATGAACCACAGCTGGAGTCAAGATTGTCAGAACAAATATTAATAACCTCAGATTTGCAGATGACCCCACCCTTATGGCAGAAGCAAAGAGGAACTAAAGAGCCACTTGATGAAAGTGAAAGAGGAGAGTGAAAAAGCTGGCTTAAAACTCAACATTCAAAAAACAAAGATCATGGCATCCAGTCCCATAAGTCAGTTCAGTTCAGTTCAGTTACTCAGTTGAGTCCAACTCCTTGGGACCCCATGGACTGCAGCATGCCAGGCCTCCCTGTCCATCACCAACTCCTGGAATTTAGTCAGACTCATGTCCATTGAGTCAGTGATGCCATCCAAACATCTCATCCTCTGTTGTCCCCCTCCGCTCCCAATTTCTATCTTTCCCAGCATCAGAGTCTTTTCCAATGAGTCAGTTCTTTGCATCAGGTGGCCAAAGTATTGGAGTTTCAGCTTCAGCATCAGTCCTTCCATTGAATATTCAGGACTGATATCCTTTAGGATGAACTGGTTGGAACTCCTTACAGTCCAAGGGGCTCTCAAGAGTCTTCTTCAATACCACAGTTCAAAAGCATCAGTTCATGGCAAATATGGGGAAACAATGGAAACAGTAACAGATTTTATTTTCTTGGGCTCCAAAATCACTGCAGATGGTGACTGCAGCCATGAAATTAAAAGACACTTGCTCCTTTGAAGAAAAGCTATGACCAACGTAGATACCATATTGAAAAGCAGAGACATTACTTAACCGACAGAGATCCGGCTAATCAAAGCCATGATTTTTCCCGTAGAAAACTGAGCACTGAAGAATGGATGCTTTTGAACTGTGGTGTTGGACAGCAAGGAGATCAAATCAGTCAATAGTGATAGTGAAGAAACTTCTATATTTTTGCTTCCAAAATATTCTTCTCTGTTTTTCCTACCTTAGTAAATCACATCCTTTCTCACCCATTTGCTAAATTGTTAGGTTCCAACACTGATTCCTTCCTTTCCCTCTCTATCTGTGAGCAAATCATCAGCATAACCTTTTGGATCTGTCTCTTTAACTAGATTTCTTGCTTGCTTTTTATAAACCAAGGATATAAAAAGAAGATAACAGATAAAATCAGAAAATTTATAAGATCAAAAGGGACAAAAATCAACAAGCTAGTTAAAACCAAAAGAGAAAGAAAGAAACAATAATGATGAGGTTAAAAAGAAATACACCTAACAAAAATATTTAAACAAAAAAGACAAAAGTTTTAAAATGGCAAGTAGATAAAAATCAATGCATTTTGTAAACCAAGAAGAAAAACTAAAGGTAATAAATTTAAACAGAAGAAAGGGGCCTCCCTGATGGTCCAGTGGTTAAGAATCCATCTTTGCAATGCAAGGAACACCAGTTGCATCCCTGGTCTGGGATGATCCCCCATGCCTCGGGACAACTGAGCCCATGTGCCACAACTAATAAGCCCACTTCTGGAGCCTACAAGCTGCAATTACTGAGTGCACACACCCTAGAGCCTGTGCTCTGCAACGAGAGAAGTCACCGCGATGAGAAGCCATCGCCCTCCAACTAGAGAAAGCCGCACTCAGCAATGAAGACCCAGCACAGTCATAAATAAATAAATAATATTAAAAAAAAAAAGATGAAGAGAATCTAAAATAGTAGCAATTTGAAATTGTGGGGGTAAGTTAAAGAACTGTGATAAACAATGATGCTAATGACAGAAGGTTTTTTCGTTGATAATCATGAAGATGTAATAGCACACTTGAAGTACTGAAGCAGTGTCTTTTTATACTGAATACTTTCTAGTACCTTTGGAAGAACTGCAAGTTCTAAGGAGCATCTATAGATGACATATATGGCCATGGCACATTGGACAAGCAGTGCTAACCATCTGCTAGAAAAACAAAGGGTGGGTAGTAGATTCTGTCCAAACAAAGATCTGCAGTGTATTTCGCCTGTTTCAATAACGGTCAGCTCTATGAAGGAGCCAGATTGATGGACTTGATTCCCTACCAGCCTGTTTCTAATCTGTGAATTTCAAGCTTAAAATTTCCATTATATCACTTCACATTAACAGGATGAAAAAAAGAAAAAGAAAAAAATTAAAGCAGTAATATTTATTGCTGGCAGGGATATGGATAACAAGTTTCTCTCATCCACTGCTATTGGCTTTATGGAAGAAAATTTGGCAAGTTAAAAATGAATATATCTTCCTGTGGCAGACACTGCAAGTTGCTTAGCCAATAAAGAAAACCACTGCTAGCTTTACACTAGGATCTCACGAAGGTTAACAAATGGATCATCTAGTGCTACTTTAGGGGCTATGGGGTGGGGTAACTTTCTGTTAAAAAGCCCATTTGACATGCAAATCTCATTACAGAAATAGTTTTTGAAAGAAAAGATGAGATATTTATATTAATCTCTAAATACAATATTTTAAAGTCCCACCTGAGGTACAATTTACTAAGCCAGACTACATATTTCAGGCACTGCTGTGTGACTAATTCATTGCTTCATGAATTCATGCAGCAAATATTTATTAAAAAGCTACCATGTGAAAGGCACTAGGCTAGACCTTTGGAAATATCCAAATAGCAGTCATGATAATTATAATAACCAAAATGTATTGAGTCTTTCCAGCTCTATTCTAGACCCTTCACATACATCATTTAATTTAATCCTTACAGCAACACTATGAGATGTATGTTATTATTATACTCATTTGTCAGATGAGACTGAAGCACAGATTAGTACAGTAACTCACCTAAGCAATAAGTAAGTGGTAGAATCAAACTATGAACCACAGGCAATATGATTCCAGAATACATGCTCTTAACTACAGTTGAATGCTGGCATCCTCTGCATCAGAAAAAGAGGAGAGTGAAAAAGTTGGCTTAAAATTCAACATTTAAAAAACTAAGATCATGGCATCCAGTTCCATTATTTCATGGCAAATAGATGGGGAAACAGTGGAAACAGTGACAGACTTTATTTTCTTGGTCTCCAGAATCACTGCAGATGGTGACTGCAGCCATGAAATTAAAAGACGTTTGTTCTTTGGAAGAAAAGCTATGACCAACCTAGACAGCCTATTAAAAAGCAGAGATATTACATTTCCAACAAAGGTCCATCTAGTCAAAGCTTTGGTTTTTCCAGTAATCATGTATGGATGTGAGAATTGGAGTATAAGGAAAGCTGAGCACCGAAGAATTGATGCGTTTGAACTGTGGTGTTGGAGAAGCCTCTTGAGAGTCCCTTGGACAGCAAGGAGATACAACCATTCCATTCTGAAGAAAATCAGTCCTGAATATTCATTGGAAGGACTGATGCTGAAACTGAATCTGCAATACTTTGGCCAGCTGATGTGAAGAATTGACTCATTGGAAAAGACCCTGATGCTGGGAAAGATTGAGGGCAGGAGGAGAAGAGGATGACAGAGGATGAGATAGTTAGATGGCATCACCGATTCAATAGACATTAGTTTGAATAAACTCCGGGAATTGGTGATGGACAGGGAGGCCTGGTGTGCTGCAGTCCATGGGGTTGCAAAGAGTTGGACATGACTGAACACCTGAACTGATGACTGATCCTCTGTACCAATGGCATCTCAGCTACTAAGTTCTCATCCCCAAAAGTCCTATTTTGAACAAGCAGCCAAGGGCAGTTTCTTTTCTGCCAGTTACCCTCCAGAGTCATGTCACAACAGCAGCGCTGGCCAGCACATCCTTGGACAGATAGGGTCCTGTATCTTATCCATAGAGAAACCTCAGTGAGCAAACGTGGGCTCTCCATAGTGGATTCTGTCTCAGTGAGTTTGAACCTAAAATCCCAGAAAGATGCACAATGAACAGAGGTGTACAGAAACGGCACAGACTGAGAAGAGGTGGAAAGGACAAACCATAACTCACCAGCACCCAGAAATTAAAGAAGAGGTGTTAAGAAAAATGCCCAAAGGCCTCAAGGCTTTCTCATTTCACTCTGAAAGCCTGAAAGAGACCCCCATCACCTGTGATAAAGCCATAAAACTCCAAAATGAAAACAAAACAGATGTGAAGTACAGTAATATAAACAGATTCGATAAACAAGTGAAAATATAAATGAATAATTTTGCTCAATGTAATTTATCAGTTTATGTATCACTCCCCACCCCCACCCCAAATTGTTTAAGGCAAAAGTAACAAAATCAAATGCCAGGAAGTAAGCTGTGACATAATAAGAAATCTAGCTCCTAAAATCCTTGGCACTATCTGAGTAATAGGGATGAGAAAAGCATCTCTGGTTTTTCTTAATAAGCCCTGCCCCTTTCATCCTATCTGAGTCTGTGCTAATAAGCTGGCTCTGGGAAAATGGTTGCCAGAGGAACTAACCACTTGAGGGTTGGAACTTTTAACACCACCCCACCCTACTCCACCTGCCACTACTCTAGGTAAGAGAAAAGATGAGGGGCTCAAAACATCTCATCTCCAGTGGCCAGTGATTGAATCAGTCATGCCTGTTTAATGAACCTGCATAAAACCCTTAAACGATGGGGTTCACAGAGCCTCTGGGTTGGTTCTGGGAGGGCAGGGTGCCCAAAGAGGGCAAGGTATCTTCATGCAACTTCCCACATACTTTGCCCCCATGAATCTCTTCCATTTGGCTGCTTCTGGGTTGTAAACTTTGGTCATAAACCAGTAATCAAGTAAAGCACTTTTCTGAGTTTTCTGATATGTTCTCACAAATGATCGAATCTGAGAAGAGGATTGTGAGAACCCTCAGTTTGTACTCATTTGGTCAGAAGCACAGGCAGCTACCTGGGACCTGAGATTGGCATCTGGAGGGTGGGGTGACGGTCCATCTCCCGGAGTTCACTCAGACTCACGTCCATCGAGTCCGTGATGCCATCCAGCCATCTCATCCTCGGTCGTCCCCTTCTCCTCCTGCCCCCAATCCCTCCCAGCATTAGAGTGTTTTCCAATGTAGATTTTTTTGTATGTGTTTTTATTTGCCTTTATTAGAATAGAAGATTGTAAAACTTATACATCTAAGACACTTGATCAAAAAAGGATGACTCTAATTTTTAAAATGAAGTTCTCCTAATTCAGTGCTTGCTAATTGAGATTCCAAAGGTGAAACTAGTAGCAAAACCTCTTCTCTTGAGTCTGTGTTGAACCTTTTTGAATGTCTGTCCTTGGTCTGATTACATTGTAGTAATGTGTTTGCCTGCTTTTTTAATCTTACAGGCCAAATTGAAATCTCACATCCAGAATCCTAGTGCTGCAGATTTGGTTCATTTTTTATTTACTCCATTAAATATGGTAAGATTTTGTTAATTTCAGAAAGTAATTGTTCTTAGCATTTTTTCAACCCTTCATATCTGTCTAGATTGTCTTGATAGTTTTTCTTCATTGCCTTGCTTGGGTACTATTTCTTTTGGCGTCTCTTGTGGACATTGATGATGTGAAATTTGAAAGCTTAAAAGAAGAACTAAAGAGCCTCTTGATGAAAGTGAAAGAGGAGAGTGAAAAAGCTGGCTTAAAGCTCAACCTTCAGAAAACTAAGATCATGGCATCTGGTCCCATCACTTCATGGCAGATAGATAGGGAAACAGTGGAAATAGTGTCAGACTTTATTTTGGGGGGCTCCAAAATCACTGAAGATGGTGATTGCGGCCATAATGAAATTAAAAGATGCTTACTCCTTGGAAGGAAGGTTATAACCAACTTAGACAGCATATTCAAAAGCAGAGACATTACTTTGCCAACAAAGGTCCATCTAGTCAAGGCTATGGTTTTTCCTGTGGTCATATATGGATGTGAGAGTTGGACTGTGAAGAAAGCTGTGTGCTGAAGAATTGATGCTTTTGAACTGTGGTGTTGGAGAAGACTCTTGAGAGTCCTTTGGACTGCAAGGAGATCCAACCAGTCCATCCTAAAGGAGATCAGTCCTGGGTGTTCATTGGAAGGACTGATGCTGAAGCTGACACCCCAATACTTTGGCCACCTCATGCGAAGTGTTGACTCATTGGAAAAGACTCTGATGCTGGGAAGGATTAGGGGCAGGAGGAGAAGGGGACAACAGAAGATGAGATGACTGGATGGACATGAGTTTGAGTGAACTCTGGGAGTTGATGATGGACAGGGAGGCCTGATGTGCTGTGATTCATGGGGTGGCAAAGAGTTGGACACAACTGAGCAGCTGAACTGAGCTGAACTGAACTGAGACCAAGTAGGAAGTAAGAATGGTTGTTCTGACACATGCAGTGACAAAGATTAGTCTTTTCAGTAATATTTAGCGTCTGATATCAACTGAACTTATTTACTTTGCCAAATTATAAATATCTTTATAATTTCTTCAAAATATACTTTTAATAATCACAGAGTTAATGACATGCTGATATATGTTTTATTCAAGTCTTTGAATTCAACTATTTCCTGAATTTTTATACTCTGTTTTGCAGGGACAATCATCATGTTAACTTTGTAAAATAATGCTCAAAAGAAAAACTTCAAAACCTAGTTACGTTTGTCTTTGTAGTTTGTCCACACTGTTCTGTGGCAATTCTGTGCAAGGAGATAAACTCAGTTTATAAGAATTTATAAGAAAAAAGGAACTGAGCCATTTAATCTTCTTATATTCTTGATAATTGCAAACTATGACAGTTCTTTACACTCTGTGCACCTCATACTTTCACAGGGCTTGGCTTAGACATCCTTGAGTATTTCAATAAAAATGAATGTACACTGTCATGAGTGCCTGTTTCATGACAAAAAAATTGCACTTTCTGTTGCTTTTCAGAGCATATTACATATCATCCATATTTAGGTTTTCAGATGGTTATTTTAGCATACTACACACTTGGAATATTCGTATATCAATTTTTTTCATATTTTGTACCTAGATTGCATTCAGAGCCCAATACTTTAATAGTAGAAGCTGAAAAAGATTTTCCATTCATGGATTTTCATGAATAAGGATGAAAAAGTCAAAGTTCTTTTAGGGATTATGCAAAGAATTCAGTATATTTTGTATTAGAAAATCTTAATGATTTGCATATAAAGTATAGGGCTTAGTTCGGTATTAAAATATATATTTTATAAAGAATAACAGAAAATGTTTTCATACTTACAAATGCAAAAAAAGAGACAGAAAATATCTACAATAATAATATCTACATTAAAGTAAAATGTGTATTCTAAACATTCATTTTTTTTCTCAGAAGCAACACTTGTTAGTGACAGGAGTAATTAAGGAAGCAAATTAACACATTTTAGAAAGGGAATTTTATCTCTGACTTTGAGGACTTGCAGGACACATTTTGTGATTCACCACAGACCTTTCGGAGGAACAGGGGTCTTAAGTTTATGCCTCTCCAAATCTTCTTTTCTTGCAGGACAGGACCTATACCTACCTAATATCCCAGCCTCAAAATTGAGACCCTTTTCCATGAAAATTTGCATATTTCTTGCATATTTCTCTTCGTATACTTGGAAACCATGAAAGCAGAATCAACATCGCTGTCCTTTGTGATGGGATTGTGTTGACTTAAAAATGTTGTTGCTGTCTTTTCTTCAGTAAGATGTCAATAAGTAAATAAAGCCAGTATGCAGTGCTTCTTTCAATGGCTCAGCGATAAGTAGACCAGAATACACAGTCTGTAGTTCCACATATGCCAAGTCTAAGACCACTTTATTGTAATTTTTTGTAAAGACTTGTCTTGTTGTTGCTGTTTAGTCACTCAGTCACGTCCAACTCTTTTGAAATCCCATGAACTGTAGCCTGGCAGTCTCCTCTGTCCATGGGATTTTCTAAGCAAAATACTGGATTGGGTTGTCGTTTCCTTCAGGGGATCTTCTCAACCCAGGGATCAAGCCCTCAACTTCTACTTTGGCAGGTGGATCCTTTGCCACTGAGTTATCAGGGAAGCCCCCAAAATGATTGTCTAGTGGGCTAGCAGAAGCACGAGCTGGAATCAAGTTTGCCCGGAGACATATCAATAACCTCAGATATGCAGATGACACCACCCTTATTGGCAGAAAGTGAAAAGGAACTAAAAAGCCCCTTGATGAAAGAGGAGAGTGAAAAAGTTGGCTTAAAGCTCAACCTTCAAAAAACTAAGATCATGGCAGCTGGTCCCGTCACTTCATGGCAGGTAGATGGGGAAACAGTGGAAACAGTGTCAGACTTTATTTTCTGGGGCTCCAAAATCACTGCAGATGGTGATTGCAGCCATGAAATTAAAAGATGCTTACTCCTTGGAAGGGAAGTTATGACCAACCTAGACAGCATATTCACTGTCTCTTATACACATNTAGATGGGGAAACAGTGGAAACAGTGTCAGACTTTATTTTCTGGGGCTCCAAAATCACTGCAGATGGTGATTGCAGCCATGAAATTAAAAGATGCTTACTCCTTGGAAGGGAAGTTATGACCAACCTAGACAGCATATTCAAAAGCAGAGACATTACTTTGCCAACAAAGTTCCGTCTAGTCAAGGCTATGTTCCTCCCAGTGGTCATGTATGGATGTGAGAGTTAGACTGTGAAGAAAGCTGAGCACTGAAGAATTGATGCTTTTGAACTGTGGTGTTGGAGAAGACTCTTGAGAGTCCCTTGAACTGCAAGGAGATCTAACCAGTCCATCCTAAAGGAGATCAGTCCTGGATGTTCCTTGGAAGGAGTGATGTTGAAGCTGAAACTCCAATGCTTTGGCCATCTCATGTGAAGTGTTGACTCATTGGAAAAGACCCTGATGCTGGGAAGGATTGGGGGCAGGAGGAGAAGGGGATAACAGAGGATGAGATGGCTGGATGGCATCACCGACTCGATGGACGTGAGTTTGAGTGAACTCTGGGAGCTGGCGATGGACAGGAAAGCCTGGCATGCTGCAATTCATGGAGTCACAAAGAGTCGGACATGACTGAGCAACTGAACTGAACTAAACTGAGTGATTCACATTGGAAAAGATCCTGATGCTGGTAAGGATTGAGAGCAGAAGGAGAAGATGGAGTCAGAGGATGAGATGACTAGATGACTTCACTGATGCAATAACCAATCCATGGGATCACATAGAGTCAGACAGGCCTGAATGACTGAACAACAGTGATTCACAAATCCACATGAATATTGTCCTATGTAATCCAGGATAGCTACATCCATGAGATTTATTTCTTCAAAACCTGATATTGTTTTCACTTATTTATATGTGTTCTGTTTGAGGAAAAGTGTTCTATGTATTTTATGAATGAGCTATTTTGAGAAACTTTATACTGAAGAAGAATTCATTTATAATAACTGAGAGTAAGTCACATTCAGAGTTGACTTAAAAGTAAATGGAAATATATTTACTTAAATGCAAAATACTGAAAAATAACTGTCAGTAGGTTTGAGTTCTCTTAATTCTTATACCAGATTCTTACACTGTGTCTATTCACATTAGATGAATACTATATACTCTGGTTCAATCCCTTGGTTGGGAAGATCCCCTGGAGGAGGGCATAGCAACTCACTCCAGTATATTTGCCTGGAGAATCCCATGGACAGAAGAGCCTGGCAGGACCCTATATAGTCCATAGGGTCACAAGGAGTCAGACATGATTGAAATGACTTAGCACACATACATAGACTACAGTCTGTCAGTATGTTTGAATTCTCTTAATTCTTATACCAGATTCTTACACTGTGTCTATTCACATTAGATGAATACTATATACTCTGGTTCAGTCCCTTGGTTGGGAAGATCCCCTGGAGGAGGGCGTAGCAACTCACTCCAGTATATTTGTCTGGAGAATCCCATGGACAGAAGAGCCTGGCAGGACCCTATATAGTCCATAGGGTCACAAGGAATCAGACATGATTGAAATGACTTAGCACGCATACATAGACTACATTCATATAGAAATATTTACATGTCAGATGAGTAACATTTGAAAACTGCATTGCTTTTTTCTACAATATTTCAGCAGATATGAACAGATTTAGCTTCTACCTATAAAAGCTTCAAAAATGAATGGAAATGGGAATATTTTATTAGGCCTATGCATTTTATTTTTTATGTATGTACTTTTTTAGTTTATTATTTTTTTAAAAAAATTAAACAAACTGTAAAGGTCACACTCCATTGACTATATATCTCATATTGTGTCCTTATAGCCTATCTCATATCCAATTATTTGTGCCTTTCATCCCCCAACCCCCATAATATCACTCTACACACTGGTAAACACTAGTTTGTTCTCTATGGCTGTTGGTCTGCTTATATTCTTTGTTATGTAGTTTGTTGTATTTTTTATATTCCATGTATAAGTGATATCATAAAGTATTCGCATTTGTCTGATGTATTTCACTTAGTATAATGCCCTAGAAGTCCATCCATGTTGTTGGAAATATGAAATTTTCTTTTTTTTTTTTTTTTTGAGCGGAGGTTTTATTTTTTTATTTATTTATTTTATTTTTTATTTTTTGTATTTATTTATTTTTTTACACTAACTGAGTAGTATTCAGTTTTCATCCCCCAACCCCCATAATATCACTCTACACACTGGTAAACACTAGTTTGTTCTCTATGGCTGTTGGTCTGCTTATATTCTTTGTTATATACTTTGTTGTATTTTTTATATTCCATGTATAAGTGATATCATAAAGTATTCGCTTTTGTCTGATGTATTTCACTTAGTATGATGCCCTAGAAGTCCATCCATGTTGTTGGAAATATGAAATTTTCATTTTATTTTTATTGCTGAGTAGTATTCAGATGACCATTATATCTACTACTCTGGACAGAATCCCTTAGAAGGAGTGGAGTTCAGTTCAGTTCAGTTGCTCAGTCATGTCCGACTCTTTGCGACCCCATGAATCACAGCACGCCAGAACTCCCTGTTCATCACCATCTCTCTAAGTTCACTCAGACTCACGTCCATCGAGTCCATGATGTAATCAGGCCATCTCATCCTCGATCGTCCCCTTCTCCTCCTGCCCCCAATCCTTCCCAGCGTCAGAGTCTTTTCCAATGAGTCAACTCTTCACATGAGGTGGCCAAAGTACTGAAGTTTCAGCTTTAGCATCATTCCTTCCAAAGAAACCCCAGGGTTGATCTTCTTCAGAATGGACTGGTTGGATCTCCTTGCAGTCCAAGGGACTCTCAAGAGTCCTCTCCAACAACACAGTTCAAAAGCATCAATTCGTCAGCGCTCAGGTTTCTTCACAGTCCAGCTTTCACATCCATACATGACCACAGGAAAAACCATAGCCTTGACTAGACGGACCTTAGTCGGCAAAGTAATAACTGTACTTTTGAAAATACTATCTAGGTTGGTCATAACTTTTCTTCCAAGGAGTAAGCATCTTCTAATTTCATGGCTGCAATCACTATATGCAGTGATTTGGAGCCCAAAAAAATAAAGTCTGACACTGTTTCCACTGTTTCCCCATCTATCTCCCATGAAGTGATGGGACCGGATGCCATGATCTTCGTTTTCTGAATGTTGAGCTTTAAGCCAACTTTTTCACTCTCCTCATTCACTTTCATCAAGAGGCTTTTTAGCTCCTCTTCAGTTTCTGCCATAAGGGTGGTGTCATCTGCATATCTGAGGTTATTGATATTTCTCCAGGCAATCTTGATTCCAGCCTATGTTTCTTCCAGTCCAGCGTTTCTCATAATGTAATCTGCATATAAGTTAAATAAGCAGGGTGACAATATACAGCCTTGACGTACTCCTTTTCCTATTTGGAACCAGTCTGTTGTTCCATGTCCAGTTCTAACTGTTGCTTCCTGACCTGCATACAGATTTCTCAAGAGGCAGGTTAGGTGGTCTGGTATTCCCATCTCTTTCAGAATTTTCCACAGTTTATTGTGATCCACACAGTCAAAGGCTTTGGCATAGTCAATAAAGCAGAAATAGATGTTTTTCTGGAACTCTCTTGCTTTTTCCATGATCCAGCGGATGTTGGCAATTTGATCTCTGGTTCCTCTGCCTGTTCTAAAACCAGCTTGAACATCAGGGAGTTCACGGTTCACATATTGCTGAAGCCTGGCTTGGAGAATTTTGAGCATTACTTTACTAGCGTGTGAGATGAGTGCAATTGTGCGGTAGTTTGAGCATTCTTTGGCATTGCCTTTCTTTGGAATTGGAATGAAAACTGACCTTTTCCAGTCCTGTGGCCACTGCTGAGTTTTCCAAATTTGCTGGCATATTGAGTGCAGCACTTTCACAGCATCATCTTCCAGGATTTGAAACAGCTCAACTGGAATTCCATCACCTCCACTAGCTTTGTTCTTAGTGATGCTTTCTAAGGCCCACTTGACTTCACATTCCAAGATGTCTGGCTCTAGATTAGTGATCACATCCTCATGATTATCTGGGTCGTGAAGATCTTTTCTGTACAGTTCTTCTGTGTATTCTTGCCACCTCTTCTTAATATCTTCTGCTTCTGTTAGGTCCATACCATTTCTATCCTTTATCGAGCCCATCTTTGCATGAAATGTTCCCTTGGTATCTCCAATTCTCTTGAAGAGATCTCTAGTCTTTCCCATTCTGTTGTTTTCCTCTATCTCTTTGCATTGATTGCTGAAGAAGGCTTTCTTATCTCTTCTTGCTATTCTTTGGAACTCTGCATTCAGATGCTTATATCTTTTCTTTTCTCCTTTGCTTTTCGCCTCTCTTCTTTTCAGTGCTATTTGTAAGGCTTCTCCAGACAGCCATTTTGCTTTTTTGCATTTCTTTTCCATGGGGATGGTCTTGATCCCTGTCTCCTGTACAATGTCACGAACCTCATTCCATAGTTCATCAGGAACTCTGTCTATCAGATCTAGGCCCTTAAATCTATTTCTCACTTCCACTGTATAATCATAAGGGATTTGATTTAGGTCATACCTGAATGGTCTAGCGGTTTTCCCTACTTTCTTCAATTTAAGTCTGAATTTGGAAATAAGGAGTTCATGATCTGAGCCACAGTCAGCTCCTGGTCTTGTTTTTGTTGACTGTATAGAGCTTCTCCATCTTTGGCTGCAAAGAATATAATCAATCTGATTTCGGTGTTGACCATCTGGTGATGTCCATGTGTAGAGTCTTCTCTTGTGTTGCTGGAAGAGGGTGTTTGCTATGACCAGTGCATTTTCTTGGCAAAACTCTATTAGTCTTTGCCCTGCTTCATTCCGCATTCCAAGGCCAAATTTGCCTGTTACTCCAGGTGTTTCTTGACTTCCTACTTTAGCATTCCAGTCCCCTATAATGAAAAGGACATCTTTTTTGGGTGTTAGTTCTACAAGGTCTTGTAGGTCTTCATAAAACCGTTCAACTTCAGCTTCTTCAGCATTACTGGTTGGGGCATAGACTTGGATAACTGTGATATTGAATGGTTTGCCTTGGAAACGAACAGAGATCATTCTGTCGTTTTTGAGATTGCATCCAAGTACTGCATTTCGGACTCTTTTGTTGACCATGATGGCTACTCCATTTCTTCTGAGGGATTCCTGCCCGCAGTAGTAGATATAATGGTCATCTGAGTTAAATTCACCCATTCCAGTCCATTTTAGTTCGCTGATTCCTAGAATGTCGACGTTCACCCTTGCCATCTCTTGTTTGACCACTTCCAATTTGCCTTGATTCATGGACCTGACATTCCAGGTTCCTATGCAATATTGTTCTTTACAGCATCGGATCTTGCTTCTATCACCAGTCACATGCACAACTGGGTATTGTTTTTGCTTTGGCTCCATCCCTTCATTCTTTCTGGAGTTATTTCTCCACTGATCTCCAGTAGCATATTGGGCACCTAACGACCTGGGGAGATTCTCTTTTGATATCCTATCATTTTGCCTTTTCATACTGTTCATGGGGTTCTCAAGGCAAGAATACTGAAGTGGCTTGCCATTCCCTTCTCCAGTGGACCACATTCTGTCAGCCCTCTCCACCATGACCCGCCCGTCTTGGGTTGCCCGCAGGCATGGCTTGATTTCATTGAGTTAGACAAGTTGTGGTCCTAGTGTGATTAGATTGACTAGTTTTCTGTGAGTATGGTTTCAGTGTGTCTGCCCTCTGATGCCCTCTTGCAACACCTACCATCTTACTTGGGTTTCTGTTACCTTGGGCGTGGGGTGTCTCTTCACAGCTGCTCCAGCAAAGCACAGCCGCTGCTCCTCCTTACTGCCGCTGTTTCTTAGAAGGAGTGGAATAGCCCTCATATTCAACAAGAGTCTAAAATGCAGCACTTGGTTGCAATGTCAAAAATGACACAATGACCTTGATTCATTTCCGAATCAAGCCATTCAACATCACAGTAATCCAAGTCTATGCCCCAACCAGTAATGCTGAAGAAGCTGAAGTTGAACAATTCTATGAAGACCAGCAAGACCTCTTAGAAGTAAAACCAAAAGAAAACATTATTTCATTTTCATCATAGGGGGCTGGAATGCAAAAGTAGGAAGTTAAGAGATACCTGGAGTAATAGTTAAGTTTGGTCTTGGAGGAAAAAATGAAACAGGGCAAAGGCTAACAGAGTTTTGCCAAGAGAACACACTGTCATAATAAAGAACCTCTTCCAGCAACACAAAAGATGACTCTACATATGGAAATCACTAGATGATCCGTACTGAAATCAGATTCATTTTATTCTTCGCAGCCAAAGATGTAGATGCTCTATACAGTCAGCAAAAACAATAGCTGAAGTTGACTATGGCCCACATCATCAGCTCTTTATTGAAAAATTCATGCTCAAATTGAAGAAAGTAGGGGAAAACCACTAAGGCCATTCAGATATGACCTAGATCAAATCCTTTATGATTATACAGTGGAAGTGACAAATAGATACAAGGGACTACATCTGGTAAACAGAGTGCTTGAAAAACTATGAACAGAGGTTCATAACATTGTACAGGAGGTGATGAACAAAACCATCCCCAAGAAAAAGAAATGCAAGAAGGCAAAGTGGTTGCCTGAGGAGGCCTTACACAACTGAAAAAAGAAGAGAAGCAAAGGGCAAGGAAGAAAGGGTAAGATTGGAAAAAATGAAACAGGGCAAAGGCTAACAGAGTTTTGCCAAGAGAACACACTGTCATAATAAAGAACCTCTTCCAGCAACACAAAAGATGACTACATATGGAAATCACTAGATGATCTGTACTGAAATCAGATTCATTTTATTCTTTGCAGCCAAAGATGTAGACGCTCTACACAGTCAGCAAAAACAATAACTGAAGTTGACTATGGCCCACATCATCAGCTCTTTATTGAAAAATTCATGCTCAAATTGAAGAAAGTAGGGGAAAACCACTAAGGCCATTCAGATATGACCTAGATCAAATCCTTTATGATTATACAGTGGAAGTGACAAATAGATACAAGGGACTACATCTGGTAAACAGAGTGCTTGAAAAACTATGAACAGAGGTTCATAACATTGTACAGGAGGTGATGAACAAAACCATCCCCAAGAAAAAGAAATGCAAGAAGGCAAAGTGGTTGCCTGAGGAGGCCTTACACAACTGAAAAAAGAAGAGAAGCAAAGGGCAAGGAAGAAAGGGTAAGATATAGCCAACTGAATGCAGAGTTTCAGAGAATAGCAAGGGGAGACATAAATGCCTTCTTAAGTGAACAATGCAAAGAAATAGAGGAAAACAATAGAATGTGAAAGAATAGAGATCACTTAAAAAAAATTAGAGATAACAAGGGAGCATTTCATGCAAAGATAGGCACCATAAAGGACAAAAAGAGCAAGGACCTAAAAGAAGCACAAGGTATTAAGTAGAAGTGGCAAATATACACAGAGAAACTGTACAAAAGAGGTCTTAATGATCAGGATAACCACAATGGTATGGTCACTCACCAAGAGCCAAACATTCTGGAGTGTGTAGTCAACTTGGCCTTAGGAAGCGTTATTATGAACAAAGCTAATGGCAGTAATGGAATTCTAGCTGAGCTTTTCACATCTTAAAAGATGATGCTGTTAAAGTGCTACACTCATTATCCCAGCAAATTTGGAAAACACAAAAGTGCTCACAGGGCTAGAGAAGTTCAGTTTTCATTCCAATCCCAAAGAAAGGCAATGCCAAAGAATGTTCAAATTACCCTTCATTTGCAGCCAATTCACATCTAGCAAGCTTATACTCAAAATCCTTCAAACTAGGCATCAGCTGCGAGAGCTGGGCCAGCACACTAAGCGCCGCCGAGAGGAGCTACCCCACGTCTGAGGTCAGAGGCAGCAGCCTAGAGTGCCAGGCTGTGATGGTGCAGGAACGGCTGAGAGGAGCTACGCTGCATCCGAGGTCAGTGGCAGCTGGGAGAAGCTACCCTGTGTCCGAGGTCAGGGGCGGCGGCCGGGAGGAGCTAACCTGCGTCCAAGGCCAGTGGCGGCTGGGAGGAGACACCCCACCTCCGAGGTCAGGGGCAGCCGGGAGGAGACACCCCACGTCCGAGGTCAGGGGTGGCCACCTCTCGCTCGAGGCCAGGGGCGGTGACCCTGAGGAGCCATCATGAGCCCAAGGCCAGGGGCAGCAGATGGGAAGAGCCACCTACGCCTGAGGCCAGGGCCAGCAGCCAGGAGGAGCAACCCGAGGAGCGGTGGCTGCGCAGACACAGGAGGGCCTAGAGGAGCTATCCCACATAGAAGCTCAGGAACAGCGGCGGTAAGGAGATACCCATCGTCCAAAGTAAAGAGCAGCAGCTGTGCTTTGCTGGAGCAGCCGTGAANCTTCCAATGAATATTCAGGGTTGATTTCCTTTAAGATTGACTGGTTTGATCTCTTTGCAGTCCAAGGGACTCTCAGGAGTCTTCTCCAGAACCACAGCTCAAAAGCATCAGTTCTTCAGTGCTCAGTCTTCTTTATGGTCCTACTCTTACATCTGTACGTGACTACTGAAAAAAAAAAAAAACCTTTGACTATACGGACCTTTGTCAGCAAAGTAAGTAGGACTAAACCTGCACAGGACGAAATCTGTGACCTTAACCTCATTATGGCTCTGTCCTAACCTGAACTTTCTGGCCTTAATAATGAGGTAATTAGACTCAAGAGCCTCAAATAACACACAGCACTCAGCTGTCTCTGGCAGCCTCATCGTTATGCCCAAGATGTCACCATTTGTCTGGTCCTAGGGAGCTCAGTGCCTGCATTTCCCTGCAGGGCCACCTAGGGAGTTTCCCACATTGAAGGACGGTTTATTTAACTTATCACAGCAAGCGCTAGTGAAAAATGGTGAGGTTCACAGAGTAACGACCACCTGTCATCTCTTATTAGCCAGATATTCCACGCTGGAGATTTGTTATATTAAGAGGTACTGAAATTACTTACATCAGATAACTGAATTATAATTAAATGTTATGTAGATCGTTAAAACACCGTTGTTTCTGTGATAGGGAAACATAAATAATGGCTTCAAAACAGGCTGATTACAAAATTAGGTTATTTCTAGACGCTGTCAGTTTGTCATGAAGTGGAGGCCTTGCCAGACCTGTCTGACCTCACAGCTCATCCTCCACCCATGCTCTGCTAACAGCCCCAGCTCTGGCGCTGGAGAGAGCCTCGCAGGCTTCACAGGCTCGTGGGGTAGAGATCTCAGAGCAGAGATCTCCTGTTAATCCCTGGGGCACCACGGAGCCCAAAGAGAACCCACATGAGAACGGACTCCTCACCATGAAACCTCTAGCTCCTCCAAGGGACTTTACTGCAGGGGGAAAGAAACTCACAAAATGCTCAAGGGATGGCAAAAATCACCATCCTCAAGTGTTTCTCCATTTCAGGGTCAGTTCAAAATCTCCCAGGGAAAATCTGAGCATGGGAATGAAGACTTCATCATACTCAAGTTTAGCCTTCTCTCTGTTCCCTTTTCCAGGGTGATCTCCTCCCAGAAGAGCCCAGCTCACCACAGGACCCCCTCCCCTGAGTTCCTGGAGCGCATGGTGTTCACACCACTCCTTACCCCTTTGTAGACCTCTCTAGAACCACCATGAAGTCCACTGATAGTTACCTTTCACATGTCAACCGTTTCTACTCTGTGTAAAAGCTTAAGTCATGGGAGAGAAAGACAGATATCACAGGATATTACTTATATGTGGAATCTAGAAAAAGGATACAAATGAACTCATTTACAACATAGTCACAAATGTAGAAACAAACTTATGGTTATCAAGTAAGAGGAGGGAAGGGACAAATTAGAAGATAGGGACCAACATATATATAGAATACATAGCTCATAAGGACCTGCTCAATAGCACAGAGAACCGTATCCAATACTCTGTAATGACCAATACGGAGACAGGGTCTTAACAAAAGTAGGTGTGTATAGGTATAACTGATTCACTTTGCTCAACGCCTGAAACTAACATAACGTTGGGAATCAACTACACTCCAATAAAAATTTTGAAAATAGATTCTGGGGGGGGGAAAGGCATAAATCATGGGAGATCAGGACCTTGTTTTTTGTACTTCTGGTTCACCCATAGAACCTATGAAGAAATGAAATTTGTATTTTAAGGCAGGACAAGAACAATTAAACATATAGGGACAGAGTTTCTGTTTAAGAAGGTGAAAAGTTTGAGAGACAGATGATAGTGAGAGTCACACAGCAATGTGCCACTGATCTGTGCGTTTAGCTATGACTAAAATCAGTTCAGTTCAGTTCAGTTGCTCAGTCGTGTCCGACTCTTTGTGACCCCATGAATCGCAGCATGCAATGGACGTGAGTCTGAGTGAACTCCGGGAGTTGGTGATGGACAGGGAGGCCTGGCATGCTTCGATTCGTGGGGTCACAAAGAGTCAGACATGACTGAGCGACTGAAATGAACTGAACTGAACTGAACTGATGGACACACAGACAAAAGGATACAGAAGGATGCTTGTTTCAAAAATGACTCAAGGCAACTTATGTAGTGGTGGTTAAGTGAGAATCATGGCCTGCCATCTTGCTCAGAAAAGTCATGTCGTGTGTCATCAACTAGACTGTAAGATTCTTAAACACAAGGACAGATGTCAGTCATCTAATGCCCAGTTTAGAGCCTTGTACACATTTATTTATTTTTCCATTAGTTGATTTGTGAAATCTGATTAAGCGAATACTGCTGGGTCAAAATAATTTATACTGCCCTAGGCAATGGTATTCCTCAGCCAATTAACTAGATGATTAATAACTAAAACACGCAATTGAATCCAAAGTCCCTTTCCACCATTCCCCAAACAGATGAGGTTTCATTGTTTATTGTTATTGATGGAAAAAATTGAGTTACCTTGGCTAAATAAAAGAGGCTACAGATGGCATTGCCCCTTAACTACACAAAGGAGCCCTGTTATATATGTTCACTGCATGCCAGTTGTTCTCTTTCATATTTGGTGGAGAAACATTTATTAAAAACATTAAAGTAAACATCAACAAAGTAGCAGTTTATACTTAACAGTAAAATTTGGTTTGGAGCACAGTCAGGATCTTGGGTCTGCTTGGGGCTTAGGAGAAATGTATCTGAGGCTAACATATGTACTTCTAGAACTTTCAAAGATACACTGAGTGAAAGAAAGATTAGGACATGATTATCAAGCAGCTGCAAAATCAAAATGATTAGATTTGCCAGAGTGTACAATATAAAGAAAAAATATATATAACAAATGTAAACCGAGATTGTCTTCATGGTTAAATGTTAACGGTTTTTCTGAAAAAGCTTTGGACTTAACCGGTTTAGCAGTTAATTATTGATACTCAGAAGAAAGACTTGTTTGAACAAAGAATCCAGAGTCACTCATTCAAAACAGAAGCATTGATAGGAATTGCATTAGCAGTGCTGGAGCTGCTCAAGTAGGGCGGCCTGGTGACCCCGGCCAAGGTCAAAGGGGAAAACTGGGTCCACAGCATCTGGTGCCAAACACCACCGGGAGTGGCCGGTTTTGCACTCTAAAAGTGCAAATCAGAGACCTCTCTATGCCAGACTATTTGGATGGACACTTGAGAAGCCATGATGTTTTTTGCTGAGGTGAAGAGATTCTGAAAGCAAAGCAAATGTCCCTATTAGAAGCAATGCCAGCCCACCAGCCATAGACCACGTGGGGATTGGAGGAGAGGAACGTTGGTCCAGGTGCTGAGATTTGTTCCTAGTCTGGTCGTACCGTGTGTGGATATTCAGTTCAGTTCAGTCGCTCAGTCGTGTCCGACTCTGTGACCCCATGAATCACAACACGCCAGGACTCCCTGTTTATCACCCTATCCCAGAGCCCACTCAGCCTCATGTCCATCTAGTCCATGATGCCATCCAGCCATCTCATCCTCTGTCATCCCCTTCTCCTTCTGCCCCTAATCCCTCCCACCATCAGAGTCTTTTCCAATGAGTCAACTCTTCCCCTGAGGTGGCCAAAGTACTGGAGCTTCAGCTTTAGCATCATTCCTTCCAGAGAAATCCCAGGGTTGATCTCCTTCAGAATGGACTGGTTGGATCTCCTTGCAGTCCAAGGGACTCTCAAGAGTCTTCTCCAATACCACAGTTCAAAAGCATCAATTCTTTGGCGCTCAGCCTTCTTCATAGTCCAACTCTCACATCCATACATGACCACAGGAAAAACCATAGCCTTGGCTAGATGGACCTTAGTCGGCAAAGTAATGTCTCTGCTTTTGAATATACTATCTAGGTTGGTCAAAACTTTTCTTCCAAGGAGTAAGCGTCTTTTAATTTCATGGCTGCAGTCACCATCTGCAGTGATTTTGGAGCCCCCCAAAATAAAGTCTGACACTGTTTCCACTATTTCCTCATTTATTTCCCATGAAGTGATGGGACCGGATGCCATGATCTTTGTTTTCTGAATGTTGAGCTTTAAGCCAACTTTTCGCTCTCCTCTTTCACTTTCAACAAGAGGCTTTTTAGCTCCTCTTCAGTTTCTGCCATAAGGGTGGTGTCATTTGCATATCTGAGGTTATTGATATTTCTGCCAGCAATCTTGATTCCAGCTNCTTCCAAGGAGTAAGCGTCTTTTAATTTCATGGCTGCAATCACCATCTGCAGTGATTTTGGAGCCCCCCAAAATAAAGTCTGACACTGTTTCCACTGTTTCCCCATCTATCTCCCATGAAGTGATGGGACCGGATGCCATGATCTTCGTTTTCTGAATGTTGAGCTTTAAGCCAACTTTTTCGCTCTCCTCCTTCACTTTCATCAAGAGGCTTTTTAGCTCCTCCTCACTTTCTGCCATAAGGGTGGTGTCATCTGCATATCTGAGGTGATTGATATTTCTCCCAACAATCTTGATTCCAGCTTGTGTTTCTTCCATTCCAGCGTTTCTCATGATGTACTCTGCATAGAAGTTAAATAAGCAGGGTGACAATATACAGCCTTGATGTACTCCTTTTCCTATTTGGAACCAGTCTGTTGTTCCATGTCCAGTTCTAACTGTTGCTTCCTGACCTGCATACAGATTTCTCAAGAGGCAGGTTAGGTGGTCTGGTATTCCCATCTCTTTCAGAATTTTCCACAGTTTATTGTGATCCACACAGTCAAAGGTGTTGGCATAGTCAATAAAGCAGAAGTAGATGTTTTTCTGGAACTGTCTTGCTTTTTCCATGATCCAGCAGATGTTGGCAATTTGATCTCTGGTTCCTCTGCCTTTTCTAAAGCCAGCTTGAACATCAGGGAGTTCACAGTTCACGTATTGCTAAAGCCTGGCTTGGAGAATTTTGAGCATTACTTTACTAGCATGGTTAAAATAGTCTTTTATATTATGTGACTTTTACCACAGTGAAAAATATTTTAAAAATAAGGTTTTTTAATCAAAACTTTAAAATAAAATTATCTCTCTGTTTGTTTGGGCCTCTTCCTTCCCTATTATACAGAACATATTTATACCACACACTAACCAGAGCTCCTCAAAGATGGGGATGCCTGAGATAGAGATCAATTTGTTTTTCTTTCTTCTGACTCCAGCAATGTGACTTTGTAAGAGAATAGCATTCTTCCCCAGCTCTGTCCAAAGTCATGGTGACTCACTGTTCACTTTGTACATGCTTATCCGTGGTCCTTGGGAACTCTATGTTATGTATCAGCATGTCATTTTCATGTACGATCCTCTGTCTCAAAAATGTATATGACTGTGCTTTCAACTTCTAACAGGTGGAAGAGTCCTCAGAGCTTCTGAGAGTCTGTTTTGGGGGTTATAATTCTCACTTTGGCTTGAATAAATTGTCTTTTCTTCTTAACTCAATCGCTTAATTGAATTTTCATCAATACCTGTCATACAATAAAGTAGATATACCAAAAAAAAAAAAAAACCACCTGCTGTTTGGTTAGAAAAAGATGGCATTGGAAAAATCACAAAATCAAGAGAAACTTTATGTAGCAAATATATAATAATTCTGTGTGAACACATGTTCAGTACAATTCAATATGAGGCAATACTGAAAGTATGAATCAAAAAAATTATAGGGACCTCCTTGGTGGTCCAGAAGTTCAGTCTCTGGTCAGGGCGTTAAGATCCCACATGCCTCATGACCAAATAAAAGTAACATAAAACGGAAGCAATATTGTAACAGATTCAATAAAGACTAAAAATGGTTTCACATTAGAAAAACAATTTTAGCTTACTTTTAATTACTTTAAAGAAAATTATTATGTCCTCAGGACCTGAAGAACTCAGATTCAGTTATTTTAAACTGTGGATGCAAAACTCACATGAATACCTAAGGCTGTCTGTAATAAGTTATAATAGAAACAAAAGTGGGAGCTTGTAAATGCCTTCAAGTTCAGAAAAGAAACCTCCCTTTGCAGCAATACTGACTTGGTTCCCACTTAGGCTTCACTTATCCATTACTCTGGTTACCTGGCAAACACACCCAAGTGGTCAGAGCATCAGTGACTATACGTATGTTTGGGGATCTGTCCCTTGTCTACATTTGCTGTATGGATTCTTTCTTCCCTCAGCCGCACTCATCATTAAACACAGCAGCCTGATCTGCAGCCTGAACCCTCAGCTCCTCATAATTCCTCCTGCGTAACCTGCTGGAGAGTGTAGTGCAGCAAAAGAGACAGGCTTTTGTTCTAGGCAGCACAGGGCCGAATTCTACTCCTTTGCTATCAACGAAGACAAGGGTAGATTAAGAAGTGTCTATGGCCTATTTTTGAAATGTGAATAATAATACATCCTCACAGTGATGCTGAAGCTGAAGCTCCAATACTTTGGCCACCTGATGCAAAGAGCTGACTTATTAGAAAAGACCCTGATGCTGGGCAAGACTGAGGGCAAGAGGAGAAGGGGGGAGACAGAGGATGAGATGGTTGGGTGGCATCACTGCCTTAGTGGACATGAGTTTGAACAGACTCCAGGAGAGCGTGAAGGACAGGGAAGCCTGGTGTGCTGCAGTCCACAGGGTCACAAAGAGTCAGACATGACTTAACTACTGAACAACAACCACCACAGTGACTTTTGGCAGGTCCAACAGGCTCTCAGTATAAGTTATTCCCTTCGGTCACCCCGGCCAGACTCTCTGCTGGGAGCTGGACTCTGTGTCCATCCCCTCCACCTCTAGCTGGTCTCTTACTCTAGGTCAGTAGCTGTAGGAAACAAGATCCTCCATTATCCTGCCTGCAAATGCCACCCTGCCTGCAGACACCTGCTGGCATTCTCTGCCTGCCAGATTGGATCCACTTCAGTCTTGGATCGGAGCCCAGATACAGGTCAAAATCACCACACGACTTTGAGGAAGTATAACTTGGAGTCCCAGCCAACACCACCCTATCCCTGCCCGTGGCCCTCTTCACTTCCTCTGTCTCCAGCCTGTGCTCAAGTCCCAGAGTGAAATATCTACTTTAAAGGATGACACTGTCTGCTGGCCCCTGGGAAGTGCAAACTGAGGCCCACAAAAGTCAGCATGATTCCCACTTGCATCATCAGAGCTAAAGTCTAAAAGTGCCTTATAATGTTCTTTTGTTATATTGTAAAACCCTATCAGAAAAAAATTAGATACAAATATTATGTAAAGAGAGGAAACATTTATATGAAGATTATATCCAGATCCTGTCTGGTTAGGAGAGGTTAGAAAAGCAGTGGCTAAATGCAGAAATTCATAAGCCCAGTAGTCCAGGTTTGAAACCTGAATTCATTGTGTCACCTGGGATAATTTATTTAATCCCTCTATTCCTCAGTCTCTTTATCTGTAAAATGAGGATAAGAATAGAAACTAGCTCATAGAAGGCAATGGCACCCCACTCCAGCACTCTTGCCTGGAAAATCCCATGGACAGAGGAGCCTGGTGGGCTGCAGTCCATGGGGTCACTAGGAGTCGGGCACGACTGAGCAACTTCATTTTCACTTTTCACTTTCCTGCATTGGAGAAAGAAATGGCAACCCACTCTAATGTTCTTGCCTGGAAAATCCCAGGGACGGGGGAGCCTGGTGGACTGCCATCTCTGGGGTCGCACAGAGTTGGACCCGACTGAAGCGACTTAGCAGCAGCAGCAGCATAGCGATTTTGAGTATTAAATCAACGAATGATTTTTTTATGGCGTCTACAAGAGACTTACTTTCTTTTTCTTAACTTTTTCTTTTAGATTGGAGTATAGCTGATTAACAATGTTGTGATAGTTTCAGGTGAACAGTGAAGGGACTCAGCCATAGATACACGTGTTCATTCTCCCACAGACTCCCCTCCTACCTAGGCAGGCAGGTAACAAAGAGCAGAGTTCCCTGTGGCATACAATGGGTCCTTGCTAGGAGTCCATTTTAAGTATAGCAGTGTGTTCGTGCTGATCCAAACTCCCTACCTATCCCTTCCCCCCCCAGGTCTGTGCGTCTGTTTCCTAAACTAATGCATTCAGGGCACCTAAATGACGTGCCCGCCACACGGTGAGTGGCAGGGTCCGGGTGATCCTGATGGGGGAGACTCCTGTCAGCTTATGGACTTTGCGGGATATAGATGGGAAATTCATTCCAGTTTCAAAATGTGCATTATAAACAGTTCTCAGAGGTGGAGTACTGTCATGAGTTCAATTGTTCAATTACAACTGAGGTTGTTACACAACCCTCGCCATTTGTATGTTGGAGTCCTAACCCCCAGCAACTCAGAATGTGAACGTGCTTGGAAGTAGGGTCGTCACAGATGTAAGTGGTTAAGGTAAGGTCACACTGGGCCCCTAATCCAATATGACTTTTTATGATGAAGCAATGTGGAAAGGGGAAATTTGGATACAGCCACACACATAGTGTCCTGTCACTAAACTGAGAAGGCCTTGCTTTGGGAAGCAACACATCATGCACCCCACTGGCATCACAGAGCACACACTCCCTGGAAGCATCCCCACTAATACAACAGAGAAACACGCACGTCACGCAAACATCAAAGCAGAGGGCAGAGTGATGCATCTAAACCCCGCGAGTCCAGAGACTTCAAACGACCTTCACAACTAGGAGAGAGGCACGGAAGAGTCCTCGATACGGACCAACCCTGCCAACGCCTTGATTTTGGACTTCCAGCCTCCAGACCTGGGAGACAATACATGTCTGTGGTTGAAGTCATCAATGTATGGTGCTTTGTAACAGCAGTCCTGTGACAAATACAGACAAATTACAAGGACAGGTCTGGGTATCAGTTTTAGTTGAGGTCATTCAAGCAAGAGCAGACACCTACGTGCACACTCATTCAATGTGTGATCAATGTCCATTGAGTGGCTGAACGGTTTGCATGGTGCAGTCAGGAGATCCCTCCTGGAAAGGCCAATAATTCACTCCAGCACTAGCTGGAAAGCGTTAAACTCCTACGTAATTCTTTCAAGCCAAGAAATCCAAGCTCAAGGATCCTGCCTGCCTCCTTTCATGCTGTCTCTAGTTCTAGCCCATCTTTCTCTGAACGTCCCTTCCCCAAAGGATCTGTACAGTCCACAGTCACTCCCACATACGTGTGAAATTCCCTCCCTTTTGTTCCTTCAACTTTCTGTGTAGAAGATGCTTTGCAGCAATCATCCCATTGGTTTTACAAATGCTGTTTGGAAATCCAAGCAGAGTCACTGCTTTCTCAGATGCTTGGGAACTTGGTACTCCAAGTGATACTTTTCTTTTTTTAATCCCAATTTCAGGATCACTCTGTTTGGCTCTATAGAGTGGGGCAAGAAGGATGAGTGGAGACAATGTTCCCTCCCCCCACCTCAAGAGAAACAAGCAGCTTTCCCTGGAAGGCACCAGCACCACAACAAACAAATAATAAATATTCTTTCACTAAAATGATAAGTCTCACTTCAGTAAGCAACACATTATACACCATACTGGTATAATAAAGCGCACATCCCCTTGAATCATTCCCACTAATACAATGCATTCAGTGCTCATATGATTACACTTTTACAGCCTGTTAGCAAAAACACATACAATTGCAAAGTGCTGGTAATGCAATGTGACAGAATACTGTTATTACAAGAAGAAGTTGTCAGCACCGAGCAATTGATTTTCCTTCATCTCCTTCCTGCTTCTGCCCGTGCTCCCCACCTCTCCTGGAGATGTTTATTATGTACTCGAGGTGCAATCCTTTCTCTGAATCAATTCCCGTAGAGTGCAGGGGAGGAATACAGAGACAGAAGAAGCTATCACTCTCCTAGGTGTTCTAAGGGAGAGAAAAGCTTGATGCTGCTGCTAAGTCACTTCAGTCGTGTCCGACTCTGTGTGACCCCATAGACGGCAGCCCACCAGGCTCCCCCATCCCTGGGATTCTCCAGGCAAGAATACTGGAGTGGGCTGCCATTTCCTTCTCCAATGCATGAAAGAGAAAAGTGAAAGTGAAGTCACTCAGTCTGTCCGACTGTCAGCGACCCCATGGACTGCAGCCCACCAGGCTACTCCGTCCATTGGATTTTCCAGGCAAGAGTACTGGGGTGGGTGCCATTGCCTTCCCCGAGAGAAAAGCTTACTTCGGGATATTTTCTTCTCCGCGTCTTTATTAAAGCTTGGGCAGCTCTGGCTCCCCTCCTCCAGCTAAATGACTCTGCCCTTTTGTTCTGTCATCTGGTGCCTCAATATTGCCCCTCTCTCTTTCCTGCCCCTGTTTTCATAAAGTAAAATCAAAAGTGGCTTTTAAGGATGAGGGCTCCTATGTTCCTGCTGATTGACTTCCACGCATTTCAAAGAGCAACGGTGGGACAAAAGGAGGAAAGCTGGAGACCAAAAAGAGCAACGATTTGCTTATTGCTTGTCCACAGTTTCTTTACGAATGCCTGCTTCCCTTCACAACAGCATGCTAAACAATGATAGCAACACAATCTCGAATGATAGAAGAGTACGACTGGATGGGAAATGGTCCAACCCCTTGTCATGATCTTATAGACAGGAAATTCAAGGCCCACCAGTTAAGGAATTCTGAGTTCTCACCACCAGTTAGTATTAGAGCTGAATCTAGAAACCATTTTTGTTTGTTTGTTTTTTGCTTCTCTACCATACTATGTCATTAAATGTAACGCACATCTACTTGTTACTGAATTACCTAAAGGCCCTTAACACCTCATTTTTCTGTTTCTTGGTTACTGTGAAATAGAAGAGTTCCACTTGTCAATGTTGCTTCCAGAGAGAACAGATAAATCTATGAAAATCATGTGATGGACTCCTGAAAGATCAAGTGCTCAGAGAAAACATTAAATTATCCTGGCTTTATAGATTCCATCTGGGGATGAGGCACCTTCCCAAAATACACAGAAGTGCTATTTCTCCCCTGCCCTATGTCAGGGTGTTTCCCACATCTTCCTTTCCCACCTCTCATTTTAAATGGATGCACCCTTTGTTGGTACCGAACATAAATGCTGATATCTCCCTTCTCACTCAGTGGGATCTCATTATAACATCTGAATATCTGAGAGTCACATAAACCAACGGTCATATCAAGGTCCCCTAGCATCCTGCTGATTCAGATTAGGTTAAAGCCTTGGCCAGTTGGGTTTTGACTCACTGGGGCAATTGCATCTGTGGTTTTGGTTGCACTTACATTTTTGCAAACTGACAACAGAGTTTGGCATCTTTTCTCTTGAAGAGGACTTAGGTACCCCCATGAGTGAATAGAGGGTGTAGGTGCTGGTGGTGTTAACCTGATTCTGGTTTTGACTAAGGATGCCAACCAGCGAACATTTGTGGATGGCCAGCATTTAATTGGGGCCAAAAGTTACCTGCATTGAGTAGGGATTTGCAGCTACAGGTGTCTGTTCAAGAAGAGCCACTCTCTCTCTCGACTACACACCCTTGAGCTGCCCACGCTAAGAAACAGAAGCAGGAAGAAAGCAAGGTGGCCCTCACGTAACTTAGCACAGCAGCCCTCTGGTTGTCCTGGCCCATTCTGACGGAAGTGGTCTGAGCCAAGTTCATAAGGTATGGAGACACTCACTTTGCACTATACCCATCTTGTCTTTATTACCCTCTTTCCCCCAGTTAACTTTATTTTCCAGGGCCCCTTCCTACAAACCCATGGCAGCCTGTCTCCAACAACCGTGGAAATGCCATTTGCCACATCTTCACCTGACCACACGCCTACCAACCAGGCTAAGCCCTTAGGTGGGAACCACCACTGGTGACCTTAACAATGGTGATTTCCTGTAATTCAACTTAATACTAATGGGTAGCAATTAAGACACTACGTGGTTTCTGCTTGCTTGCTTTCTTTTTTTTTTTTTAACAAAAAACTTCTCGGGACATGAAAGTCTCTCCTAGTGTAAATTCTAGGCTGGCTGACCCGTGTCTGGGGCAGTGGTGCTGTGACACTCCCAGAAAGTCCACTGGACATCCATCTATGACACATTCCAATCCTGCAACAAAGGGAAAAGGACCAAGGAGGATTTTCTTCCTCCAAATTCCAATTCAGTTAAACTCATTATATTCACCGAATATCTAAAAATGGCAGACGCCATACTGAGCGCATGAGAAAAGGAAATATGGGGCGTCCAGAAATCCTTAATTTGGATAGGAAGGCAAACTCTTAAGTGCCAAGAGGTATAAGAGAACCGCCACAAAATGTGTCCAGAGCTGGGGTAGAAGGGGGTGAACTCCCACGCGGAAGATCCAGTCAAGGCAACCCAGAGCAGAAGCATCAGCCCTGGTCTTTATAAGAGTCTCAGGAGGTGGAACTCCGAGGCCAGGGCGTCAGGCAGGAAACAAATCAGTGTGAATAACCAAGCGGGCCTCCCTCCTTCTAGGAGCTAGTTATGCTGAGAGTGGTGATGACACCTCCGGTGGAGGCCATCATCTCCTGCTGGTAGGATGAGGAATCCAGGCCAGCCAAAGAGCTGGGGACAATCCCTGGCAGATGTTTGCCTGTATATCCCTGTGCTCATTTATCCAGCACTTTATCTAGCCAGCTCTCACCTCTGTGCTGCATGCTAAATCGCCTCAGTAATGTCTGACTCTTGGCAACTCCATGGACTGTAGCCCGCTAGGCTCCTCTGTCCATGGGATTCTCCAGGCAATAACACTGAGTGGGTTGCCATTACTTTCTCCAAGGGATCTTCCCAACCCAGGGATGGAACCCGTGTCTCCTAAGTCTCCTCCATTGGCAGGTGGGTTCTTTACCACTAACACCACCTTGGGAAGCCATGATGCTCTCTCCAGAACAGGAGATAAAATGGCAAATGAAATTTGCGGCAATAACAAGAGGCTGAGGCAAAGCCGCTGATTTTAATATCTGCCTCTTCAGATAGGCCAGAACATGACAATAATGAAACTAAAAAGATTTACTTTAAAAAAAAACACACAGATGAAAATCAGGGCATGACTGAAGCATCAGCTCTTTATGAGATAATCGGTAATGACCTTTGATGAAGAAGTCACATCGCGATCTTGCTGACTCAACAGTTTCCCACTGAGGCAGTGGGAGATTTGCAGCAGTTGATTCCAGAAGCAGGGAGAAATCTAAGCAAATGTACTAGCCCAGACAAGAAAACTGCTCATTTAAGTGTTGGTACAAGACTGAAGAAGTGTGTATTTTTTAACTGCTAGGAATAAGGGAGGTCAGTTAAATATTGCTGTTCTTGGATAACATGACAGGGCGTCACTAGTGCCCTGCCCCTATTTCCAGGGGTCCCATGGCTTCCCTGGTGGCTCAGAGGTTAAAGCGTCTGCCTCCAATGTGGGAGACCCAGGTTCGATCCCTGGGTCGGGAAGATCCCCTGCAGAAGGAAATGGCAATCCACTCCAGTATTCTTGCCTGGAGAATCCCATGGACGGAGAAGCCTAGTAGGTTACAGTCCACGGGGTCGCAAAGAGTCAGACACGACTGAGCGACTTCACTTTCACCTTCACCTCTTGGCATTCCAAAGCCCTCTGATGGTCCCCCATTGTCTCTCTGCCTGAGGGGTTTTCCAGTCATACTGTCCCATAGGCTGGAAGTACCAAGGTATTACTGTCTCAGGACTAATTCTCAATCAGGGCAGAGTTTAGCAGAAAGTAATCCAGATTCAGGGCTTCCCAGGTGGCGCTAGTGATAAAGATCCCGCCTATCAGTGCAGGAGACACAGGAGACAGTTTCGATCCCTGGGTCGGGAAGATTCCCCTGGAGGAAGAAATGGCAACTCACTCCAGGAATTTTGCCTGGAGAATCCCACGACGAGAGGAGCTTGGTGGTCTACAGTTCACGGGGCTGCAAAAAGTTGAACAGGACTAAAGTGACAGCATGCATGCTTGCATGATCTAAATGAACTTTTTTAAACTTGAACTTACCATCTAAATAAGCCAGAGTTAGGCTTAAACTATAATAAAGTTTAGGTCCTAAATGCAGGAGATTCACAACCTAGGTGGGCAAGTAAACAGGGATTCATCAGATATTAAATAATGGAAATCAAGGCAGTATGTGATGAGTACAAAATGAGCTATTCAGGGGAAAGTAAGAAATGCATGCATTTGGGTAGATGAGAAGGGAGGAGAAAGACAATCCTGCTGGAATGACCCAAATGCTGATACACATTGTTTCTAAGAAGAAATTCTGCAGAAGAGAACCCTTCCAAAACATGATGAACCCAGTATTTCCTAACCATTCCTGATCCTGAAGACTTTCCTTTAGGTAACATCTCATAAAACTGATGTTCAAAAGAGCACATTTTGGCATTTGCTGTCTTGGAAGTCAAGTTCCAGCTTCCAAGGTTAAAATCCAATGCCTTCAACAGTTTAACCCAGGGTTGGTCCACCTCCAGTCCCACTGGCCAACGCAGAGGTGAAGTAATCCTTACTTTAAGCCATTTTAAGGACCAGGCAGGTAGACTGAGCTTCCAAGATATTTGAGTTTTTCTGTAGAACATCAAGGGTGGTTGTATGGTGAAAGTGAAAGTGTTAGTCACTCAGCTGTGTCCAACTCTTTGTGACCGCATGGACTGTAGTCTGCCAGGTTCTTCG
Organism: Oreotragus oreotragus; assembly: GCA_006410675.1. Classification (NCBI taxonomy): domain Eukaryota; kingdom Metazoa; phylum Chordata; class Mammalia; order Artiodactyla; family Bovidae; genus Oreotragus; species Oreotragus oreotragus. The sequence goes on from SJYX01005986.1 coordinate 124,006, forward strand.
GCTCATGGAATTCTCCAGGCAGGACTACTGGAGTGCGTTACCATTCCCTTCTCCAGGGTACGGTGGTGTCTTGCTAATATCTACAACCCCAGTGAAAGCCCTGGGAAGAGTCAGGAAAGCGGACAGACACGGAATCTATTCTTTAGAACGCCAACTGCCTCGGAGAGAAAATGAGCAGGTTTTCTCGATGAGAAGATAGATAGACAGATGATAGATCTGTTGAGCCGTTATCATCTGTATCACATGAAGTGCATCCTTGCCACCTGTGTTGAAACCACAGCGAACCAAGGAAGAATCACTTTATTTCTCTGCATCTCGGCTCCTCATCTGTCAGATGTATTTACTCCATAGAGCTTCTGTGAGGACACAATGAAACATTACATTTAAAGGACTTAACGTTGCTCCTGCCCCAAAGCAAGAGCTCAACAGTGGGCTGTGCGTGCTTGGTCAAGTCCAATTCTTTGCGAACCTGTGGACTGTAGCCTGTTAGGCTGCTCTACCCATGAAGTTTTTCAGGCAAGAATACTGGAGTGGGTTGCCATTTCTGACCCCAGGGCACTTTCCCAACCCAGGAGTCAAGCCCACGTCTCTTGCCTTAGGAGGATTCTTTACCATTGTGCCACCTAGGAAGCCATTCTCATTACTTGGTCCCTCTTTTTGTTAAATTGAGCCAGAATAGCTTTATAATGCTGGGTTGGTTTCTGCCATAAAATAAAGTGAATCAGCTCTCTGTATACATATATGCCCTCCTGCTTGGACCTCCCTTCTCGCATTCCCCATCCCACCCGCTAAGTCATCATTGTACACCGAGCTGAGCTCCCTGTGCTAAACAGCAGGTTCCAACTAGCTATCTGTTCTCCACATGGCAGGGCATATACATCAATCCCAACCTCCCAATACTTGGTCCCCTTTTAACTTGAGCGGATTTCTCTACACCGAGACCAAAACTGCCCCGACCAGAACACACACCCTTAACTTGGGCACCTCGATGTGCAGGGAACAATGGGCCACAAGATGAACACAAACAGGTTCTTCCAAGGAGAACCCAAGCATCTTCCAGGGGAACCATTTCCACCCACACGGCTTTGGGAAATCTGGATTCAAGACGTGAAATTCACTCCACAGATCACTTTTGAGAAATTGCTGCCAAAAACAAGATAGACTTGTGCATAAACTTTCTGGAATTTCTTAAAGTATTTTTTCTAACCACTCTCCCCCTCGCTTTCTTGCCTCAGTGCTTCTAACTGCTCTGAGGAGGCAGGGAGTCAGGGCAGCCGCCTCTTCCCTCTCCATGCTCCCTGGGTTCTGACTGCTGATAAAATCTGACATACAAATGAGTGGCCCCCCAACATTGTGGCGGCTTAAAAATATAAGACAGAGGCTTGGTGGAAGATCCTCTGCCTCCCTGCCCTCGCCTTCCCCTTTCCCCTTCTTCTCTCCCTCTCCTGCAGCCCCCCAACCTGTCCATCTCTCCCCTGCTACCCTCGTCCTCTCTGCCCTCTTCTCTCTCTCCCTTCCTTTCCACATTCTCACTCTCTGCAGTTTTCCGTGTGTCTTGTTCAGCGGCTCTATGCTTCCCTCGGTCTCTCTGTTTTCATCTCGGTCTGGCTCTCCATCTCTCTCGGTGCGTCTTTGTCCTGTCTTAGTAACTCTGTTTATCTCTGCCCGTTTTTTCCCCACTGGTTCTGTCCCCTGCCCCTTGCTCTCTGATTCTAGCTCTCTTTGTCTCTACCTCTGTCTCTCTCACGCACGAGCTCTAGATAGGACCAGACGTGGTATCTTGCATGGTCCGCTAACAGAGGATTTCCTGATGTAAATGGAATGCACAGCATTGTATCCTGCTGACAGCCTAATGAGTGGCAGTATCAGCACACTTCACTGAAAGTGTTGGAGGGGGGAGCAAGCCGTCCTCTCAAATCACTGCAAACACTCAAGCAGACGAACAAAGGAAATTAAACCAGTTGCATCCAACAGACTTCGAAACACACCCACAAACCTTCCCTGCCCCGTTCTCCGTCAGCAGATCTTCACACTTTCGCTAATACCAGCTGGTTCCTACACTCCAGAAGTATCACCCTCACCAGTTACTGAAAGTGAGACTTCAAATATGGGTTAAATCCACTCTGGTCCCAAGGAAGGCTTTCTGTCCAATTCTTCCCCTGGATTTTCTTCACCTGGGAAAACCTTTGTACTGTATACATCCATCAGAGGAGAGAAAATGCCACCGAAACCAGGATGAGGAAAGGAGGAACTGGACAAACGTGGGCCAAGAAACACAAATTTTTTTTTAAGCAACCAAAGGAATCAGAGGGTTTCCCCAGTGGCTCAGCAATAAAGAATCAGCCTGCAATGTAGGAGACACGGGTTCGATCCCTGGGTCAGGAAGATGCCCTGGAGGAGGGCATGGCAACCTACTTCAGCTTTCTTGCCTGGAGAATCCCACGGACGGAGGAACCAGATGGCTACAGTCCACAAGGTCGCAAAGAGTTGGACACCACTTAAGCAACAGGGCACACACACACCAAGGGATCAGAAGGACAATTCTAGTCTCAGTTCTGTTGAAACTGAGTGATACAGACAAATATGTATGTGCTATTTTTTGGCAAAGATATCAAAGAATGTGAAGGGAACCAGATTAATACTGAACAATCTATCTCGAGAGTTTTTATCAGCCTGATTTCTACTCAATAGCAAGCTAGGCAGCTAGAGAAACTGAGGCACAGCTGTGTGACTTGTCCCCTCCCACCTCCTGTCTCAGAAATGCATAGAGTTGACCATGGGCATGTGGCTGGACTAATGATAAAGAACCTGCCTGCCAATGCAGGAGATGCAAAAGACGCAGGTTTGATTCCTGGGTGGGGAAGATCCCCTGGAGAAGAAAATGGCAACTCACTCCAGTATTCTTGCCCGGAGAATCCCAAGGACAAAGGAGCCTGATGGGCCATGGTCTATGGGGTCACAAAGCCACTAAAGTCACTAAAAGCAACTGAAGTGACTTCACACACACATGTGCCTGGGCAAATCCAAGAGCTGAAAGCTACCAGTGCTGCCTCACACAAAGCCTTCAGGATCCCAGGTCTTATACACACACTTGTGCACACACACACACACACACACACGCAGTAGCCATGGCTGCCCAGACTCCGCACCTCTCGGCACCCCTCCTTCCAGCAGCTGCTCTTCACACAGTCCCCTACAGCCTTCACATTTCCCTTGATTCCTGCCAATGGCTGTTTACAGTTGGAATTTCAGCTCTCCAGGGTTCTGTTCTCTCTCTTCTAAGAGGTGGCCTACCTCAGGCAGTCTCCAACCTCCAGGCCACTGACTGGTACCCCCTGTCAGATAAGCAGGGCCTTGGATTAGAAATTAAGTTCATGATAAAGGTAATGCCCTTGGATCATCCCCAAACCATCCCCACAACCCTTGTCCCATGGAAAAATTATCTTCCACAAAGCTGGTCCCTGGTGCCAAAAGGTTTGGGACCACTGAACCAGCAGATCTAGACTGAACCTAGTCCACAAGAATGGGTTTAATGAGTTAATGTGTTTCCCCTCTAAAATACGGCATTTGTTCAAGGCAATAATGAAATAATGAATTCTAAGAGGACTCCTGGGCTTCCTGGTGGCTCAGCAGTTAAAGAATTCATCTGCAGTGCAGGAGCCACAGGAGACTTGGGTGCAGTCCCTGGGTGGGGAATATTCCTTGGATGAGGGCACGGCAACTCATTCCAGCGTTTCTGTCTGGAGAATCCTATGGACAGAGGAGCTTGGCAGGCTACAGTCCATGGGGTCGCGAAGAATCGGACATGACTGAAGTGACTTCACACTCACTCGAAGTGTTTTAGGCCTCAGTGTTGGCCGAGAGCAAACCTTTTGTAGGCAGAGTCCCAACCTGTTCCTTCTCCAAGGGACAGCTTCGGATAAGCCTCAGGATGCTAGGCCCTGCCTGTTGAGTATCTCAACTTCCTCACACGTCGATTGAGATGCAGAATCTCAGAGCGTGTGCCCCTGGGTGCCCATCTCCATTAGAGATACAAATCTCTGGGCATCAAAACAGAGCCATGCAGACATTCACGAGACAACAAAATTTCACTTGAAGTCCGTACATTTTAGTAACAATTTAAAATATTCAAGAGAGAGTGGACATACTTATATCTAAGGCTGATTCATGTAAATGTATGGCAGAAACCAGCATAATATTGTAAAGCAATTATCTTCCAATTAAAAATAAATCAATTTAAGTAAAAAAAAGAGTTTTCACATCACCACTAGAGAAGAGCCCACCTCTCCACAACTAGAGAAACCCCTCACAACGCAACAAAAAGCCCGGGCAGACTAATTAATTAATCAATTTTTAAAAATAAAATAAAGAATTCAAATGCTCCAAAGGTTTGTTTTTTTTGTTTTGTTTTGTTTTGTTTTTTTAATATAAGAGGGTTTGACCTATACAGCAGCCCTAGGACTATGGGCACAGTTGCATGCATCGCACACGCTAGTAAAGCAATGCTCAAAATTCTCCAAGCCAGGCTTCAGCAATACGTGAACTGTGAACTCCCTGATGTTCAAGCTGGTTTTAGAACAGGCAGAGGAACCAGAGATCAAATTGCCAACATCCACTGGATCATGGAAAAAGCAAGAAGTTCCAGAAAAACATCTATTTCTGCTTTATTGGCTATGCCAAAGCCTTTGATTGTGGATCACAATAAACTGTGGAAAATTCTGAAAGAGATGGGAATACCAGACCACCTAACTAACCCGCCTCTTGAGAAATCTGTATGCAGGTCAGGAAGCAACAGTTAGAACTGGACATGGAACAACAGACTGGTTCCAAAGAGGAAAAGGAGTATGTCAGGGCTGTATATTGTCACCCTGCTTATTTAACTTCTATGCAGAGTACATCATGAGAAACGCTGGACTGGAAGAAACACAAGCTGGAATCAAGATTGCTGGAAGAAATATCAATCACCTCAGATATGCAGATGACACCACCCTTATGGCAAAGTGAAGAGGAGCTAAAAAGCCTCTTGAGGAAAGTGAAAGAGGAGAGTGAAAAAGTTGGCTTAAAGCTCAACATTCAGAAAACAAAGATCATGGCATCCGGTCCCATTACTTCATGGGAAATAGATGGGGAAACAGTGGAAACAGTGTCAGACTTTATTTTGAGGGGCTCCAAAAATCACTGCAGATGGTGACTGCAGCCATGAAATTAAAAGATGCTTACTCCTTGGAAGAAAAGTTATGACCAACCTAGATAGTATATTCAAAAGCAGAGACATTGCTTTGCCAACTAAGGTCCCTCTAGTCAAGGCTATGGTTTTTCCTGTGGTCATGTATGGATGTGAGAGTTGAACTGTGAAGAAGGCTGAGCGCCGAAGAATTGATGCTTTTGAACTGTGGTGTTGGAGAAGACTCTTGAGAGTCTCTTGGACCACAAGGAGATCCAACCAGTCCATTCTGAAGATCAGCCCTGAGATTTCTTTGGAAGGAATGATGCTGAAGCTGAAACTCCAGTACTTTGGCCACCTCATGGGAAGAGTTGACTCACTGGAGACAGCTCTGATGCTGGGAGGGATTGGGGGCAGGAGGAGAAGGGGATGACCGAGGATGAGATGACTGGATGGCACCACGGACTCGATGGACGTGAGTCTGAGTGAACTCCGGGAGTTGGTGATGAACAGGGAGGCCTGGCGTGCTGCGATTCATGGGGTCGCAAAGAGTCAGACACGACTGAGCGACTGAACTGACTGAACTGACTGAGGACTATGGAACTTAGACAGCATTCTATAGACTCCAAGGGATTTTTATTTCATATCTTTCAGGTCACAGCTTTAACACTTTGGGCCCAAAGACCACTTTGAAACTTCCAAAAGAAAGAGAGTTCAAAAGAGAACAAAGTTTAGGTAAATTAGCAAGGACATACATTTTTAGAACTAACTTTATAAAAGAAATCATGGCTGCAGTCACTGTCTGCAGTGATTTTGGAGTCGCAGTGATTTAGACTAGTAAGTGGTCATTGAATCTTATCTCTAATAAAAATCATTCATTCATACACTTAACAAATATTCATTGAGCACTCACTATGTGCCAAGCACTGTGCTATATTCAGGACTCCATGGGGGAACCAGACAGACAGGGTGGTCCCAAATCTCACAGATACTGTTATTGTGTAGTTAGAAAGGCAAGCAACCAAACAAATACAGGAAATAAGGTAAATATGAACAATTGAAGTGTTAAAAACTAATGAAGACTGTATGACAACATGGCAGAGACACTGAACCAAATTCAAAAGATGCGGAAAGGGAGGAGGAGGCGGAGGAGGGTCAAGGAAGGCTTTCGAGAGTCTCTGGGAACCAGAAACAGCAGTAGGGTCTAGAATGTGAGGTAGGTAAAGAAAGATGAGGATGAGAGCACAAAAGGACCAGAGAAAGAAACTCTAAGCTCTGCTAACAGTTTTAACTTTATCCTAAGGATCACAGGGAGCCATGGAAGGTTTTTGAGCAAGCTACTGGTGGGAGTGAAAAAGCTGGCTTAAAACTCAACATTCAAAAAATTAAGATCATGGCATCCAATGCCATCTCTTCATGGTGAATAGAAGGGGAAATAACGGAAGCAGTGACATATTTTTTTTTCCCCCTTGGGCTCCAAAATCACTGAGAGTGCAGGTGACTGCAGCCATGAAATTAAAAGATGCTTGCTCCTTAGAAGGAAAGTCATGAGAAATCTAGACAGAGTATTAAATAGCGGGGACATCACTTTACTGACCAAGGTCTGGCTAGTCAAAGCTATGGTTTTTCCAGCAATCATGTATGGATTTGAAAGTTAGACCATAAAGAAGGCTGAGTGCTGAAAAACATGCTTTCAAAATGTGGTGCTAAAGAAGACCCTTGAGAGTCCCTTGGACAGCAAGGAGATCAAAGCAGTCAATCCTAAAAAAAAAAAAAATCAACCCTGAATATTTATTGGAAGGACTGACCCTGAAGCTAAAGCTCCCATACTTTGGTTTCCTGATGCAAAGAGCTGACTCATTAGAAAAGACCCTGATGCTGGGAAAGATTGAGGGCAGGAGGAAAAGGTGTTGACAGTGGATGAGATGGTTGCATGGCATCACCAGCTCAATGGACATGAGTTTGAGCAACCTCTGGGAGACAGTGAAAGTCAAGGACGCCTGACATGCCTGAGATCAAGAGGAGTCAGACAGGACTTAGCAACAGCAACAAATGGATGGGATCCAAAGTTTCTCTGAATTGTAATACACAGTCATTACAGTCATTACAAAGGTAAGTCTACATTTTGCAAATGCACCTATTAACATTAAATGAGGCCCTCAAGGTTGTGAACATTTTTTCAAGAAATGTCTGGAAGGCGTCAAATGCAGCCAAGTGGATGAAAGGCAGCCTTGCTAAAACACTCCACAAACCCCCTTCTCGTCTGCAGTCTCCAGGTCTGGCCCTGTCTGCCTTCTGTCTTGGCACGGGGCATGTCTCAGAAGAGTAGAGGTTTGTCTGGATTTGAGGAAGGTCGGCTTCATCAGGTTTAAAACATTTGCTGTCCTGAGAACATAAGCTTCCAGTCAGACCAGGCTTTTTCTGTCAAAGATTCAGGCAGTGAGACTGCCTGGTCCCCAGAGATGGAGTGACGGGAAGCGGATCGTGGCGTGCTAACCCAGGTCTCGGTGAGCCTACAGTTGGACAGAACGCCGTGTTGACAGATGATTGTCAATTGGCCGCTGCAACACGGGCGCTGGGGGCAGAAGTCACTTGTAGACTTTCCAGCGGCCCTTGGTGAAGACAGAGAGAGGGCGTGCAGTGGCAGATAAATCCATCTCCCTCGCTCTCTCTCCCTCGCCCTTCTCTACCGATTCCACCCTCTTATGACCTGGCTCGCTTCCTCTGACACACCCTGTCCTGCCTTGTCCAGAAAAGAGGGGTCGCAGGGTCAGGACACGCCCGGGTCCCCAACCATAGGGGGCTTCCACAGGAACCGCAGGCATTCCGTGACAACATGTGATAGAGCCATTGTTAATTGACTCTGTTTTCATTGTTTGTTTGATTTTATAACTAAACTAGTCTCCAAGGAGTAAACTTTCTAGTCCCCCATATGTCCTATACAGTTAATTATAACACACTCCCCCTCTTACCCACGGACCCTGAACATAAGGATGTTTCTAGTCTACATATGGTGAACAATACTGTTCATGCATTTTACCCTCAACGCATTTCCTAGAGCCCCTCACACAGTGGACAGTAATGACTTCTCTGGGCCCCTTCTGGTTTCACCAGATGAACAAAAATGAAAAGAAGCAGCTGTCATACTTTAACTCAAAAAAAAAAAAGAAGAAATTCATCAAGCCTACTCCAATTTGGAGAAGTATTTGGCTTCGAGAGAGGGGAATCGGCTGTACCATGGATGGCAAAACGCTCACTCGCTAATGCGCCACTTCCTGACATTTAATTTGCACAATTCGTCTCTTATTCTTTGGCAACTCTCAGAAGATTTTGGAAGCAGGGAAAAAGAAGGCAGAAACATAATAAACAGTGAGATTCAAAAGTGAGAATGTGGAGGGCACCCCGCTGGGAGTCAGAGGAGTGGCTCCCAGGTCTGGTCTGCCACCCAGCAGCACCTGCTGCCAAATGACCCAACCAGATAACGGCCATGAAAGAGAAGCAAACGGATGGGCAGCCGCTAGACAACACGCGGGCGCACGGCAAAAGCCACCGCTGCTGCTTACGGCGCTGTAGACACCGGAGCGCCCATTCAAATCTAAACTTTGATGTGATACATCAGAGATTATCACCATACACCTAGATGGGGAAAATGGCATATTTTCCCTCATAAAAAAATATCAAAATGTTTTATCTGTGCTTCTGCAAGTCAAAAATGACTGAAGCTGTGAACTTCAAATTTGGCAAGATTGTAGTCCTCATTAAGGAAGGGAATGGAAGCCAATTTTGAAGAGAAATGGTTTCCTATTTTTGAGTATAGAAGGTTGAAACAATGAGTGTTGAGCCTGAGACAAGGAACATTTCCTCTAAGGTTTTAACTTCCATTTGGATAAAGATTCTTAACCAGAGGATAAAACTAGATGCGTTTCTTCTCCGACTCATGGATGAAAACATCTTTCCTGATTCCTTTGTTTCTCTCCCACCTTTCCAAATCAAAGTTTGATTTGCCAACATGAAGCTAAGATGTAAAATCAAAACCCCTCAAAAAATCAAAGAATTTGTAAAATGACTTCAGTGAGTTTAGGGCCTGGAGTGGTCAATCCTCACGCGTTTTTGGAGTTAAATAAATGTGGTGCAACAGACAGGATCTGCAAGAGACCAAAAGGATACTGTTATAGGAAATGTAACTTTGGAATTTCCTGATTTGACTGCAAAGATTTCAGTCTTAACACTGTGTCAATATTGGTTTTAAATATATACATGTTTGTTTATTGGCACACACACACACATACACACAGGAATCACATCCATAAAATGCACCCACATCTGTGGTTAAACACAGCAGCTGTTTAACAGCCCAGTAGAACATTCCGAAAAAAACCCCGAGACCTGAATTAAGAATCCCACAGCCAGTCAAAAGCTGCCGCGGGAACTGAGGCCCTACATTAAGAATGCTGTGTTGAGAGCTTTCCAAGTTTCCCCCAGACAGAACCCATTTGCCAAATTCACAGCATGCTTCCCCAAGTTTGGAATCGATCTTGAAAGACCCCCGACTTTATTCCATGCTCTAATAGTCACCCTGTAATAAATACATTCAAGGCTAGTACAACATAGAAACCAAGGAGATCGCAAGTCTGCTAAATGCATTCACGGTCCCAAGATCCCTGCAACTCCACCAACAATAAAAGCAGAAGTCACTCAAAGGCTCTGTCCACGTGCCCGCGAAAGGAAAGGCCTGTCCTGTGACCAAGTGCCCCACGGGTGCTGGCCTGGGCGCCTATGCACATTTAGAGGTAGCACTCCAAACGCGGCACCTGCTCTGGCCGTGTCCGTGTGTCCGATAGCCCACATCAGAATAATCTCGGAAACAACAGGAAGGGCAAAGCCATCCGAGATCCCATCCACCCACCGTCAGAACACACCAGAGCAGATAACCTCGTGAGGCCACCATGGCTTAGAGCTGCTTGCCTTTGACTGAGGTTACTGAGAACCTGACAAGAAGCAAGGAATGTACAAATGAAACATGTCACAGTCCTGTCACCTAGAACTGCCCAGATCTCCAGATGCAGAGATGAGACATTTTTCTTACAAAATGAGTGTGCAGATTTTTGTTGCTTTTTTTTTTTTC
>SJYX01005986.1:144933-159353 GCA_006410675.1 Oreotragus oreotragus
AGAAGCCAGCTCGCCACAGTGAAGAAACCATGCACTGCAGCTAAGACCCGATGCAGCCAAATAAAGAGATATTTTTTTAAAATACTGCATTGTGTACTTGAAAGTTGCTAAGAGAGTAGATTTGAAAACTTACTCTACACACACAAAATAGTAACCGTGTAAGGTGATGGATGTGTTAACTGGCCTTCACGCAGTAATCACTTTGCAAAGTATACATATATCCCATCATCATCTGTACACCTTAAACTTTCACAATGTTATAAGATAATTATATCTCAATAAAACTGAGGGGGGGTGGATTTTACAATGAAATAAAGGAGCATCCTCTGGTCTTTTTTAAAGATAATCTTTTTAAACTTAAAACTATTTTGTTTGTTTCGGCTGTGCTGGGTCTTTGTGGCAGCGTGGGCTTCTCTCTGGTTGCAGGGAGCCAGGCTGCTCTCTAGCTGCGACACGCGGGCTTCTCGCTGCGGCGGCTTCTCGCCTTGTGGAGCACTGGCTCAGCAGCTGTGGCGAGTGGGCTTAGTTGCTCCCGGGCATGTGGGATCCTCCTGGACCAGCGATAGATCCCTGTCTCCTGCATCAGCGGGGGAATTCTTTATTGCTGAGCCACCAGGGAAGCCTATCCCTCGGTTTCTAAGATAAGAAACATCTTCTTTACGTGGGCCTGCTAATGCTATGGGTACAGGGATATGTGATAGGTGCTTTCCATCCCAAGAGGAAATGCAACCCAATCCCTGAATATGATCCCTGGAGGAATTAAAAAAAAAAAAAATGCTAGCATAGAGGCTCCTTTTTGAGCCACAGGGGGCTTTTTGTTGATCCGTCAAAGAGTCTCCAACAAGGAGCATGAATCAGCTGGGTGGCAAACATATTTGTTTTCACATATTAGTCATATATTTGATAGAGTGTATAGCAAATGTATGTGATAACATAAAATATATTTTAAAATTACAAATTTGGACAGCTGTCATGACATTTGAAAGAGTACATTAAAAATCTTGCTATATCCATTTTTAAATTCCATGCCAAATGGCTAAATTTGTCAGCCTCTCCACATATTTTATATTTGTTTGTTTGTTTTGATTTTTTTTTTTTCTCGAAGGAGCTCACCAGGTGATTTCTGGGCATTTGGTCAATGTTCATGAAAAGTCCCCTTTGTAAAAGCTAAATAAAAAGTGAATCTAAGAAAAACTGTGCCCAACCCCACCTACTTTGTCCTATTTTCACTACCTTCCTTGAGCAAAACTGACAAGAAACTATAAGGCAATAAATGGGAGATTCAGCAAGCAGGGTTGGTGGAACAAGAAAGTGAATTTGGGGTTCAGGAATTGAAATTTCCAACTTTGTGCACTTGAGTTGAATTTGGTGCCATGTTACATATTCTTCATTTCCTGCAGGGACAGTGGCACTAAGCTCCTACCAATTATGGCCATGAGGGTGCTTCCACTGCTGGGGGCACAGGTTCGATCCCTAGTCAGAGAACTAAGAATCTGCATGCTGCATATGCAGCCAAAAACAAGAAGAGAAAATCGCCTTGAGGGAAAACAAATTTAGAGCAAGGAAACTCAGAAATTCAAATTTTTTTCAAAAACATTTTGAGTTCTAATTTTTTAAGAACAGTAGACAAAGCCAAATAAAGCATGTCAAGAGGCCAGATGAGGCCTGTGGGCTGCCATTTTGCAAACCTTGCATGACACAGTAGTTACAAATACCAGCAATCAAGCCAAAGGAATTCCATACCATGCTGGTTTCTTACCACACACATATCTTAAGGAATTTGGCTGTGGGGCTACTTCATATGTAAAACTGTACTGTAAGTATATTTTATATATCATATATGGTTTTAATATATTGTATGAAATTCTCATGGTGGAAGAAACTAGCATTGGCACAGATAACCCAATGCATTGAGGGGCAGGTGGCGGGGGGGTGTTGATTTTTATTGGCAACTGCAAGGTGAATCTTCCTGTCTTCCTGATTTTACTTAGGTTGAATCAAGAGGTTTAAATTGGTTTACTTTGTCATAAAAGCTAAGAGCTGAGAATGAGGAGAGGATGTCCATGTGCACGATGGTGGCAGGAGGAAGATGGCCCTGAACCTGAGGTTGGCCTTGGGTCACCGAGGGTGGCAGCGTGAAGCTGTCCTTTGGAATGGAGCTAATCCTTAAACTGTGTGCACATCCCAAACATTAGCTATTCACTGTCAGGACTTTCTGAGCCACACGCCGAGTTAATTAACACAGAGACGCTTGCTACTGGAACCCTCCAGAGAGGAAAACAGAAAGAGGCGCAGGCTTGAGAGGAGACCAAGCCCTCGGGGGGAACGGCAAACACAGGAGCCTGTGCAGTTTATTCTTTTCTGCTCTTGTGATACAAGGGCAACGGGTTAGTCAACCCCATTTCTGTTTCATCGTCTGTTGTAATTCCAAGGAAGACATCATCGGTGAATAATGACGCCTTTCTGCATCCCAGGGATTGAACACTGACACTCTCAACATGCCCTCTGTGATGGTCAAAAGGAAGGGTTCAATGAAAAGATAGTCTGCCCCTCCAAGTCAACAACTCTCTTCTGGGAGTCCTTGACAAAAATGATGACCATCGTCTCTACTCATAATGTCGTTGCTATAACCACACTGACATTTAAATGAATTCATACATTTGAAAGTAAAACATGCCCAGAGTTTTATAGTTCTAGGTTGTGGTGAATGTATCCACACACACAGACACACAGACACACAGACACCTCTTCTTTGTAGTTTTAGGGACTAGTTAGTAGAGAAAACCATCTGGTCATTCACCTGCCTCTTGAGTACAAGAAGGCAGTGCGTGTCCCTGAGGCTCTAGAATGTCTAGAGGTCAAGGCACAATGTGGAGCAACAGTATTTGTTGTGCAAAAACCAGCAACCAACAGAAAACCTTTAAATACCACTGTGAGGGGTAAGAAAATTAGTCTGGACTGTCTTGTAGCAACAGAGATGGAGAAGAAAGGAATAGGAAGGGGGATATCCTGAAAGAGGAAGAAATAAGACTTGAAAAGTAGCAAAATACGATGTCAATATGTCACAGAAGTTTCATGCATGGATGCTGAGGAAGCCAGTTCAGAGAAAGAGGGGGAGTTAGAGAAGCTGCTGGAAAGGAGACAGTCCCCAGCTGCAGAGTCAGACAAACTTGACCGAGAAAGAGGAATACCGTATGTTCTCACATAAGGAACCTAAAAAACCAAACTCACAAAAGGGAGATCAGATTACCAGAGACAAGGGATAAGGAGGAGGAAGAGGAGCAAGCTGGTCAAAAGGCACACATTTCCAAGCATAAGATAGATAAATCCTGAGGACGCAAAGTGTGGTCACTGTAGCTAATTCCACTGCAAATTGTACAGGAAAGTCGTTAAGAGAGTAGATCTGAGAGTCTCATCACAAGGAGAAATTTTTTTCTTTTCTTTTCATGTAACTCTCTGAGATAATGGATGTTAATGAAGTCTATTATAGCAATCATTTCACAATATATGTCAATCACATCATCATGCTATATACACTTTAAACTTACACAGCAATTTATGTCAACTATTTCTCAGTAAAACTAGGGGAAAAAGCAGACAGACCTGACTCAGGCCTGTGATCCCAGGGAATTCCTTTAATGCTCTCTATTTTAGAAATGATGTCAGCATGTGCACAGCACGGTCGTAGCATGAGAAAAAAAAAAAAAAAAAGTACATATCAGAGGCAATAGAGCCCGGCATTTAAAAGCGTTGACTCTGGAATAGACAAATTCTTCCTCTTGGTAACCATGTAGCCTTGGGGAAATTATTTAAGATCTCTGGGCCTCCCTTTTCCGTGTGTAAAATTAAAATAATTTTACACATGCGATAATACTTATCTCATTTGTTGCAGGGGTTAAATGGGACAGTATATGGAACTCATTCCAACTTGGAGGAGGAAATGGCAGCCCACTCCAGTGTCCTTGCCTGGAGAATCCCAGGGATGGAGGAGCCTGGTGGGCGGCCGTCTATTGGATCTCACAGTCGGACACGACTGCAGCGACTTAGCAGCAGCAGCAGCATTCCAACCAGGGCCTGATGTATAATGACCACTCAATGTGTATTAACTATTTTTAGGGAGAGTGTTTAGCTCAGCATTTTGAACAACAAAAAAGGTCAGTTAACAATAGCCACAATCATGCTCACTGCGATGTGTAGAGTTTTTTACCAATAGTGCTGTGATGGAACGTTAAGGAAGTGCCATTTGGGACTTCCTTGGTGGTCCAGTGGCTAAGACTCTGCGCTCCCAAGGCAGAAGGCCCGGGGTTCAGCCCCTGGTTGGGGAAATAGAGCTTGCAAACCTCAACTAACAGTTCTCACGCAGATCCCATGTGCCGCAGCCAAGAGTTTGCTTGCCATGACTGAAGATCCCGTGTGTCGCAAGAAAGACCCAGCGTAGCCAAATAAATAAATCAAGATATTTTTAAAAAACAAAAGGCCCTTTGACAGAGATACAGAAATGAGAAGAGAGCCACAGACTAGTAATGACACTCAAATTTCCCCTGCACCCCAAGAGAGAACACAAGAGATGTCCCCGACTCATCCAGATGCAGGCCAGCCTGGATCACCACGGTGGCGCCCATCACCCTTGACCTCGGCAATTCGCAAACCCAGGCCACGCATCCGGGTTCAGAGAGGCACACCAGAGCCCCACAAGGCGATGGTGGAGAAACACCTCGGACTGCCCGGCAGCACCCCCGCCGCACGGGGCCTGTCTCCTCTTTGCTTGGCCTGCATCTCACCTCACAGCGCCCCCGCCACTGCCGCCGCCGTCAGTCTGCCTAATTTTGCATTAGCCATGTGGACTGTCGGATGGTTTCTGCTGTATTTTGTTGCCCTTTCAAATATTTCTTAAATAGAAGATTGTACCATCTGGTGGACAATCTGCCTGTGTGCTATCTCACCTATCACAGCATGGATCCACTCCTATTAGGGAAGGAGAGAGGGAGAAAGGAAACGCCGTTTGCTAGAACGCTGCCTCTGGCCGCCTGCAGCCCCCATGTCGCTGCGATGCTCTCTCTCCCCCAGAGGTCTGGTTCTGCCTGCACAGCAGTCAGCGTCTAGGTGCTGAGCAAATGCTTCTCCCACTCACGGCATGGCCAGGAGATTACTCGTGGGGCCTCAGGAGCAGACGTCTCCGTAGATGGACCCTTTGGACCTGGGCTGATATTTCACCTGCAGGAGCATCCCATGGCGATCCATGTTTCAGCTTTAGCATCATTCCTTCCAAAGAAATCCCAGGGCTGATCTCCTTTAAAATGGACTGGTTGGTTTTCTTGCAGTCCAAGGGACTCTCAAGAGTCTTCTCCCACACCATATTTCAAAAACATTACAAATACACATATAAAATAGTATTTGTGTTTATTATTCTAAATTATTCATATAGACTTTATATACATAAAGGCTGCTATAGGTTAAAAAACTAGTTTTTATCCTCTTAGAAGTAAGATAAAATCTATCATGACATGACATTTTTTCCATCTGTTAATAGTCATTCTGTAAATTAATGTTTTACTCTTATAGATTCACAGCTTGACATGCAATTCAATCAAAAGCAAAAGCATGGTGTAATACTACCATAAGCATGATATAAGTAGTAAGCTGTGGGTAGTGCTCCCACATCCTGTGTTGTTCTTCTTCATGATGTTATTATTCACCTTGTCACTGGGTCAGAGATTTTTCTTATAACTTTGTGACACTAATCACTTCTTGTCTCTTCTATTGGACCTACTTTTTCTTTTCCTGGATTTTTGTTTTCTAATATGAGAAAATTGTGGTTTTAGGTAGTTTCAGAAGAGGAAGTGTTATTTATTTTTAACAATTTATAGCTTATTTCATGTTCTTTAAATAACCTGAATTTCTCCAAATGTAACTCGACAGTAGTATCTCTATTTTCTAACTTTAAAGAAAAAAATGTACCACCAATTAAGCCATGACACAATATCTTAAGGATATTTCTGTGTGATGCATTAATCAGACCAACCTCTTAATACTTTCAAGTTTCGTTCATCCTTTCTGAAGGAATAGACAGTTTCTCATGCATTTAGTTAGGTGGTGACAAACAATCCTTTTGAAGTATCTCAGAAATCAGGCACTTTTTGCTACCTAAGTCTTTCTTCCTTCTTTTATTAAATAGCTTAATTTTTGTTTCACAGAAAATATACTTTTTTGGCCATTTCTCTAACAACAAATACTTTCTTAGCAATGTTAAATCTATGTCCAATTTTTTGATTGTAAGCTTCAAATAACAATAGCACTTACTGACAATGTTCAATTATAGAGGAATTGGGGAAGACATTTTAAATTATAATTAAACTAAACTTGTACATTTCCATAATGAACATAGCTTAACTGAAATGACTACAGTATGAACAGTTCTGACCAAATAGTGTGACAGTCAATGTCAATCATATCAAAATCATTGTCTGGCTCATAGCTATTCTGAAATACCATCAACTGTAATAATTTAGAATCAAAATATGAAAAATGATTTCGAATTGATGAAATATGATGTATGGAGGGAAATTGAGCCTGATGTGGCCCACATGCTCCTCTAAGCTATTTTATGTAAAGGTACAAATACTCACTGGCAACCAGGTATTTGTAATAGAGCCTTATTTTAAAGCCACAAGCTTGGCAAACATAAAGGGAAAAAATAGTATAATAAGAATACAAACATGATTAAAATTTATCCATTCAGAGCCTCATGGTTTTTTTCTTCCAGAAGTATTGCTCTAAGTCACTTCAGACTCTTTGCGACCCTACAGACTATAGCCCTCCAGGCTTCTCTGTCCATGGGATTCTCCAGGCAAGAATACTGGAGTGCGTGGCTGTGCCCTCCTCCAGGAAATCCTGCTGACCCAAGCAGCGAGCCTGCATCTCTTATGCCTCCGGCACTGGCAGGCAGATTCTTTACCACTAGCACCACCTTATCCTGCTCTGCGTGTGTGTCAGTCTCTCAGCTGTGTCCGACTGACTCTGCAACCCCATGGACGGTAGCCCACCAGGCTCCTCTGTCCAAGGGATTCTCCAGGCAAAGGACTGGAGTGGGTTGCCATTTCCTCCTCCTAGGGAACATCAGTTGCACCTGGGGAGAGAGAGAGAATCGGTGTTTCCGGCTTAAAAGATGACACTCTCAATGGTGGCAGTGAGAGCATTTTCTGATAAACTTTGTTTAATGGGAACAAAAGCAACTCTGATGATTTGTTTTCCATTTGCAGATGAGTGCTGTGCTCTCAATGAGGCCCATGGCAGAATCCCAAATGAGTTTCAAGCACAGTGATTGTCAAGTAACTAAGAATGGGAGATCTTGAACAAAGCTGCCTAGAGTTGGACCCAGGCTCTACCTTCTACTAAATGTGTGACCTTAGGCAAACTGGGCTTCCCAGGTGGCTCAGATGGTAAAGAATTGCTTGCAATGAAGGTGACCTGGGTTCGATCCCTGGGTCAGGAAAATCCCATCCCTGGGAATGGCAACCAACTCTATTATTCTTGCCTGGAGAATTCCATGGACAGAGGAGCCTGGTGGGCTACAGTCTGTGGGGTCGAAAAGAGTCAAATATCACTGAGTGACTAACACTTTCACTTTAGGCAAATTGACATAACCTCAGCTTCCTCATCTAGAAAATGGATACAATAATCGTACCTACCTCATAGGGCACTTCCTATATGCAGACACTCTCCTGAAGACTTCATAAATCAGTCAAAGAAGAGCTCCCTCTTGTCCTCAGTGGAATCACGGCATAACGCCAGTGCCCACATGAACTTGTGTTAACATCTGCACCCCATTGTCCATGTGGCCAGACAGTCAACATCACACAAGCCCAGACTGAAGGGCGGACTCCCTTTCCTCCCACACCACATAGATAAGGGCTGTACTTAGACCACTCTCTGCCTGCCACTGGTACTCCTCTGTGACTTGAGATACGGCAGGATATGAGCAATTTGCCATCTCAGCAGATAAAGACGCTCTACGTCACTCCAGTTTAAAATGGCATCTGCATTGTTACCTAATACAGTTCCTCCCGATCTCCCACTAAAAGACACATAAACATATAATAAAACTCACCACAAAACCCAAAACTAAGCTCAGCAGATAACCTGTGGTCAGAATTCTAATTCTACTAAGTATGCATTCCTACTAATTACAAGACTATTGGAACTGGACTTAGGAAAACCATTAGTGGCCTACCATACTTTGTCTCATGAACTAGAAGGAACCTCATCCGGCCAAAAGTAGATCAGAAAATTCTTCACTTCTCCCCCAGTACCTTCTCCCTCATGTCTACCCACTGAAGGGTGGGGGGAACACAATGGCCTCTTCTCTCACTGCACAAGATATGTTTCTGAGATAAAAATTTAAGCTAGCATTAGTGGTTACTCTATGGCAGGCATTCTGCCAAGCACTTCATCAGTGTTAATGTATTTAATGCCCACAAGGACCCAATGAAATAAGTACTTCATTTGTATTCCCATTATAAAGTTGAGGCAACAGAGGCACAGAAAAATTATTTTGTCAGAGTCTCACAGCTAATAAATGACAGACTGGGATTTGAACCCAGGGAGTCTAGCTCTAAAAGTTGGATTTATAAATGCCATATATGTCCCAGTTATTCCCATCATTCCCCATTCTTCCACATCCACACAGAAACAAAATTTTAAATATGAAAGTTTTTAAAATATTTTCTCATGTTTCATGTTTTTGAACCTGCTATTCAAAGAATGGCTTCCATAATAGAGTTCCTATTTTGAGCATCTTTTGACAATAATAAAAATAGCTAATATATATCAAATTGGACATGAACTTGCACGGACTCCAGGAGATAGTGAGGGACAGGGAGGCCTGGCACGCTATCTAGTCTGTGGGGTCGCAGAGTCAGACAGGATTTAGCAACTGAACGACAACAGGAAAACAGATCAAACGCTCACTAGGAATTAGGCACTGTGAAGTATCTCACTTAATTATCTTACTACTCCAGTGAGGTTGATACCATTATTACCCTGAGAGGGGAAACTGAGCCACAGAGAGGTGACAGAGCTTGTAAGTGGCCGACTGGACTCAGAAACTGCAGCCTGGAGCCGGAATGCTTTCTCTTCATCACTGCCCTTGCCCTTCATAATCCTTTAAGGGAATTCCCCGACACAAGCCTCAGTTTACTCTCTCCTTCTGTCATGGACCACTAGGAATGAGGACCATAGAAAAGGTTGCCAGCGTCTCCCCTCATCTTATCTTTCACATACATAGCTCCAGTACACTGCAGGGGGTGTCTGTGTTGACTACAAAGATGATCCTATGTTGGATTATGAGTGACATCCAAGAGCAACCTCAGAGCAGCCACAAATCCCCCATGATGGGCTCTCATTCTAAAACAGCTCTGTACAGTAGAACCTTTTGTGACGATGCAGACATTCTGTACAGCATCTCATAGGCACAAGTGGCTACTGAGGGCTTGAAATACGGCTAGTGAGACTGCAGAAACAAATTTTTAATTTTATGTCATTTTAATTGTGGATGAGAATTTAAATTTAAGCAGCCACAGGTGCTAATCATTACCCCCATTGCACCACGCAGCCCAGGATCCTTAGACCCGGGAAGACCTTCCAAGCACTTGTCTCCAGCATCCTTAGCTTGCATAGCAGCAACTAGAGAAATTCTTCCATTCACAAAAATTGGGGCAGAGAAGTTATTCCAACAATCCCCAAATAGAAGATGGACCACCCCCATCCAGACTGTCTATGGTTCTTAATGGGGAGCCCACAAGCCATCCTGTCTCACCCATTTTGGTGACTTCATTTCCAGGAAGCTACCAAAGCTACCAGTTATCTCTCTGGAAACCACATTCTTTACTCATAGCGTTTGCCACAGTGCTTTGGAGATTCTGCAAACATTTCACTTGAACTGCAATTTTAAATATGTTTAATCACTCAAACAGTAATTTAAAACGCTCGAGGGATATGAACAAATTCGAGACCATAAACCATAACCTGGACTATCAGATTAACTAGTTTCTATGGCAGTTTGAGAATCTTGCTCCTGTAGCCATCTCTGAGGAAGCAGAGGATGTTCTGAGGTTACAAAGTAAATTTAATAAAAAAGAAAAATTTAACCATATCCCTCTATTTACATGTCTGAATCAAAATCATCTCCATACTCTAAAACCAAAACAAAAATTTGTAAATAAAGAGGGCAGAATTGGAGATCACACGGCATTCCTAATCCCACAGTTTCAAGTTTTTGTGTTCAACCAAACAGTTTCCGAATTCTCTTTAAGTGCTTTAAAATAAAGAAAGCTTAAAAGTATAGTGGTACAAGTGTGTAAATTACAAAATAGATTCAAGGTACTCAAATGCTCCACTTGCTGCTTTGCATATTTCAGTGCCACATAATGTTTTATCTGGAACAGAGGATATTTTCCTGCTTTATAAACAAAAATTTTGACAACCACTGAGTATAATGTTGGAGGATCCAGCAAGGTGTAAGATGACTTCATACCAGCATGGAAGTGTTCTTTCCACTCACTCATCGTGAGCTCATCTCTGTTAAGTGGGATCAAATAGAGAGGTGACAGTATATTAGATTTCAGCATCACCAGGAGAAAAGCCAAGTGATCGTAGCTAGCATCACCTTGTCAACGTGCTTCAGACCAAGCACAGAGGCTCTATTGACTTCACAATGTGTGTTGCTGTTTGTGATCATCCAGTACTTTAACGCAGGAGCTCAAGTACCTGTGAGTGTTCACTGAGGCTTTAAAAATGCCTCCCGCTTGCTAGGTGGTGCTAGAGGTAAAGAACCTGCCTGCCAGTGCAGGGAACGTAAAAGACACGGGTTCAGCCCACGGGTCAGGGGGAAGATTCCCTGGAGGAGGGCCTGGTAACCCACTCCAGTGTTCTTGCCTGGAGAATCCCATAGTCAAAGGAGCCTGGTGGGCTACAGTCTACTGGGCTCACATAGAGTCAAACAAGGCTGAAACAACTTCCACACATGCCTCCAGCTTATTCCTTCCTCTTTCCTTACCTTTACAATTAATTTTCCAGACCATACACAATTTTGGTGGCTGCCTTTCTTTTTAAACTGATGGATGACTGAGACAATTGCTGTTGCATTTTTAAATGTACACAAAAAGTGAGGCCAACAACTTGAAGACTGCAGTTGGGTGTCAATACTTTAAAGAACACACATTTCAACGAGGACTTCATTTGGTGAATGTCTGTGAAAACCAAGAAGCGAGGGGAAAGGGGAAAATGCCTCTGCTAAAGAACTCAAGAGAGAGCATCCAGTATGATGCAAAAGAGATCCCCAGAGGGAACGGGACCACACCAGGGTCATCAAGGGGGGGTGAATTCTCTCACAAGCTGATTTCTTCTGCTTATCCTAACCTCGTCCACACTTGCTTATTGTAGGATAATTTCTCTAAGCACCTCTTCTCCCACAACACCTTGGAAAAGAAAAAGAAAAAAAGGGGGAGAAGCTGCTTTATTTTACAGCTAATTTGCTGTAAGCACATAGCCCAGCTGCTCACAATGAAGTGAAAGAGGAAATGAGAACAGAGGGAACCTTCTAATGAAGGCGGGTGGGGGAGCAGTAAGGAGGTGGAAGGATACGAGATGCTATTTGTATGATTAAAGACGAGCAAAAACCAGTGGTAAGCAGATATGTGCATCCTGAGCCTTGAAACAGAGAAATAAGGGAGAAAAAATTGCAGAAGAGCAAATATTTGTTCGAGATGGTGTTTTAACTGGCCCAAAGAAATCTCTCCCACGTTTCCATGATACAAAGGTATATTACATTTTAGATTTTGGTCTTGAACATGCTATCACTGACCTATTATTTGTAGACAAGGGATAATTTTAAAAACAGATGCTAAAAAATTGCAATTCTGTAAAAATAAATTGTTCAGAGAGGTGAGTTTAGTTGATCAGGAAATTTAGCTGAATGGGAAAAGGTTCAGATGAAATGATTTGGGGACCATTGGGAAAATGGCATCCTAAACTTCTGACTTAGCAGACTGCATGCCTCATTCTTACCAAATATTTCCTTATAAAAACAAGAAAGATCACATTCTTTATTGCGTGCTCTTCTTTCTACCAACTCAGCACGCACACACACAAGCCCACCCTCCTTCACAAGACCTTCTCTAATTCCTTCCCCTGGGTGCCACATCAGAATGGGGTGCATTTTAGAGTTTTTGTACTTTTTCAAACCACAGAATGCGATATTCATATGGAAATTAAGAATTTCCTGAAGTTTCAGCTCCTATAATGTAACTGAGATGAGGGGGGCGCATGGGGCAGGGAGGACAGCTTATGAGCTAGGAAATAAATAGATTTTAATATTCAGCTTTACATAAATGTACTGAATTGGTCTGGATGATAATAATGCCAAAATAATTAATTTGAGCCTGGTCTTCTCATTTGTCAGTGAGAGTAGGTTGCTGTGCTCCAAGGCTTCTATGAAACAGTACAGGGCTCAGCCCATCATCCTTCTGAAGCTCAGGGCTCCTCTGTATGTCCCTGGTGGAAGCTGAGGCTTCATTTCCTCTGACCTGGTTGGGGGCTTGGGTTGGGCCAGCCTCAGAATCCTCACTCTGAGAACTGTTTCTGCATCAAGGGAGTTCCTGACCCCATCTCATATCCTGTAGCATTTTTTGCCTGCTGATCTGCAGAGGAAATCCACACTTTCAGTTGCTATTTTATAGCAACAATTGGGAATTCCAAGTTCCTCAGTTTAATCCTGCTGGGTACATTAGAATAATTCCTTTATTCTCCTGGTGACAAGGATTAGGGACCACTGTAGTGGACAGAGCACTCTCCTTGGCACAGTGAGATAAGAAGTCACCAAAATTCTGAAAATAAAAAGTAAGTAGTAAAATGTACTGTAAAAAACTGATAAAGCTCTGGGCAGCTTAAAATTGTCCAAATCTAACATCCACAAATTGGCAAAGAAGCACATACCTAGATTCAGGTTCAGGAATGCTAAAACAATGACAATAATTTTTTAAAGGCCAAAAATGTACTTTTCTTATATTTGGAAAACTTTAAGTTTTAAAATAGAAAAAAAAAATTTTTTAGAGAGTCATCAATATGAAAGAACAGAGTGAAGCTTGTTTTGGAGCATAAAAAAATATTGACGATAAATTATTCTGTTTTTTGAAGTTTGCTGTCTACTTTTTCTCAGCACTTCATCACCTAAAACTTTCTCAGTGCGTTAATCTAAGTGGTTTTGGGTCCATTCTGTACCACCTGTGTAGAAGAACTGGAGGAGTACTAAAAATATAGGAAGGAATGGCATTGTGGAGTACTATACAGCCATGAAAATAAAGGGGGCGATGTCTCTATATAATACTTACGAGTAATCCCAGGATATATTTTGTTGAGTAAAAAAAGAGAAATTGAATGTAATTTTCTGCTGTGATTCTAAGAAATAGGAGGAAGAAATGTATCTATAAACTGAGCATATGTATGTGTTCAAATATGTATAAACAAATAATTCTCTGTTTGACAAACAGTCAGTTCAGTTCAGTTCAGTCTTTAACTATATTAAGTTTATTATAAAAACATAAATGTATACAGATATATATGTCAGATGCTTATAAAATATTTTTTAAAAAACTGAATAAATATAGATGTGATATAATGCTTACTAGTAAGGTCTCTATTCTTTGGGGAGAAAAATTGGGGAAATCACCAAACTTAGTGAAGATTTGGGAAAAACTACATGAATTTAGGTGAAGTCTTCACCTCTTTCCCTTCCCTCCTCTCTTTCTGATTTATTTAAGCTTCCAAGCCGTATGAGACAAATTGTTGCCTGAGAGCCTCAAATTTCCCTGAAGAATACCACAGATATACAGATGCTACTTATCAAGAAGAAGAAATATTTTCAAAAAGTCAAATGAGGAGAATACAAGGCATTCTTTTCAGGAGTTCTTTTTTAATATCTAAGGAAATTCAAGGACAGTAATACATTCAATGAAGAATGGTTAATGCTGATATACTGGAAGAATTTTGAGTACAAATGCCTTCAGTTCAGTTCAGTCGCTTCAGTCGTGTCTGACTCTTTGCGACCTCATGAATCGCAGCACGCCTGGCCTCCCTGTTCATCACCATCTCCCAGAGTCCACTCAGACTCATGTCCATCGAGTCAGTGATGTCATCTAGCCACCTCATCCTCAGTCGTCCCCTTCTCCTCCTGCCCCCAACCCCTCTCAGCATCAGAGTCTTTTCCAATGAGTCAACTCTTCACATGAGGTGGCTAAAATACTGGAGTTTCAGCTTTAGCATCATTCCTTCCAAAGAAATCCCAGGGTTGATCTCCTTCAGAATGGACTGGTTGGATCTCCTTGCAGTCCAAGGGACTCTCAAGAGTCTTCTCCAACACCACAGTT
>SJYX01005986.1:163638-250554 GCA_006410675.1 Oreotragus oreotragus
CCAGTCTGTTGTTCCATGTCCAGTTCTAACTGTTGCTTCCTGACCTGCATACAGATTTCTCAAGAGGCAGGTTAGGTGGTCTGGTATTCCCATCTCTTTCAGAATTTTCCACAGTTTATTGTGATCCACACAGTCAAAGGCGTTGGCATAGTCAATAAAGCAGAAGTAGATGTTTTTCTGGAACTGTCTTGCTTTTTCCATGATCCAGCAGATGTTGGCAATTTGATCTCTGGTTCCTCTGCCTTTTCTAAAACCAGCTATATCTACACGTATTTTTAATAGTCTCAACCAAGAGGATGCTACTGGCATCTAGGAGTTAAGAGTCCAGGGATGCTGCTAAACATCCTATTGATACTTTAGATGATTAATTAACGAAACATAATGAAGTTAGAATATTGCTTTTCCTAGTGAATTAATGGATCTAGGCAATAATTATCACTGACTGTTCACATCGCAAAACTTAGACATTCTGTGAGTACTGATGGAAGAAATTCCACTGTTTATGAAATATTCTTGCCAAATAATTAAACCTGGATCCAGTAAAGCCTCGAGATCTCACCACTACTTCCAAAACACAGAATACAACGAAATGATACCTTGGAAATATGATCAGCAAAATCCAGATAGTGGAAAATCCTTCAACAAATAAATTGCAAGGGGAAAAAATGATATGGAGATGGAATATAACATATTTTCAAAAGTTAAAAGACGTCAACTATTTAATGAATTATCTGGACTTTGATACTAACCAAAAAAATGTAAAAAAATAAAAAAAGATTATAGATGATTGGAGAAATCTGATCACTGACAGGAAATTGATGATAATTAAGGTGTTTTTAATTTTTCGGATCAATAATGGTATTACTGGTCTTTTTTGAGTTCTGCTATTTTAGCGTCATTTACTAAAATGATTTATAGATGAAAGGATGTGGTGTTACGGATTTGTTCAAAAATAATCCGTTCAGGGGAGGGGTGAGTATAGTTAAGACTGACAGAGTGATAATCACTGAACATGAGTGAAATGGGCATACGGCAGTTCATGATACTAGTCTATTTTCATATAAAACTTGAAATTTTCTACGATGAAATGTTTTCAAAAGCTGAAAGAGGAATAAAAATAAGAGATCCAGTGGCACTCCTTAGAGTCTCACCATACTAGAAATCCTTCACAGCAAGCATTCTGGTGGAGATGTGCTTGCAGGAAGCACGCTCTGAGAAGTGTTCTGTGAGCATCTTAGGAGTGTTATGTAAACTGTACAGATGATCTTCTTTGTAAAGCAGAAATAGACACAGACGTAGAGAGCAAACGTATGGATACCAAGAGGGAAAGAGCGGGTGAGATGAACTGGCGGATCGGATTGACATATACACACTGCTGACACTATGTATAAAAGAATAACTAATGAGAACCGACTGCATAGCGCAGGGAACTCTACTCAACACTGTGGTGACCTAAGTGGGAAGGAAATCCCCCTAAAGGGTAAGATATATGTACACGCATGAGGTTTTCCAGGTAGCGCTGCTGGTAAAGAATCTGCCTACCAATGCCGGAGACGCAGGTTTGATCCCTGGGTTGGGAAGATCCCCTGGAGGAGGGCATGCAACCCACTCCAGTATTCTTGCCTGGAGAATCCCACGGACAGAGGGGGCTGCCTATAGTCTGTAGGGTCACAAAGAGTCAGACAAGACTGAGCTCCGAGCACACACACACGTATGGCTGACTCACTTTGCTGTGCAGTAGGAACTACAGTAGCAACACTGTAAAGTAACTATACTCTAATAAAATTTTTAAATAATCAATTAACCAGTAACAGCAAAAAAACAAAAGTATTATAACATGATTCTCAATGCTTCATTTCCTGACAATATGTCTTCTTAAATAGTTATTCAGTTATTTCAGAGAGTCTCTTTGCTCCCATTCTCCCTTCCTTCAGAATAATATAATAATAATAGTAATCAAAAATGTAATAATAAGTACACACAAACCAATGTTCTGAAGAGTATAAAGGCCACATCAATAATTAGGCCACGCCCTTCTTCAGTCTGGCCTCAGTGAGTTGAATTTAAAATTACAGATGGTCCAGAGTATAATTTACCGTTAACAGCACCAGCCTAACCCTTTCAGCTCAGCTCACATTCTATCATAACTGAACTCTTCCCAGTGCCAAGGGCTGTGAAACAGGAGGCTCTACAGAGATGAATAAGACAGACTTTCTTCTCTGCAAACTCGTAGCAGTGGTGGTTGTGATTTAGTCACTAAATCACATCCGACTCTTGCAACCCTATGGAGTATAGCCCGCCAGGCTCCTCGGTCCGTGGGATTCTCCAGGCAAGAAAACTGGAGTGGGTTGCAATGCCCTTCTCCTGAGGATCTTACCAACTCAGGGATCGAACCTGGGTCTCCTACATTAGAGCCAGATTCTTTGCCAGCTGAGCCATCAGGAAAGCCCATAGCAGAGACATAAGCAAATGACAACATAGCAGAGTATATACGAAAACAGAAGAATGCGGGAAGCGGGCAGGGAGGACCATTTTCCCCAGCTAATAATAAGGAAAGCTTCTCAATGATCCCTAATGACCTAACTGGGGCTTTGAAGTCCACGACACAGAGGGAGGCATTTCCATATTGAAGACATAAGGAAGCCAAACCCTGGAGAACCCACGGTCACCATGCTATTCTGTTTGGGATGGCTTTCAAGGAGAATAAGCTCAATTTTTTTTAAGAGATGGTACAAAACCCCAGGGCTTTGCAGGTGGCACTAGTGATAAAGAACCCGCCTGCCAATGCAGGAGATGCAAGAGACATGGGTTCGATCCCTGGGTCAGGAAGATCCTCCAAAGGAGGCATGGCAACCTACTCCACTATTCTTGCTTGGAGAATCCCGTGGACAGAGAGGCCTGGAGGACTCCAGTTCATAGCGTTATAAAGAGTCAGACACGACTGAGGCAACTTAACACGCATGTATGCACACGACACCCAAGACCGAGAGGAATTAAATAATTTCCTTGGGATCCTTCAAGACTCCCGCGGCCTCAGCAGGGAAGTTGGCTTGCTGGGTGCAACTCTGCCCATGACCCGGTTCACTGTTGCTCAGGGTTTATCGGCCACAAAAATGGGTTTAACCTTCTGAGCTTCATTTGGCACCTCAAGCTTTCCCTCCTCACTGTCTCCCACCCCATCTGCCTGTGACAAGACTCCTTCAAGGACCAGACGTCTCTAAAATTAGGCATGGACGGAGATTTACACTGATTCTCTCGATTCAGTCCAGACGCGTCAACTTTCCTGGAAGCCAGCAGATAGTTCCATAAATTACTGCAGCCTTTAACCACCCATCTATTTTTAAAGTGTGGTCTATATCAAATGCAAGTAAATCTGAGTTGTTGCCTCAATAACTCTGCCTCCTTTCTTTTCCTGTTCACTTCTGTCCCCAAGGGTACTTAGCTGGCAATACATTTAGAGCTCAGTATATCTTCCTTTCCCTTTTTTTTCAGCCTCTGGAGGATTGCAAAGAGCGGTGGCACTTTTCATTTTGGGATGTGTGGAAACAAAAACTTCAGCACATCGGTTCTTAATATGCACCCTTTTAAGTGTGCCACATGGACCCTGTCTCTAGAAAACATTGTGCTCATTGATGGAATCACCCACGGGAGAGTGTGGGGGATGTTCTAGGACCTCAGAGCTAGAGCAGGTCTTAACATCCCCATCCGTTTCAGGGATTCTGGCTCAAACATGCCCTCGAGTCCTCTCTTACCCAACCAGGTTATGGTAACTGGACCTCATGCCTCCCTACTCTTATTTTATTTTTTAACTTAAAAAAAATTGTTATTCCTCTTTTTGGCTGTGCTGGGTCTTTGTTGCTGCA
Source organism: Oreotragus oreotragus (assembly GCA_006410675.1). Lineage (NCBI taxonomy): Eukaryota > Metazoa > Chordata > Mammalia > Artiodactyla > Bovidae > Oreotragus > Oreotragus oreotragus. The sequence continues at coordinate 167,502 of SJYX01005986.1, forward strand.
TGTGGGCTTTCTCTAGTGGCAGCGCGCAGGGGCTCCTCCTTATTGCAGAGGATGGGCCCTGGAGCACACGGGTTTCAGTGGCTGCGGCTCCTGATCCCTGGAACCACAGGCTCCGTAGCTGTGGCACACGGGCTTAGTTATCCTGCGGCACGTGGGATCTTCCCAGACCAGGGGTGGAGCCTGTGTCTTCTGCATTGGCAGGCGAATTCATAACCACTGGACCACCAGCAAAGCCCTCCATACTAGCCAATCTCCATCTCGCACCTTGCGGATGTTTTCTGCACAGGCTGAAGGGGTGGGGGTGGGAGGAGTGCCGTCTCCCTCATCCCTGGCCATCACCCCAAACGTCTGAGAATAATCAGTTGTGTCCCCAGGAGAGAGGGTATACATAACAAGGGGTCTGAGTCCACTTTGCGTTTGAAAGCTGGCAGCCTCGAGCCTCCCTCTTGCCTCCCACTTGCCTCCCCCAGCGGTGCCCCACATTGGACGAGCTGATCTGAAGGTCTGAGTACCCTGTCCTTTGGCACTAGTGGGAGACTCAAACCCTACCAGCCTCCATGCCTGGGAGCTCTCACTCCAGCCCTGACCGTTCCCAATGCCTTAGGGAGTCATCTGGAGTGCCTGGCCCTGCTCTTCCCAGAGACTTATGATGTGAGTCCTAAACCTTTTCACACCCTCTGGGTGTGCAAAGCACATGCTTGCACACAGCTCCAGTTCTCCCCAGCCTTCCCTGTTGGGAGAGAGCCTATGCGCCTCCACCAAAGCTCAGTGTGCCTCGTCCTGTACGTCTCCTCTCAGGGGGATGCCATCCGCTCGGATCCACGAGCGTGCTTATCACCTACAGCAGAAAGGTACATCACTTCCGGCTTCCCAGCCCATCTCATCCTCTCAGTAATTAGTCACAGGTGGCCTTTTCTTATGCCTGGAGAACAGCATGGCAGGTGCTTCCTGCGTGAGTGTGGTTCAGTCGCTCAGTTGTGTCTGACCCTTCGCGATCCCAGGGACTGCAACTCGCCAGGCTTCCCTGTCTTTCACTGTCCCTGGAGCCTGCTCAAACTCATGTCCATCAGGTTGGTGTCGCCTCTCCTCCGGCCCTTCATCTTTCCCGGCATCAGGGTCTTTTCCAAGGAGTTGGCTGATGAATAAGGCCAAACACATGCTAACAAACAGAACCACTGAGTCACTTGAGTCACTTATGAAAAAGAAAAGTTGGGGGAAAAGTGCTAGATCAGGATTCCTGGCTTACATTCCATTGCAATGTTCTAAGTTTTGCAAAGCTTTTCTCTATTTATTGTCTCAAAACCTGTGTTGCAGGGGTAGAATTGCCATAGCACAGCTGGTTGTCTGTGTATCGTCTTTGTTTCTTGTTAGCCAACCGTGGTTTTGTTTAATATCCACTCTTAAGAAAAATGACCCTGGGACTTCCCAGGCAGTCTCCTAAAGCAAGGTGTGTGCGTTTGATTCCCAATCAGGAAGTTAAGATCCCACATGCCTTGTGCCAAAAAAAACTGAAGCAATATTGTAACAAATTCAATACAAACTTTAAAAACGGACTACATAAAAAAATCTTTGAAAATGAAAAGCAAAAATTATCCTATTCCCACCTCAGGTGAAAATGAAAGCCAGAGCTTGGCAGATGATAATCCCAGACCAAATCTGTCCGGCCACCGTTTCTACATGCCCTGGAGCTAACAGTGTGTGATGGTTCATTTTACGTGTCAACTTGGCTGGGCCGTGGTGCTCAGATATTTGGTCAGACATTGTTCTTGATGTTTCTGTGAGAGTGTTTGTACATGCGATTTATGACTTTGAGTAAACTGCCCTCCACAATGTGGGTAAATTTCATCCAATCAGTTGAAGTGCTGACCTTCCCCAGACCATAAGAAGTGCAGATTTCACTTTGCCCCCATGTCACAGCAGCAACAGAGAAAGTTACCGGATTCCCTCAAGCCAAAACTGTCACTTTTTGGCCTCCTTCCTCAGATGATTATCTGCTGTTCTCCTAGAGGTATATCTGCAGAGACCTCCCCTTGCTATTTTGTCGAGTCTTTATAACTCCTCTCAGCCGTCAGTCTTCCATGAGGTTCTACAGGCTGACTCTCGGACACTCTTCAAGACTGGGAACTAATGAGGAACCAGCTTATAACGATTTTATTTCCAACATCTCACAATCCTGCCACCGTGATTTTTTGAGCTGTGTTAGAACTCAGTCCATTCTTTAAAACTGTGGACACAAATGTGAAGAATCATGAAGTCCAGGATGGGAAGGGGCTTAGGTGGTCTTCCGACCTCCGACTCCTACTCCACATCCATCCTGTCCACTGGCTCCATCTCTGCTTCAGCACATTCCGAGTTCACTGTTAGAAAGGTCTGCCTGGGGTGGAGACAAAAATCGTTCTTCCTGCCCCTTTTACCCCAGCTTGTAGTTTTGCCAGTGGGTACCTCCTTGAACAAAGACATTTCCTCTTTCACAAGACAATCCCTCAGATATTTTAAGACCGCAACCTTGCAACCCAGAATTTTCTCTTCCTTATGCTAACCATCCCCAGTTCCCTCAGCCTTAAGTCAAGGAGCAGGGGCCCAAATCTGCTCATGGGTCTGGCCACTCTTCCCCGAATATGGGCTCCAGGAAATAGGAGCACTTTCACTGAGCACTAACATCCCACAGAGTTCTCCCCAAACCCAGGTGTTCTGTAAATTTCCACTGGAGAGCACTGCTTCTTGTGGGCTTATTTCCTCCAACCCTTTGGAAAGATACAAATTCAACTGTGTCCTTATGATTCTATTTGTTTGGATGTAGGCATGTGTGTTCAGTCGCTAAATTGTGTCTGACTCTTTTGCGACTGTGTGGACTGTAGCCCACCAGGTTTCTCTGTCCACAGGGTTTTCCAAGCAGGAGTAGTGGAATGGGCTGCCGTTTCCTCCTCCAGAGGATCATCCCAACCCAAGGGCCAAAACCACATCGCCTGCACCGGCAGGCAGATTCTTCACCACTGAGCCACCTGGGAAGCCTGTTTGGATATACACTTCCTAGAAAGTCCTTGCGTTTCTGGGACCATCAGCGTGGCTTCGCTCTGCCACACTGTGGACTCCAGTTGTCTTCCTAAACATTAACAAAGGGCTGTTTTGATATGGGCTGATTTTGCCTACAATTAACACTCAGTTTCTGATTTCAGATGCATGCTAAATACTGTCACATCTATCTGAAAATAAGTAAATACTCCATTAATATGTGTGAACATCTCAGAAGTGAGTCTAAAACTTCCATGTGGCAGAGGGAGGCGCTTGGGAAGCTCAGAGGAGAGGCAGATTTGAATCAACATGGAGAACAGATGCTGATACTGGCCAAATCCTAAGAGAGAACCGAGAACCAGGAAGTCATCGAAGGTACAGCCCTTAGGGACAATCACGAGCCAATAATCAATCAATCAACAATAATTCTTGAGGGACTGCTATGGGTTGTGCAAAATATGAACTTCAAATGAGTCTAAACTGAATCAACTCTGACATGAGCCTAAGCTGGAGCTGACCATCTAGTCATGGAGCTAAGATGGGCAACTGGCATCATAAGACTGCATCGACTAAGTTCTCCTCGGAAGGAAAGTTATGACCAACCTAGATAGCATGTGAAAAAGCAGAGACATTACTTTGCCAACAAAGGTCCGTCTAGTCAAGGTTATGGTTTTTCCAGTGGTCATGTATGGATGTGAGAGTTGGACTATATGGAAAGCTGAGTGCCAAAGAATTGATGCGTTTGAACTGTGGTGTTGGAGAAGACTCTTGAGAGTCCTTTGGACTGCAAGGAGATCCAACCAGTCCATCCTAAAGGAGATCAGTCCTGAGTGTTCATTGAAAGGACTGATGCTGAAACTCCAACACTTTGGCCACCTGATGCAAAGAACTGACTCATTAGAAAACACCCTGGTGCTCGGAAAGATTGAAGAAGGGAGGAGAAGGGGACAACAGAGGATGAGATGGCTGGATGGCATCACGGACTCGATGGACATGAGTCTGAGTAAACTCCAGGAGTTGGTGATGGACAGGGGGGCCTGGCGCGCTGTGGTCCGTGGGGTCGCAAAGAGTCGGACACGACTGAGCGCCTGAACTGAACTGAACTGAGTACTAACACTTAGAGCAGAGAATTGGCAAAGAAGCTTTGCCGAAGGGGAGAAGCCTAGCGTGGGCACCTCCCCTGGGCTCCCTGTGCTGCAGACATGACCTCCTTCACACTGTCTGGGGCTCTTCCATGAGTATCACCAATCCACTCTCAGAAGAGGAAGCGTGTAAATGCAAGATGGTCGGACCTCCCCTGCATCAGGTCCTCCTAGGATGGGTGAGGAAAAGACTCCCAAACCAGACTGCAGATCAAATCGTCTCCCTGGGAGTAACTCCCAGAGCTAAAAAGATGACACTGAACAGCAAACATCTGAGCAGTGAAGGCAAAGAAGAAATGGTGGGGCCCAAAAGGGAGAGGGTGGGGAGACGGCACCAGGCTGGAGGGCCCCGAGCCTGGTTCAGGGGAGGACGATGTCACCTGCCTAAACAGGGAGGTCAGGACAGGTGGGGGCTCTGCGCCCAAGACTCCAGGAACCACGACTGCCACCCGCTCTTGGCCTTCTGAGTTCCCAGAAGCAGAGGGAGATATGACTTGAGCTTTGCTTTAGGCCAGCCCTTTGTTCAGAGCTAAGGACAAGCACCTTGACTCTGGAAGGAATGTGCCAATGCCACCCTGACGCTCCTGTGCTGTCTGGGGCTAAGCACAGGCTTCTGGTAGTCTGTTCTCCTCCCACTAATCCACACGCAGGGCCAGGTTTCTCAGCATCTTCATTTTTCAAGTGAGGGGAGGGCTTGAGGCCCCCTGTGTGAACACTGAAGCCGAGAGCACTTCGTACCAAAGCCTGCTTGATTGTCATGACACAAAACACAAAACGGGGTAAGGGAAATAAACCCTGCACATAAGCAGCTATAAATAAAAGTCCCAAACTAGCGAAAGTTTCTAGATCTCCTTTTTATTTAAATGTTCCTCATTTATATGCAACCAATTCACAAAAGCCCACACACCAATCTGTAATGCACCTGGTATTGTGAGAAACTGCCAGTTTGCTGGTGTCGTGCTTTTTTCCCCCACAATAAAAGCTGCACAGTGTCATGTCCTCAGGGTACATCAGTCCCCTTCCCTCTTTCTTTCTGAATCCCCCAAAGAGGTAGGTTTATAAAATACGGCCAACAAAATGGGCTGTTTATTCCCTGTCATTCTAGGAACGCCCATCCAGGAGCAGTTTAGAGAGCAGGTATGACTAATGGCTCTCTCCAGCGTGCCCTCGGATCATACCTAAATCCAGTGTGGTTGGCTAAGGCAGCTATAACAAAATACCACAGCCCAGGTAGCTTAAACCACAGATATTTATTGTATCACTGTCTGGAGGCTTGGGGTCAAGGGCAAGGTGTCGGCAAGACTGGTTTCCTCTGAGGCCTCTTCCTTGGCTTGTAGACAGTCATCTTCTCCCTGTGCCTGCACACCTTGCCTTCCTTCTGTGTGTATTTTGTGTCCAAGTTTCCCCTCTTATAAAGAACCATTGGTCATACTAGACTAGGACCCACTCTAATGATTTCCTTTTAAATTGGGTTTCCGTGGTGGCTCAAATGGGAAAGAATCTGCCTGCAATGCTGGAGACCCGGATTTAATCCCTGGATCAAGAAGATCCCCTGGAGTAGTAAATGGAAACCCACTCCAGTATTCTTGACTGGAGAACTTCATGGACAAAGAAACCTGGTGGGCTACAGTCCCTGGGGTTGCAAAGAGCTGAGCGACTAACAGTACCCTACTATGCCTCCTTAAAGACCCTATCTCCAGTTATAGTTGCATTCTGAGGTGCTGGGGGTTACTTATGAACCTGGCGAGGACACAATTCACTTCGTAACCCTGGTTTTCCCCCATCGCCTTCAATTTCTTGTCTTCTTGCTGGCAAAATAGATTTATTCCATCTTGACAGCCCCCAAATTCTTAACCCTTCCACCTTCAACTCTAAGAGGTCTACTTCAAATAACTTGAAGGGCTGAAATTTGAAGAGGCACAAAGGGATCAAAGTAATTGTCATTCTCATCCAAACATGGAATCTAGCCCCGGTTTCCAGCACCATAGAGAGACGTGCTGGCTAACTGGGCTACTTCCAATGGGAGACTTGTGAAACTCAGGACTCAGTTACAAGAAAGGGAATCTATTTTTCCTGAGTCCACTGCACAGAACTTTCTGGGTGAATTGGGTGAAGGTCTATGGCAAAGGAGAATGCATCGCTTATCATCTCTTGTTCAAAAGGAGCTGATCGCCTCTGTTCTAGGAAGGAATACAGGGAGCTGATTCAGCTTGCTGAGGGTAAAAATAGTCAGTGGACAGCTTGAGTGAAACTTAGCAGTTCACCTGTTTCTCCTGTCATCAATGGCAGAAAGTGTATCAAGGACCGCAAAGTTAGACACCACTGGAAAACCCAGGCTCTGTGGAAAAAAAACATCTCTCTCAAATTGAGAAGTGCCGGGGGGAGCCTGATCAGATTGAAAACAAGCAGCTGGTTCGCATGCTTCTCCTAGAACAGATGCCGGGGGAACCGCTGTCGACAGGAAACCTCCATGGTACCGGTGCCACATCAGAGAACGTTCTCTGGAACGCTTGCCCTCAGCACGATTCCCCAGATCCCATCCATGGAGGAAGGCGCTGGGCTTCCCATCACCCTTTGCCGGCTGTCCAGAGTTCAGCTTCTGCTTCTGCCTGTCCCAAGGGGCGCTTGCAGGCCAAGTTCATTTTCAGTGGTGCGAGGCTGGTAACCTTGTCATTAAGGAGCCACCTTTATGTCTGATTCACACACCTTAGATGCCTACGATTTCTGAATCATGTTTTTTTTTTTTTTTTTTTTACTTTACAGTACTGTATTGGTTTTGCCATACATTGCCATGAATCCACCATGGGTGTACATGAGTTCCCAATCCTGAACCCCCCTCCCACCACCAATTGAACCCTTGAGCCAGGCTCACCATCAGCAAATAGAACTTCCCAGAGGAGGTGAAGGGAGAGGTGTGGATGGTCTTGGAAGTTCTCCTGTTTGCTTCAATGCTGTTCTGGTGCTTTAAGAAATCACATTCTACACTCAATTCCACAGAAACTTAGAAAAGCCAAGTTAGAGATTTGATAAGGGAGAGAGGAATGGGGCTTTAGGGCTTAAGAAACATAATATGTAAGCACACACACGTGTGTGCATTACAGGAAATATGCAGGAAACATGGGTTTGAGCCCTGGGTGGGGAAGATCCTCTGGAGAAGGAAATGCCAACCCACTCCAGTATTCTTGCCTGGAGAATCCCGTGGACAAAGGAGTCTGGAGGGCCACAGTCCGTGGGGTCTCAAGAGTCAGATATGACTTAGCAACTGAACCATCACCACCACTGCCGTATAAAATATATATATTATATATAATCGTACATGCACACGCATGCTCACGTAAACATATACACAAACATTTACCTATATTCATTTTTAGAGAGAGAACAAGAGGCAGCTTGAGGAGAGCAAACATGCCCCAGTTTGCCCATCTTGAAACTGGATTAGATGGCTTTGTCAGGTTGACAAATGGCCCCCACTCGGGGCAGACCCAGCAGACGACAAGCACAGGCAGGCTCCTGCCCGCACCTCTTGTAAGCAAACTGTGGAATGCAAGAAGCCTACACCGGGCAGCACCAGCAGACTGAAAATACCGCCCAGCCCATCTCTCTGGGGATTTGCTTCCAGGCCGCAGGGGCCCTGAGGCCCGGCCGTGCCTGGGGGAAGCGCAGGGGCCTCCATCCGCCCCAGAGCTGATTGCCAAGGACCCGGCCAGGCAGCTGCTGGGCCCGGCTCTCGGTGTGTGAGAGTCTTGCAAAGGCAGTGGTTCTAACTTCAGATCTTCTCTCCAGACTTTGATCTTCCAGTGCTGCTTGGCTGTAGGCAAAACATAAACTTGAGGGCTGCAACATGTTTCTCAAATTTCATTCCCCTGGCAGTTTTAGAATAAGGACAGGAATTATTTTCAAATGAGAATCTTTGACTGCATAACACAAGCTTCCAAAATTAAGCAGAAGCACATGGTGGCTCTTATTATTAAATTTCCCTTGGAAAACAATGGTTCAAGTTATGGGAGGGGGAAGCAGTTTGATAAAACTTTGAAATGTGAAGCCTAAAGTTTAAAATAAAATTAAAAAATAGCTCTAGCCTTTTTTTTTTTAAGATCATCATGGAGTTTTTCCAGCCCTGCCATTATTATTCTGTATCTACCGATGGCTCAAAAATTGAACGCTTGGGGTTTAAAATATAAATGACAGTTTGTCAAGCTGAAAATCAGGTGCTAAAGGGGTTCCTGAAGTACAGAGAATAATTTGGGCTGCCCGATTAGGCCATCTCCCCAGAAAGCATGCTTTTAAGAAAGTAAAGCTAGAGCTTAACTGTATTCCTTTCTGCACCTGATTCTGAGTCGTGTTGAGTGAGCAACAGAATCCTTCTGGCAAGGTGTGCTGTGCATTCCAAGCCTGCTTTTGGCTAAGGCCATTCAGTGTGGCCTCAGCTAGGGCCATTGGCATCCTCTAGCAGCAAAATAAATCAACACGTCGCTTTCTTCTCCTCCCCAAGCCATTCCCAGACAGGATTTGGGAAGAGGCTGTTCTCAGAGGCTGTACTATCTCAGACCTCTCAGGCACTACTTAATTCTCCCTTCCCTTCCAAGATAACATCAGTTGCTACCTTCTTGATGGAGCTTTTCTGATGACCTCATTCAAGTTTCCCGTGTCCTTCTCAGCCCACATCCTCATCGTGTGTATCACTCACTTGGAACTCACGATTTCCTGCTGGACGTGGTCAGTGATCTCAAAGCTGTGGCTTTTCCCGTCCCAGCTCCTTTCTAAAGCCCGCAGTGGTGGGAACCAGCTCTCTTCACCTTTGGCATCCTGCATTGGGCCTAGCTCGGTGCCCTGGGCCTGCACCTGGGTTCCTGGGCTGGGGACAGCAGGGGACAGTCACAGAGCTCTGATCATAACAAGAACTTATCTTCTAGCATCACCCAGAGGACGCCCTGGGCAACAGACTCAGAGGGAAACAAAATAAAACCGAACTCCTTGCACTTCCTTCCCACTGCTGCCCTAAAAGAGGACCCAGCGGGGCCGTTTGATGGAGGCTGGGCAGCCAGCTGGGCTCTCTGGGGAGACGGCAAACACCACCGTGACCACACAGCCAGACAGAAAAAAGGAAGGGAAGGTGAGGGAGCAGAGGTCCCCACTCTGATTCTGCAAATGACTTTTTTTTTTTTTAATTTTTGTCAATTCTCATAACCGCCTTCCACCTTCGAGATCTAGCTTATGGTTAAGCTTCTCTGATTAAAGGCATGGTTTCCGCACAATATATTTTCAGTCATAATGATATCTACCCCCCGCATCACACACACGCAGCAACTTCCCGTGCCATCTCTGCAGCATTTTAAAACAATATTAATACCAGTTGTAGGCAGACAAGAACATCACTCACAAAACTTTGTTTATGTAACTGAACTCCAGTTTGGAATGATTTCCTTTTCAGTTATAAGAAACGTCTCTTCCTTTTTCAAATAGCCAGCCTAATAGGCTCATTCAACATTTTGGGTAGGAATTTCACTGCCTGGATTAAGAGAAGACATCACGGGTGCAGAGAGAGAACTTTCCCTGGGTGTCATGAGTGATTTAAGGCCTGGCCCCTCAAAGTACGGTCTCAGTGCCGTCGCCTGGGGGTTGGTTAGGAACGTTGCATGTCAGTTTCTACTCCAGACCCTCTGAATCAGAATCTCTACTTTTATTACTTTTTATTTTTATTTTTCCCTTGTTGTAAATCTGGAGTATAATTGCTTAACAATGCTGTGTTAGTTTCTGCTGTACACCAACATGAATCAGCTACATGAGTACAGATGTCTGCTCCCTCTTGGACCTTCCTCCCACCTCCCACCCCTCTTGGTCATCACAGAGCAATGAGCGGAGCTCCCTGTGCTTTACAGCAGCTTCCCAAGAGTCTCCACTTTTAACATGATTCCCGGAGATTCATACACATGTCAATATTGATTATAAGCATCCTCTACACATTCTTTCTCAAGTGAAAAAATTTTTTCTTCACCTATCTGTCATTTCTGCCAAGAATGGTCATTGTAGAGATTTAAAAGACATTTACTCATTTTGTTTTTTTGCCTTTAAGTGGCAAATTCACCCAACAGAAATAATTTATTAAGGCAAATCAGCTACTAGAACTGAGATGCCCAAGTGGACTCAGTTGCTCTTTTCAGTGGTGAAATTACCTTTGTAAGTGATCGAAAGAAGGAGCGACTGCTTTGCATCCTCTAGGACAGGACACAGGGGAGTCCCCAGGTACTCAGATATGGCCCGGGAGGGCTTCTCACCTGCCCTGGGCTGTGTGGATCCAGATGTGGGAAACAGAATCCCCACAGCGGTGGGCTTTCAATAGTAATAAAATAATGCCTCCCTGGTGGCTCAGATAGTAAAGAATCTGCCCACAATGCAGGAGACCTGGGTTCAATCCTTAAGTCAGGAAGATCCCCTGGAGAAGGGAACGGCTACCACCTCCAGTATTCTTGCCTAGAGAATTCCATGGACAGAAGAGCCTGGTGGGCTATGGTCCATGGGGTTGCAAAGAGTTGGACATGACTGAATGATTAACACTTTCAACCTTCCCAAATGGGTAACCAATCCAGGAGGGATTGAGAGTCAGAGAAGAGAGTCAGGGAGCCAGTGAGGATGAAAAGCGGAGAGAGCAGTTTGAAACAGGCAAGTCGGGGAGCGAACGTGTCAAGGCCAGAGATGCTGGCCTAGGTGTGGTTCCCCTCTGGGCCTGTCTATGGAGGTGAGGGCTTGCATAAATGGAATCGATCTGAAAGGCCAGGAACAGGTGCTCTCAGTATCCATCCAGCTCTGGCATGTGTGGGGGTCACAGTCACACTAACAGTGATTTTCACTACCCCACTCACCCCTGCCAGTGGCCCTATGATTATGACGTGCTCCTCCTACTATCTGAGATGTTTCTGGAAGACCCAGGAATGATCTCAAGCCTCCTGAGGAGTCAGACTGCTCCTTCCTCCACTCTGGGGTCACATCCCACACATGGATGAGCATCCCACACATGGATGCTCTTGTCCTTGTGATCCAGGAATAGCTGACCACTAAGAAGTAGCTTAGAAGCTACTTGAAGATGAAGGGAAATGTCCACCCCACCCCATGTATTGCCTGAGACCATTCAGGATGCCATAAGGGAATACCACAGGGCTGAGTGGTGAATCAACAACAGGTATTTATTCCTCACGATCCTGGAAGCCAGAAGCCCAAAATGAAGGTACAGCAAATTCAGTGTCTGATGACAGCCCACTTTCTGGTTCTCTGTGTCCTCACGTGATGGAAGGAGCATGAGAGTTCTTCAGGTCTCTTCTATATGTGTGAGGTCACTGATCCATTCCTGAAGGCCCCAACCTCATGACCTGACCACCTCCCAAAGCCCCATCTCCTTATACCTTCACAGTGAGTTTAGGTGTCAATATACGAAATTGGGAGGAACCCAAGCATTCAGCCCATCGTACTCTGCAAAAAAGATCCCTTAGCTGAACTGTGGATCACAAGGACTATGGAGCTCAGAGAGATTGCCTCGTTTCCTTCAGATCCCTGCCCTGCCCCCCATGGAGTCCGTGTCAAGTTCTCTCAAAGACCACCCCAGTGGTGTCTGTGTCATTTGGTTTCTGTCTCTTTCCTTCCTACCCTGCCAAGTCACCAGACATGCCAGACAGGAACAAGAATAGAATAGAGATGAGCAAGAAAGACACAGAAATGGAGACGGAGGGGAGGACTGTGGGGAGAAGAGCCATGGGACTCCTGACAAAACCAGTGCTCAGCGCTCACCACCGCAGTACTCGGCAACAGCCCATTAGCTTGTTAATCAACCAAGGGAAATAAATAAAATAAACTGCAAGAGAACCACAGAGGGGCAGCAGCCTGGGGGGATGGCAGCCATTCCACTTACTTCTGCTTTTTTGCTCATTTGTTCAGTACCTAGAACAAAATCTGGGCGGAGCAGGCAATAGATTTTCTCAGATGAGTAACCAAATGAATGAATGAACTTAGCAAAGACAAGCTGAGGGCTTGGATGTTTGAGGGCTTGGGCTAGACTACAGAATGCAGCAGTGGGTCAGTCAGTCCCAGCCCTGACGGAGGATCTAGGGAAACAGATGACACCACACCCATGAGTGATAAACAGTGCAAGAGAAGAATCGAGGGGAGCCACAGGAGCACCTCAGGAGGACCCCCATGCTGGAGTCGGTGGTGGGTAATATACATCCAAAGAGACCCAACCAGTTCATCCTAAAGGAAACCAACCCTGAATATTCATTGGAAGGACTGATGCTGAAGTTGAATCTCCAATACTTTGGCCACATGAGCTGAAGAGCCGACTCATTGGAAAAGACCTTGATGCTGGGAAAGATTGAAGATAGGAGGAGAAGGGGATGGCAGAGGATGAGATGGTTGGATGACATTACTGACTCAGTGGGCAAGAGTTTGATCAAAATCTGGGAGCAGGTGGTGGACAGGGAAGCCTGGCATGCTGCAGTCCATGGGGTCGCAAAGAGTTGGACATGACCGAGCAACTCAACAACATACAGCCAAGGGCACTGATACTGAGTCCCAGGGGTTTGGGGTGCCTGCTAAAGGGAATAACTCTTTCGGCCTCTTAAGGAGTCTCCCTGGGGGCAATGACTATAAATCTCTAGTCATAACTGGGTCTCCAGCCAAGGCTGGATTTCCTCTCGTCAGGGGATCGCTCACGTCCACTGCCAAGAGCTGACAGTCATTAATCCACAAGGCGGACAAAAGAAATATGGTGCTGCTGTGTTCACGGAAAGGGTGGGGAGGGGAGGATGGGAACAGAGAGGAGGTTATGGCCGTCCAGATATGACGGACCTTCACATCTCAAACGCGGAGCGGAAGAAACAGGCAGATTAAAAGGGGGGGAAACGGCAGTTTATGGAGAAAGCCTTCCTGCTGGAGAATGGGAGATGGACTGAAGCAGCTCTGATGACAAAACCAGGGAAATCAGGCAGTTATCTGCCAGAGCGTGATGCTTCTGAGAGAATCTTGAGAAACATCGAGGTTGTTTTAGACAGAGAGCAAAACTGAGCTGGGACGAGATGCCACCGGGTCGTGGAATGAAACTTCAGGCACTGCTCGTTCAATTTCAAGCGTCTATTGCAGCTCAGCTCTGAGCTGGAGGAAATTGCATTATGGTAGATGTTTATGTGTGAATGCAAGCTGGTACATATTCTATAGACACAAAATTCTTTCATGTTTGGGGAAAAAAAAAAAGATTCTGTTCTTGTCTACTCTTTCATCCTAAACCGGAGGCGCTTAATAAGAAGTCAGTCTCAGCTGAGACCTGGTGGGAGATAACACTGTGATTTGAAGTGGGGGTGTGTGCACGTGTGTATGTTTGCCTGGCCAAGACAAGTGGTCATCTTTGCCACGATGGGAAAATGGACAAGGTTTTCCAGAAATGGCCAGCCAGAATCTGATGTAGCCTTTGCAACATTCAACGTGCTGTGGGTCACATTTGGGCGGGCGTTGTTCCCCAGGCTCCACTCCTCCTTTCTTCTTGACTGATTCTCACCTGCCCCACAGGCCACATCCATCACGGTTTTCTTTAGGTCTAGTTTCAACTCCATAAACTGGATCAGATGGTGGGAGTGGGGTGAGTGGGGGGTAGAATCAGGCATCCAGATCCCCAGCCCTGCTTCCCAAGCGTGCTCTTGTCACCGAACTGCAAATCACCCAAAGGCAGGAGAGAAAATCCAGCCTTACTTAGGCCGATTGGAACGTGGGAACCTGGGAGCAGATAAATATCTTAAAGGTCCCCCTCTGAGATGTGAAGCTTTGAAGTCAGAAATCCATGGCCAACTTTTCAAAGGAAAGGGAAACAGGTGTGCTCAGGTGAGCCCCGGACAGCTGGGCCGGGGAAGCAAGCGCTGGTGCGGCTGCGGTGGCTGCCCCAGCCATATGTCCTGAGCAGACCCGGGGTGCAGAAGGGAGGAAGAAACTGTGAATCAGAGGAGACAGGCCCACTCGGCCGTCCGTGCCTCATTTGTCTCCAGGTACGCAGAGCAAATCCACAAGTCAAGAACAAGAACATAGCAGATGGGACTTAGAGGAACCTGCTTCCTGCTCCGAAATGTCCAGATAGGAGTAAACTGCAAAGAATTTTTGGCCATCGAGCTAAGCTCAAAACCAAGAGACTGAAGCTGCCAGGACGCATGAAAGGGAATCTTGTCAATACGAGCAGTAATGAAATAGTGTGGGCTCCAGATACACCAGCAGGGGTGCCCATTGCTTAGACTCTCAAGGCATCTTGCTGACTTCCACATGCTGGAAGGCCTTGGATTTTGGTCCTCCCCTGGCTTCCTTCTTATCCATACTCTGGGTGACTCCACTTAGCCCCATGTTTTTACACACCACTGATACATCAATGGCTCCCAATTCTAAATCCCACCCCACCTAAGCTCCAGACTGCAAATCCAACAGCTTGCCCATCCTCTTGATGTTTAATGGAGCTCCCAAAGTTAATATATCAAAACTTGAGCTCCTAGTTTCCCTCTATACCCCCAAATTCCATGATGCCTTTCTTGGTCTTCGCCATCTCAAGAAGTAAGCCTATCATTTACATATGTGCTCTGGCCAAAACTTTGGATTCTTTTTATTCCTTCCTTCCTTTCTCTCACACCCCACTGTCAATCCGTCTGCTCTGCCTTCAGAACACACTCCATTCCTAGTCTTGCTGTGTCCACTGCTACCATCCTTGTCCGGGGCACCACCCTCTCTCATCTCAATAACTTGCATGTCCTCCAGCTTATCAACTTGATCCCATTATTTCCACTACTGTGTCTGTCTCCACACAGAAGCCCAAGTGATTTTTCAAAATGAAAGTTTCAACCTAAATGTCCATTGATAGATGAATGGATAAAAATTGTATATATATATACATATATATTCAGTTCAGTTCAGTTCAGTCGCTCAGTCGTGTCTGACTCTTTGCGACCCCATGAATCACAGCACACCAGGCCTTCCTGCCCATCACNGAAAGTTTCAACCTAAATGTCCATTGATAGATGAATGGATAAAAATTGTATATATATATACATATATATTCAGTTCAGTTCAGTTCAGTCGCTCAGTCGTGTCTGACTCTTTGCGACCCCATGAATCACAGCACACCAGGCCTTCCTGCCCATCACCAACTCACTTAGCCATAAAAGAGAATGAAATATTGTCAGCAACATGGATAGACCTAGAGATTATTATACCAAGGGAAGTAAATCAGACAGAGAAAGTCAAATACCATATGATATCACTCACATGCAGAACCTTAAAACAATTATGCAAATGAACTAATATACAAGACAGAAGCAGACTTCACAAACACAGAAAACAAACTTATGGTTGCCAAAGGGAAACGAGGAGGAACTGAAAATTTAGGATTACTAGATACACACTACTATAGAGAAAATAGATCAACAACTTGGACTTTCTATATAGCACAGAGAATTATATTCAGTATCTCATAATAACCTGTAAGATAGGTTATAATGGTTATACTTTTCCACAGAAAAAGAAAAAAGATCGGAAAAAGAAAATACATGTATGTACAACTGAATCACTCCAATTATTTTTAATATTATTTAAATTATTATTAAGAAATTATAATTTAAAAACAAATAATTATTATTAAATTATTTTTAACAAATGATTTTTTAAAAATAGACTTACCGCATGATCAAAAACTCCCATTGGCGTTTCATTGCCCTTAGAATGAAGCCTCAGAGTTTTCTCAAGGCCTCTAAGCAGCCTGACCTCATTCTCCTCCCCAGGCCTGTCTCCTCCCATCCCCCTCATGCTCATTCCAGCCACACTGGCTTCCTGGCTGTTCTCAAAAACCGACCACTTCGTTCCTTCCCCAGCATCCTTATATTTGTGGTTCTGCCCACCTGGACAGCTCTTCCCAAAACCTTTCACATCACTCACTTCACTGAATTCTAAACTGTGTAATCACGTGTTACTTCTGGAGGGGAGCCTCCCTTGACCACAGATTCTCAAGGAGATTGGCTACCACCCAGGTCCTGCATCTCCCCTCTTCCCTTGTTTTGTCCAACTTCAAAGCACTTGTGCTGGATACTTACGATGTTTTGTGGCTACCCAGCATTTTGCTTGTTTGGGGAAACTTTAGGACTTCCCAAGGCAGAAACTAGCAGGTTTAATAGCGTCCCCCTAAAATCTATGTTCACCCAGAGCCTCAGAATCTGAGCCGAGCTGTTTTTGGCAGCTTTAGTCAGCCAAAGAGGTCAAAATGAAATCATCTTGGATTTAGAATGGGTCCTAAATCTACAAACTCTCCTGGACTACAATTCATAAAAGGAAAGGGAGGGGGTATGGACACAGAGACACAGACAGCAGGGGAGAGGCCGTGCAAAAACTGGAGGCAGAAACTGGAGTTATGCAGACACAAGCCAGCTTCCCAGATAGTTCAGTGGTAAAGAATCCGCCTGCCAATGCAGGAGATGCGGGTTTGATCCCTGGATCGGGAAGATCTCCTGAAGGAGGAAATGGCAACCCACGCCAGTATTCTTACCTGGGAAATCCCATGGACAGAGGAGCCTGGAGGGCTCCAGTCCATGGGGTTACCAAGAGTCAGACCCGACAGAGCAACTGAGCATGACCACAGGCCGGGGAAGCCAAGCATTGCCAGGAACCGCCAGAGACGAAGATGACACAGGGAAGAATTCTTTGCTAGAGGCTTCAGAGGGAACATGGCTCTGTCAACACCTTGATTTGAGACTTCTAGCCTCCTGACTGTGGGCCATGAAAGCAAGCAAGTTTGCGGCGATTTGTTACAGCAGCCTTCAGAAGCTAATCCTGCCAGAAAACTCATTTCCCTAGACACCCGGTAATCAGAGCACAGGCAGGACACCTAGACCCCCTCTGACTGGACACACTGACATGAGATATCCACCACAGGACTAAGCACCCCAAGGGAGGCCACCCCCACCTGTTCATATCTACCCTGCCCATGCCCCAGACATCAAGGAACAGGAAATCAGCCATCCCCGTGTGTCTCTCCAAATCTCTGACTCCCAGCATCTATAAGCATAATAAAATGACATGTACCCCCTCTGACTGGACACACTGACATGAGATATCCACCACAGGACTAAGCACCCCAAGGGAGGCCACCCCCACCTGTTCATATCTACCCTGCCCATGCCCCAGACATCAAGGAACAGGAAATCAGCCATCCCCGTGTGTCTCTCCAAATCTCTGACTCCCAGCATCTATAAGCATAATAAAATGACATGTGCTTGACACCAGAAAATTGGGGTGATTGGTTACACAGCAGTAGTAACTACAACAACAACAACAAAAAACAAATAATTCTCCTCTGATGGTGAGGCTTGTGGAAGATGGAAGGTAGAGATGTATTGAATTATGCCTTCATCAGAAAACAGTGGGTTTGTTTGAATGGTTGAATCTCATATTTCCCAGAGTCACATCAGAGACCCAGAAACCTGAGGTCCCTCAAGGTACAGGAAAATCCCCTGGAATCCTAAATTTTCTTAAAATCTAGTTTTAAAATCTTGGTAAATTATACATGAAGGAATCCTCAGTCTCCTTGCCGTGATAGAGCTGAACAGCAAACATCCACATCTCACCAGGCTTTTCCACTGTCATAGTTTCATGTAATCGGCCAGGGCCTCTGAAAAGCAGGCATTATTATTTTACAAATGAAACCTGGAGACTATAGAAACTTCAACTCAGGTTCTGAAACCCTAAAGTGACTTGAAGTCCCGAGTTCTGACAATCCATCTCCCAGAGTTGTCTCTAAATAATAGCTATGCTGAGTAAAACGCCAAGTGATCTCAACAATCCACTTTCATGATATTTTAAGGCTACTGCCAAGAGCAATGTTGTCACAGAGGCAGCTTGGGGTAGTTACCCATGTGGGAGAGAATTGTCAGGGTGCCTGCGAAGCCCACAAACGGAAGTTCAGAGCGACAGCTCATAAATTTTCTTTATAAGAGAAAAGGCCAAGCAAAGGGTCATTTTAATAGCCGTCCGGCATCTCCACCCTGCAGCCTGGGGTGAGCTGATACTGAATTTCATGCTTTGAGGCAGAATTGCATACCCAAAAAATATCCTGTGATGTGTTTGTGTGCAATTGGATAGAACTAAGAATTTGTTCAGATGTAAATTCAATGACCCCTAAGCTGATAACTGGGGCTTCCCAGGGGGCTCAGTAGTAAAGAACACTCCTGCCAACGTAGGAGACTTCGGTTCTATTCCTGGGTGGGAAAGACCGCTGGAGACAGAAACGGCAACCCTCCCCACAGACAGAGGAGCCTGGCGGGCTACAGTCTCCGCAGTCTCAAAGAGTTGGACCCAACTGAGTGACTAAAACAACAATAAAGCTGATATACTATGAAGGATGTTAATCAGGTAGCCTCAGTAAAAGCTGAGAGGACACCCAGAGGATGCTAAGCACAGCCAGGAGCTTGCTGATAGCAGCGCAATGAAAGAAAAGGGTGGCATTTCCGGCTGGTGTGATTCGTGTCTAAAAGGTAGTGAGAAGAGTTGTGTATAGTCAGCACTCACCTGGAGACAAATGGTCCTCACCAGGTTGCTAATCCACTTAAAATAATTAGCACCAGAGCATTAATTTGGCACCATCCCCAAGATATCACAAGGACCTGCCAGCTATCTTGAGAATATCAGTCACAGTAGAATCAGAACAACCCAGAAATCCAGAAGCAACAAAGAATCATCCTCTTTCTCAACTACAAGCCTACCCTTTTTGAATTATAAGCAAAAGATCATTTAGCCCAAAATACAGACGAATCTGAAGAAACTTCTCTGTGACAGGTTAACTCATAGGTTTGTAGAGCTTCGTCTTTAGGATAGAGACCTGAGTCTCTACCATGACCAGTTTCATGGCCTTGACGAACAGCTAGATAATTCCACTCCCAGTTTGGGGGAGAATAGATACATATACACGTATGGCTGAGTCGCTTTGCTGGGCATCTGAAACTATCACAGCGTTGTTAATCAGCTATACGCTGATATAAAACAAAAAGTTTATTTTGAAAAAGATAATTCCATTCCCTGTACTTCAGTTTGTTTCCTTAACTCTAAAATGAAGACGCCAGTGGTTTTCACCTCATACTAACATTGCAAGGAAAAACAACAACAACGGCAAAAATGGACGTAGAGTACCTGGTTTAGAATAAATACTCAATTACATGCAACTATTATTGGTCTTTCCCAGGCCGTGAAAACAAATTCTGGCTGATCCAGGATTAAAATTCAGTTGTTAGGACTCTCTGGCTGAGCCTCAC
Organism: Oreotragus oreotragus; assembly: GCA_006410675.1. Lineage (NCBI taxonomy): Eukaryota > Metazoa > Chordata > Mammalia > Artiodactyla > Bovidae > Oreotragus > Oreotragus oreotragus. The sequence continues at coordinate 186,964 of SJYX01005986.1, forward strand.
ATCATGACACTCCACAAAAAGAAGGGTATTTTCCCTCCTGAATCTCTTTGTCTATGTTCCAAACATTTGGGATACTGACCAGCACCTCATAAGTTGAGTACAATATAAACAACTTCAATATATTGCCATCTTTTTTCCAAATAAATCAAGTTTAGCAAGCTCTCCCATAACCCCATGTTGAATCCACAAAACTGTAGGCAGCTTCCTTTGGGACCAGCATTTTCTGGCTAATTAAGATGAATGTTGTATCGATGAAAGATTATTTTAAAATGGCACTGATAGTGTTTAGACATTGTCATAACATCAGCCGGTAGATCACTAATTTGCAAATTTTGCTAAAGATCTTGCCAATTAAAACCCCTTCTAGACACTCTCGAACACACTGACAGTGACAGCTGATAGACCACATGGTAAAGACATGATCACATTAAAATCACACAAGACTGTTCTCCCTGGAAAGGCTGAGGGAAAGAGACGGGGGCATGTCCCCAAAGCGGGTGCCACTGAGTCGACCCAGCCAGACTGTCGGAAGAGAAAAGCAAAATCTTTGGGTTTTATTTTACCCTCACTGTTTTCCAAAACAAACAGTGGAACTTCACAAAAAGTCTGCGGGAAATTATCATCCTGCAAAATTGTTTCCGTGTCTCTCTCTGTGAGACAAGCCAAGAGCAGGGAATCTCTGGACCCAGCTGAAATTCACTAAGACACAAGCCAATCTACCTGGCTTGGTGGGCATTAGCTTGGGGCCCTATGGGGACAGTTTACACTGCTCCAGGGGTGCTCAAAGGGGCAGCAGCAGTCATCAGACTGTCTCTGGGAAGTTGCCCCAATTAACAACCACAGCGAATTCTTGTAAAAGTCAGTGTTACAAGCTCTGCCCAGCAGTGGGTCACTGGGGGAAACTATCCAGATTTGGAAATCAAGGTACTATGACAAGGCATGTAAGGATAGATTTCATACACACAGCTCTAGTAGTTAACATTTCTTGAGTGCCTACCAGGTGAACTACGTTATTTATTCCTTAGAGCAATCCTTAAAGATTGGTGCTGGTATAATCCCCAGAAGACAGATGAGGAAATTAAGGCTCAGACGTGCTGTAGATCTCATTCTTGTACACACAGTTGCCAAGCAGTAGAACTGGGATATAATGTCAGTCCCACGGGCTCCAGGACTGTGATGGTAAAATTCAATAATGGATCTGGTCTTATTCTTCAGATTTGTGATTTACTCATACACTGGTCTATGAGAGATTAGGGTGGTTTTTTTTTTTTTTTTTTTTCCTGATGTCCTTGTGTGATATTTTTCTATTTAATGAGATAATCAGGAATATATCAAATTATATAAGTATAACCGCACATACAGTTACTGTACATAGACCTTTTACATAGAAACTGTGTACTAAACTTTACATATACAGATTCACATTGACATATAGACACCAGGCTTTCCATATGGCTCAGTGGTAAAGAATCCACCTGCTTGTGCAAGTGACCTGGGTTCAAACCCTGGGTCGCGAAGATCCCCTGGAGAAGGAAATGGCAACCCTCTTCAGCATTCTTGCCTAGAAAATCCCACGGACAGAGGAGCCTGGTGGGATCACAAAGAGTTTAAGAATACAGATTTACACTGACATATATGCATTACCATGTGTAAAACAGATAGCTAGTGGGAAGTTGCTATATAACATAGGGAGCCTAGGAGAAGGCAATGGCACCCCACTCCAGTACTCTTGCCTGGAAAATCCCATGGACGGAGAAGCTTGGCGGGCTGCAGTCCATGTGGTCGCGCGGAGTCAGACATGACTGAGCGACTTCACTTTCACTTTTCACTTTCATGCATTGGAGAAGGCAATGGCAACCCACTGCAGTGTTCTTGCCTGGAGAATCCCAGGGACGGGGGAGCCTGGTGGGCTGCCCTCTATGGGGTCGCACAAAGTCGGACACGACTGAAGCGACTTAGCAGCAGCAGCAGCCTTGCACTCTGTGACAACCTAGAGCACAGGGATGGGGTGGGAGGTGGGAGGGAGGCTCAAGAGGGAGGGGATATATGTATATTTATGGCTGATTCATGTTGTTGTATAGTAGAAACCAACACAACATTGTAAAGCAATTTGTCTCCAATTTAAAAAAATCATTTCGCGAGGGAATAGAGTACAGATTCAAAATATGCAAGTATTCATGGAGAACATGAAATAAAATGAGCTTATTAGACAAACTGATAAGTAAATAAGGTGGTACTGTTCTTCCAATAATCGTGGTTACATAATATGTTACCCTAAAATTTAGTGGCATTAAAAAAAAACTGACTCAGTGGACATGAGTTTGAGCGAACTCTGGGAGACAGTGAAGGACAGGGAAGCCTGGCGGGCTGCAGTCCGTGGGGGTGCAAGCAGTCGGACACGACTTGCTGATCGAACAACGGCAGCAACAAAAAATCGCCCGTTAAGCCCACAGATTCTGAGGATCAGGTATTAGACGGAATAGGGCGGGCACAGTTTGTCCTTGATCCACGATGTCTGGCTCTTCTGCTGGAAGGCTTGAGACTAACGGCCAGTCACCAGAAAGCTCCATCACTCACATGCTTGGGGGTCGATGCTGAGAGTCAGGGACCTCAGTTCCTGAGGCCACCCTCCAGGTGAGGTCTCTCCATGTGGATTCTCTCCTAGCACGGGCACTGGGTTCTAAGGGCACACATCTTAGGAGAGAGAAAACCAAGTGGAAGCTGTGTCGCCTTTTGGAACCCAGCCTTGGAGTCTCACAGCCTTATTTCTATTCTCAGAAGCCAGCTGCTAAAGCCAGTCACTTTTACAGAAGGGGAGTCAGACTCTGTCTCCTCCTGGGAGGGATGTCAAAGGTCTGGGGAAGGGCTTCCCTGGTGGCTCAGTGGTAAAGAGTCTGCCCGCCACGGCAGGAGACACGGTGTGATCCCTGATCCAGAGAGTCCACGAGCCACAGAGCAACTAAGTCTGCGCGCCACAACTATTGAGCCTGTGCTCTGGAGCCCAGGAGCCGCAACAACTGAGCCCCCGTGCCCCCAAATACTGAAGACCGTGCACCGCAGAGCACGTGCTTGGCACCAGCAGAGGCCATCCCGCGAGAGGCCTGCCCCCCGCAACTAGAGCATGGCCTGCACAGCCACAGAGACCCAGCACAGCAAAGAAATAAAGACAATTATTTTAAAAGAAGGTGTGGGGAAAAAATTGGACCAGAAATAGTATTATGGCCATTTTTGAAAAGTGAAATATTTACCTATATTTCTTGTATTTATTAATAAGAGGACAAATTACCTATACATAAAATATATGTTCAGATTGGAAGCATCCATTCATCTATAAACATTCTCATCTATTCTCCAAAGCAAACTTATGGACAACATATTAGTTATAAACCATTAAAATACTTTTATATTCATTTTTACATATGTTGTAAAAAATAAACCCTCAAAGCATGCTACCTGAAACAAAGGTAGCTGAAGAACCATATATTTGGTTTGAAGGCAATAAAATTACATTTGTCTTTAAATATTACACAGCAAAACATTTTAGAAATTTAAATCAGCTTTTTCCTCTCTAAGAGTTGATGTGGTTTTATTGTATGTGTGTAAAGACCTTGGACTCTAGAGAACACTAGGGGTCAAATTTTTTCCTTCCACTGTGCCTGGATAATTAAGACTGGGTCTAAATCATCCTGAAGTCTTTACTGTTTTGTCTATTAACATCTCAAGTAGAAGAACAATATGACCTAATACTTCCCACTAGACCAAGAGACAGGCAGGGTGCATTCTGTGGTTTCAAAAAGTTTGGGGTTCTTCCAGAGATCTTTCTGTTATTGATTTCTAATTTAATTCCATCATGGTCAGAGAACACACTTAGAATGACTTGAACACCTTTTAAAATTTGCTTTATAGCTCAGAATATGATACATGTTCTGTGTGCACTTGAGAAGAACTGTATTCTGATGTTTTGGGGTAGAGTGTTCTGTGTCAATTAAGTCATGTTAGTCGAACAAGTGTTCAAGTTTTCTGTATCCTTACTGACTCTCAGTTTACTTGTTCCATCTGTTATTGAGAGAACAGTATTAAAAGTCTCTGACTATAATTGTGCATTTATCTATTTCTCCTTGAAATACTATAGGTTTTTGCTTCATGCATTTTGAAGTTCTGTTATTAGGAGAATGATGTTGAGAATCATTATGCCCTCCTTAAGAAGTGACTCCTTTATGAAATGATCATTTTTATGGTGGTAGTGGTGTGTAGGTGCTAAGTCGTGTCCGGCTCCTTGAGACTCCATGGACTGTAACTCCCCAGGCTCCTCTGTCCATGGGATTTTCCAAGCAAGAATACTGAGGTGGGTTGCCATTTCTTTCTCTAGGGGATCTTTCTGACCCAGGGATTGAACCTCTTTCATTGGCAAGTGAATTCTTTTACCGCTGAGCCACCAGGGAAGCCCAACCATTTTATACCTGATAATAGTCTTTACTATGATGTCTACTTTGTTTGATATTCACACAACTACCTCAACTTTCTTTTTTAATTAATGTTAGCATTTTTTTAGTGCTAACGTTAAAACCAGGCTTCCCTGGTGGCTCAGACAGTAAAGAATCTGCCTGCAGTGCAGGAGACCTGGGTTCGATCCCTGGGTCAGGAAGATCCCCTGGAAAAGGAAATGGCAACCCAGTCCAGTATTCCTGCCTGGAGAATTCCATGGACAGAGGAGCCTGGTGGGCTACAGTCCATGGGGTCACAAAGAGTTGGACACTATTAAGTGACTAACACATACAACACAAACACAGACACAATGTAGTTGGGTGTTTGTTTCAAATTCAACCTGATGATGTCTACCTTTTATCTGCCTTTTAACTTTAAAATGCTTGGACTTCCCTGATGGCTCAGCTGTAAAGAACCGCTTGCACTGCAAGAGATGCAAGAGACACAAGTTCAGTCCCTGGGTCGGGAAGATACCTTGGAGAAAGGAATGGCAACCCACTCCAGTGATCTTGCCTGGAGAATTCCGTGGACAGAGGAGCCTGGTGGGCTACAGTCCACAGGATCCCAAAGAGTCGGACACGACTGAGCACAAAGCAGTTGAAATGGTTTGACTCTATTTTCTTGTAATTTATTTTTCAGTCTGTCCTTTGTCCTCTCTATTTTCTCTGCCTACTTTTGGACTAATTCTTCCATGAATTAAGGGTGGGTTTTCACTTATGTGGCTTCCCTGGTGGCTCAGAGGTTAAAGCATCTGCCTGCAATGCGGGAGACCTGGGTTCGATCCCTGGGTTGGGAAGATTCCCCTGGAGAAGGAAATGGCAACCCACTCCAGTACTCTTGCCTGGAGAATCCCATGGACAGAGGAGCTTGGTGGGCTACAGTCCACAGGGTCACAAAGAGTCAGACACGACTGAGCGACTTCACTTTCGCTTTTCACTTATTCTATAAAGGATAAATATTTCTGAACCTACATAAAAATCCATGCATTCATTAGAAAAGACAGTGATATTTACCAAGCCTGATCATTTCATTTAAACACAAGATGTAGATGCAGGAAGATCATCAGCTTGTAGAGCTCATTCACATGATCTCTGATAATGACTCTAAAGAAACAAAGGAGTACCTTTCATCCTGACAAGTAATTCCAACTGAAAATAGATATTCAGTAGTTCCTATTTAATACATTTTCTCAGATTTTGAAAAAGAAAAGAAAGATCTCTTTCTTTTCATCACAGGACCTGATTCCAGACTTAAGCTGTTTCATAAATTGAAATCTGAAGCTTTCCTCCTAAGCACTTATGAAAATGAGCCTTAAACATAGCAAGAAAAAGTGAAAGTGTTAGTCACTCAGTCATTTCCAATTCTTTGTGACCCCATGGACTATAGCCCACCAGGCTCCTCTGTCCATGGAATTCTCCATGCAAGAATACTGGAGTGGGGATCCAGTATTTTCTCCAGGGAACTTCCCCACCCAGGGATCAAACCTGCACTGCAGGCAGATTCTTTACTGTCTGAGCCACCAGGGAAGCCCAGGCAAGGTTAGTGAGCAAAGCCAGTGGACTTGTGTTCTAGACATATCTGCTCCAAAAGCTTGTAGCGTGAGACCTTGAACTACTTACTCCTTTGATGTTCAACTTGATTTCTTCATCTGCAAAAATGACAGCATTTGACGATATATGCTCTCTTTCAGCTCTAGCAGTCTATGAGCACATACTTTCCTTACCATTCAGTTGTCTGGGCGGTGGTGATTTAGTTGCTCAGCCATATCTGACTCTCTGTGGCCCAATGGATCATAGCCCACCAGATTCCTCTGTCTGGGATCTCCCAGGCAAGAGTACTGGAGTGAGTTGCTGTTTCCTTCTCCTGGAGATCTTTCTGACCTAGGGATTGAACCTGGATCTCTAGCTTTGTAGGTGGTCTTCTGCATTGCAGGCTCTTTACAACTGAGCCACTGGGGAAGCCTGGATTATGCCCAGTTATTTGGGCTCACATTTGAAAGGCCTTCAGCAGATTATTCTTTGCAAGTTAATCACTTCAGGATGAGGGTCAAGAAAACTGTTCTAGCTCTGAGATATAAACTGATTGCAAAATGGAAGTATGGGAGCTATGAGAGAAGATAGAGTGACTGCAGAGTGTGTTTGGGTGGCATGAGGTCCAGTTGCAATGGAGTGACCAGCTGTTTGGTGCCCACTTACACACACACATTTAATTTGTGTGTTCTCTCAGAGACTTCCTAACCAAAAGACATTTCCAGACTGTGTAATTAGACTGCTTTTCTGTGCAATCCCCACTCTCAAGCTAAGACTGGGACTCAGCTTGCTCCTGTCCTGAGCTACACAGAGGCCAGGTTGAGCTCCCTCAAGACTCTTTCCAACCACCCATGGACGTGAAGGGCACACATGGAGTACTAAAGCTCTTTGGGTACCTTTATTCAATACTGTGAGCTGAGCAGGTTCTCTGTAGGAGAGACATTTTAGCAACGTCAAGCTACATTTCAACTGTTTCTGGAACAGTCCATGATCAACATCATTTCAGTTCAGTTCAGTCATTCAGTTGTGTCTGACTCTTTGCGACCCCATGAACTGCAGCACACCAGGCTTCCCATTCATCACCAACTCCCGGAGCTTGCTCAAACTCATATCCATCAAATCTGTGATGCCATCCAACCACCTCATCTTCTGTCATCCCCTTCTCCTCCTGCCTTCAATCTTTCCCAGCATCAGGGTCTTTTCCAATGAGTCAGTTCTTCACATCAGGTGGCCAAAGTATTGGAGTTTCAGCTTCAGCATCAATCCTTCCAATGAATATTCAGGACTTATTTCCTTTAGGACTGACTGGTTGGATCTCCTTGCAGTCCAAGAGACTCTCAAGAATCCTCTCCAACTCAATATCATTTCAGCAATAACTCAGACTCTAACCATCTTAAGGAGGCAGTCTTTCAAAACTTTGTAACGTTTTTTTCAAGTTTCGAAATTTAGTATAGCCAAAATGTCTCAGGTAGTCTAGAAATTAACCTTCAAGTTTACACAGATCTCCCAAATTCCAAAACTTCCAGTGGGAACAGAGGTTCCAAAAGACGGAGGCCACTACCACCCCATCTAATATCCCTTAGGGTTTACTGATCTCTCTGTATTTCCTTAATCAGCCCTTGTTTCATTCCCATTTGTAGCATATCAAACACTCTTTCATGTAGGGCTCATTCTGACTCTGGTCTCCAAAATTATGTTTATTTTTCAGTTATTCTTTGATTCTGGTGACTTATTAAGGCCTTAATGAAAAGAATGACTTGATGGGTGTCAAAGGAGTTTCCAGTGAAGGGTTGCCAAGGATTGGCTTGATTTCAGGGGACTGTCTCTGAAAATAGCAGAGAAGGACTGAGTTCTGTAATTAAATTTCTAGGTGCCTGAGCTTATATAGACCTTCAAAAATTATAAGATGAACTCAGTATAGGTGATTAGTTAAGACTATTAGCAGTTCAAGCTAAAGAATATAATAACAACTCAGGATCAAAGAGATTTTAATTATAAAGCAAATGATAAAATAAGATCTCTGGCAATGTGAATGTGTGTGTGTGAAATTGTTGTGTATGAGGTGAACAGGTTTGTTGCACTCATTTTTTTTTAAAAAGAATTAACTCTTTACTGCTTATAGCTCTTATAAAATCAGATCAATTTTTCAGCTAAATACAGCTGTCACCATTAAATCAGTTTAGTAAAAATGAACAATTTTCATCAGGTTATACATACTAAAAATAAATTTTTTGTTGGTGCTAATAGGGTAAAATGATATTTATATTTTTGGTACAATGGAGCATTATTTCAGCCTTCATCATTATTATAGTTCCATTTTAACAGTGAACTTTTTCAATAACTCTATTTTCCCCTTGGGCAGCTTGTGGGATCTTGGTTCCCCTACCAGCAGTGTAACCCTCACTCCCTGCAGTGGAAGAGCAGGGTCCCAACCACAGGACTGCCAGAGAATTCCTTTAACAGTGAACTTTTTAAAACCACGAATCCATTATTTTGATGGGAACTCATTTTTAAAGATCTTAGCTAGTACATCAAGATGGAATTTACTTCAGGGCCCCATCTTACCACCATTCTACTGGGTGCCTCCCATACATATGTGAGGATGACACTGTGAATAACTCTTTTTAGATATACCCTTATATTTGAGTATCATTCAGACCCCCCAGAAAGTCATTACACCAGGTACTGTGAAATCTTTTTCTTTTCACAGTCTTGATTATAGATTATGTATAAAGAAATGAATGCTCTTTCACAGAGAAATTTCTTTCTTGTCATTTCCCTGCTTCAAAGATCCTTCTCCTCAAGACTTTCTCCCTTCTTCTCCCCACCTCTTCCCAAAGTCAATCAATTCTGCCTTCATCTTCCATTACAGATTCTTTTAACTCAACTTTCCCAAACCCACACATGGCGTCCAGGCTCTGAAGGTTCATCCTGCTCTCCAAGAATATTCATCAAAGCAAGTTACCCACAAATGTTCATCTCCAACAGGTGTGGGGAGGTGAAGAAGGGGGTGTCTATCTCTTCACACATAAGACTTGTTAGGATCTTAGCTTAGTTTGTGAGCACACACATGAGAGACAATTAAGACACTGAGGGGCTTCCCTGGTGGCTCAGATGGTGAAGAATCTGCCTGCAATGCAGAAGAGCAGGTTCGATCCCTGGGTCGGGAAGATCCCCTGGAGAAGGAAACGGTTACCCATTTCGGTATGCTTACCTGGAGAGTTCCACGGACAGAGGAGACTGGCGGGCTATGGGTCCGTGGGGCTGGAAAAAGTCGGACATCCCTGAATGCCTAACACAAACACACACACGTGACACTGACAGGCAGCACAAGTCCAGACACAAAGCACAAGCCAGCATGGATTCAGGGCAGCCTCCGGGAGGACCTGAACGCTGGTTTGTGAAGAGGCTAGAACCAGGAGGGCAGACAAAAGAGAGGAAGACGTTGTTGGGAGTAGAGAGGGCATTAAGAGGACAGAGGTGCAGAGATGGGCATGAACCTCCAGGTTCTGATGAGAACAGGCAGTGTGTCCGAAGTCATGGCGAGTTAGCCCTGTGGTCCTAACCCAGCAGGCACGTGGGCCGAAGACATGGGACAAGCTAAGCTGATGAGTGGCCTGTGCAGTGATGACCGTGAGAGCCTGGTTATCAAACAAGGAAAGTTTCAGTCAGAGGGCAGCTGATTTCAAAACCGGAGGTGACAAAGATGAGCGCTAAGCCAAGGTGACTACTTCATCTGAGCCCTGAAGTCAGCCTGACGGCCACGAGAATAAGAGCGACTTGCGGGCGGGCCAGTGGTTCTATATGCCAGGACCAGTCTGGGGTCCAGGCGAGATTTCCCTTGTACAGCAGTACATACCGCCAGCTGCAACAAAGCTCTCAAAGCTGGTGTTCTAGGCCGAGTGCCTCACAAAACAGGAGCGGCAATTTAACATAGTAATTTCCTCAGTAAAATGAGGTCATTGGAGTTTTCTTGAGTAGAGGTGCCAAACAAAGTGCGGTGGTTTTGAAAACTGGGTCTGGGACTTCTCTGGCAGTCCAGTCGTCAAGACTTCACCTTCCAATGCAGGAGGTGTGGGTTTGAGCTCTAGTCATAGAGCCAACATCCTACATGCCTCAAACAGCCAAAAAAAAAAAAAAAAAAAAAAACCCAAAACTATAAAACAGAAGCAATATCCTAACAAATTCAATAAAGACTTTAAGAATGATCCACACCAAAAAAATCTTAAAAAAAATTTTTTTAATTAAAGACAACACTGCGATTGATGTTCACAGTATGGACCATACACCAAGAATAAATGAATAGTTAAATAAAAATATATTCAGTTAAAAGTTAGATGAAGTCATTTATTCATTCAGTGAATATTTGTTAATTGCCTACTATTTGTCCCACAGTGGTGAGCAAAGCGGACCCAGTCCTGACTTCATGGAGGAATAAACTAATGAGGAAGGGAACATTGAGCAATTAATGACACACGTTACAAATCATAGCACTGTGAAGAAAAGATCCAGGGGATCACGAGAGGTTATAACAAGGGAGCTGTGAGGTCAAGGACTTGACAAGGTGCAGCTCATTGTGACCCTAAGTAGGTCAGTTTGGCTGCGATAAGGAAGGCGAAGCCTGAGATGGGTTAAAAATGAAAAAATGGAAGAAGGAGGGAGTGAGGAAGGCAAAGAAGGAGCCAGGGAGACATAATTAAATGAAACAGACCAAACGCCTGCCCTGTGAGCCTGCGTCCCAAAAGAGATGCTGCCCCATGGGCAGGCAGAGCACCTGAGCAGGAGATCAGGGCTGGGTCTGTCAGATCGGACTAACGGGCATAGACGCCACCCTGGTCATCTCCACCGAGGGATAGAGTGTGGAGAGAGCTGCGCAGCCTGAGCAAACGCCCCCTTGTTGGGACACGTGGGCAAAGAACGGAATTTGGAGGAATCCGAAATAGGCCAAGGTCTGCATTGGAGAGAATAACCTTTCAGGCTGACAAGATGATTAGACAAGGCTGTAATCCAGGTCTGTTACCTTTTAGGAGACAAGAACGCATTCACTGTTTTTAATCAAAGACACTAGAGAAAAGGGTCACAGGGCCCACTGACTGAGTGAAGAGAGTCTAGGGCAGCCCACCCTGAGCTGTGAGTGGGTGGGTGGGGGCAGGGGAAGACAACCCATGGGGCCTGACCCATGGGGGTGCAGCCAAGGATGGTTGAGAGACGGAGTGAACAAACAGACAAACACGTGGGAGTCTGAAGGCCACGAGGTCAGAGAAGAAAGAAGATTTTCCTTCCCACATGCCAGCCATTCCTGCTTAGAAAGGAAAAGACACTCAATATTTAATATCTGTGGACAGCTTTCTACTTTCAGCTTCTCAAAGGACTCATTAAAAACAAACAAATAAACAAACCTCTGAGGACTTCCCTGGCATTCCAGGGGCTGGGACTCCTTGTTTCCACTTCAGGGGGTGCAGGTTTGATCCCTGGTCGGGGAACTAAGATCCTGCATGGCATCCAATGTGATTTAAAAAAAAAAAATTAACAAGAAAAAAAGCCCTCTGAGTCTCCTCTCCAGCCCCTTCCTCCTTTATTTTCCACTTCAGAATCTTTTTTAGCAGATAGTTCTTTTCACAGCACTGAGGTGGATTTCGAAACTAAGCAAAACTTAAAATACAAAAAAGAAAAACTCTCTTCTGCTAGTAATGATTATGTTCCTTTTTATTATTAAAGGTGCAATGAAAAGAATTTGTGTTTTTCCCTTTTGTATAAATAAATAATAAACATTGTATTTGATATTCTGATTTTCCATATAGAGTGACACTGTAGCTGTATGTTTTTTAACAAATTGGCCTGACTGTAATGACAACTAACAGATTCCAAAATGGAATTTGAGTGGAAAAATGATATAGGTATTCCATTCATCTACCATTTATAAAGCACTTACGATGGGTCAGGCATCACTGAAACTTTAATAAAGTGTTGTACCTCCTACAAAATGACTGTTGGCCAAAACACTGAGAATAGAGTAATTTTCTAGTGATTTTAAAAGGAGAGGAAGGAGGGAAAGAAAAAGTGGGGAGGGCAGGATGACCATTTTCTCGATGACTCTTGGCGTTGTATCCTGATAGCCATAGTCATAAGCATTCCATCACTGGTTGAGGTTGATTATGGTTTCAGTGATGATAATGATGACAAATATAACCTTTCCCCCAGTCCCCAAGAGGTAAATCAACAGGAAATATCATCATTTCTAATTTGTAGGTAAGAGGAAAAAAGACATTAAAATGTTGGTGGCTACAATTTTGTCTAGGATATTTGTCATCTGAAGGAAAAGGAAATAAGTAAAATCCACAAAACTTTGGAAAATGTACAGTAACATCACTTTAAGACCTGGGCATTACCTTTGTGAAAGAAATACTCTCCCTTGGCCCCCTGCCCACCTTTTGGCTCCTTCCATATCGTGGTTAAATGATGCGTATTCTAATTAAATTTTGGCATCAGTCTTACAACAAAACATGGTGTCTCTTGATTTTCCACATTCTGATTAAAATACCCCATCAAACTGTCATCTTTTCAGTGCTAACAAGATCAAACATTAAACTGTTGTGTGTGAAGAACCAGAGCTTCCTACTGAAGATATTTGCAGGCTATAACACAACCCGTATTATTGGATGCCCATATTATTCTGGTGAAGTGTGAGCAGCTCAGCTCCACGAATGGGCCTCCCACGCAGAAACAGGGGCACCAGGCAAGCATCATGTGTGGATGGGGCTGGAGCATAGGTCATGGCCGCAGACAGGGTGCAAAGGAAGAACAGAGTTGCTAAAACTCACACCCTTGGTAACGCCAGGATGTCCTACACAATGGACTGTGTTCCCCCAGAGTCACATAATAGAGCCCTAACTCCCAATGTGATGGTATTTGGAGATGGAGCCTTTGGGAGGTTAGGCTGAGATAAGGTTATGATGGTGGGGATCCTTGTCATGGGATTAGTTCCCTTGTAAGAAGAGACACCATGTGAGATGTTGAACCATAAAGAAGGCTGAGTGCCAAAGAATTGATGCTTTCGAACTTTGGAACTGGAGAAGACTTTTGAGAGTCCCTTGGACAGAAAGGACGTCAGACCAGTCAATCCCAAAGGAAATCGATCCTGAATATTCATTGGAAGGACTGATCATAAAGCTCAAGCTCCAATAATTTGGCCACCTGATGCAAAGAGCCGACTCACTGGGAAAGACCCTGATGCTGGGAAAGATTCACGGCAGGAGGAGAAGGGGATGACAGAGGATGAGGTGGTTGGATGGCATCACTGACTCAATGGACATGAATTTGAGCAAACTCTGGGAGATGGTGAAAGACAGATTTCCCTGAAGTACATGAGGTCACAGAATCGGACACGATTGAGCAACTGAACAGCAGGAAGAAGCACCAGAGAGCTGGGCGCTTGCTGTCTCTCTCTCTGCATCTCTGTCTCTCTCTTTCTGCAGCGTGACCACACAATGAGCATGTCTGTGTCTGCAACTGAGAAACAGCATCTCAGAAGAACCTGATCAAGCTGTCACCCTGATCTTGAACTTCCAGCCTAAGAACTATGAGAAAATACATCTTCTATTGTTCAAGCCACCCAGCTCATGGTATTTTGTTTTGGCAACATGACCAAACCAAGACACCATAAAAGCCACCTGCCCTGCAAACACTGCCCTGCACACAGTAAGTGTTCAATGCATGTAAATAACTATGTTTACTCATAGTAAACCTTTTCTTCCTAACTGAGTGGAGAACAGTTCAGTGGCCACATATTTTCACTTCGATAACCAATTAAGAAAGCTCACTTTGCCAGTGTCATTTTGAGAATAAATTGCCAGCCACCAAGAATGCTTAAATGACAAAGTATTTCTACCCTGGGGTCTTCAGAATATTCCTGTGGAATAGGCTCCAATAAGTATTATTGTTCCCTGTTTCCAGATATGGAAACTTTGGCACAGGTTTGACTAATGTCACATAGGGAGTCGTAAGTTATCAAAACAGGAAGCAATACCTTCTGACTATAAGCCTAGATTTCTGATCCATAAACAGAATAATAAACTATATTTTAAAATGGATGATAACTATATAGAATTTTAATAGGAAGTTTTGATTATATATACTCAACATGGCAAAATTAATTATATTAATGTCCCCAAGTACCTTAGAATGAATAGTAAATCAAATCACCATGTAGAAGACACAGTGGCATGTGCTGAGAATATAGAATGAGCTATTAGTTACAGACCCTTTTCAGCTGGAGAGCAAGAGTGAAAATAAAGCTCACATTAAAAGCTAACTTTTTAAAAGGGGGAAACAAGAGGTCTATTACACCACAAAGCCTTATATAACATCCAGACTAGGAGTCAGCAAACTTTTCCTGTGAAGGACCACATAGCAAATATCTGTTTCTGGAGCCATTCACTCTCTTTTGCAGCTATTCAGCTCTGCCATAATAACCTTGCAGTGGCTCAAAAGCAGTCACAGACAATGAATGGGTGTGGCTGTGTTCCAATGAAAGGGATGCCCTGGTAGCTCAGCTGGCAAAGAATCTGCCTACAAAGCAGGAGACCCCGCTGTGATTCCTGGGTCAGGAAGATCCGCTGGAGAAGGCATAGGCTCCCCACTCCAGCATTCTTGGGCCTCCCTGGTAGCTCAACTGGTAAAGAATCCCCCTGTAATGCAGAAGACCCAGGTTTGATCCCTGGGTTGGGAAGATCCCCTGGAGAAGGGAACGGCTACCCAGTCCAGTATTGTGGCCTGGAGAATTCCATGGACTGTATAGTCCGTGGGGTTGCAAAGAGTCAGATACCACTGAGCGATGTGTTCCAATAAAACTTTATTTACAAAAACAGATGACAACCAAGGGCCATAAGTCGTTGATGATTGATCTAGATAATAGCTTAGCTATGTAACTTTTAATAACTTTTAATTATGTAATTTTCATTTTCCTCATAATTAAAGTCTATTCTTAAACACTCATTATTTATTTTGAATAGGCGATGACAATCTCAGTGCCAAGATGCAAGATGTTCCAAAGGTTGCTCAGTGAAAAGTAAAAAGTCTCCCTACTCCCTTTCTCTTTTTCTAACTTCTTCCCTCCCATCCCTGCCCACCTCCAGCTTCTTCTCCTCAAATGCAACCACTTGTGTTCATTTCCTTTGGATCTTCCCAGGCATGTTCTAAAGCTCTGTCAATCATGGCAGCTTTCACAAATATAACTCTGGTTTAATCCTCACTGCTGCTGCTGCTAAGTTGCTTCAGTCATGTCCGACTCTGTGCGACCCCATAGACGGAAGCCCACCAGGCTCCCCGTCCCTGGGATTCTCCAGGCAAGAACACTGGAGTGGGTTGCCATTTCCTTCTCCAATGTATGAAAGTGAAAAGTGAAAGGGAGCTCCATAAATAGGGAGATTACCTGTTATTTTCTCCATTTTGAAAATGAGGAAATAGATTCGGAAAAGCCAAGTTACTTACCCAAGGCCATAGAGTTAATAATTAGGGTCCAAATCCGTATTTTTGGATACAGCACATCTCCTCCAAAAGAGTGGCTGCTTAAAATCATGCATCTTCCAAAGTGTGAACTAAGGCTGGATTTTTTTTGAAAGATAATGAGGGAACAAAGTTGTGTGGTAAGTAGAGCCTCAATCACAAAAGCTGCTGTTTGCCTTCCTTTTCTTACTCTCCACATCCCTCCAGGACATCTCCTTTCCTTCTCTAGACAACAATGTAATATTATGTGTGCATTGTCTATGCCTGGAGAAGGAAATGGCAACCCAGTCCAGTACTCTTGCCTGGAAAATTCCATGGATGGAGGAGGCTGGTGGGCTATAGTCCATGGGTTCTCTAAGAGTCAGACACAACTGAGCGACTTCACTTTCTTTCTTTCTATAGTTCCTTTTGGAGAAGGAAATGGCAAGCCACTCCAGTGTTCTTGCCTGGAGAATCCCATGGACGGAGGGGCCTGGTGGGCTACAGTCTATGGGGTTGCAAAGAGTCGGACATGACTAAGCAACTAACACACACACGTCGTCTCTGCCATGGGGAAAAAAAATACATCGCATTGGCAGGTACCAGTATCACCCACTGCAGAAGGTCAGAAAACCTCTGAGTTTTTCCACATCAATTGTAAATACTCCTCTCTTTCCAATCAAGCACTCATGCTCAGTACTTTTTCTTCTTTGAACACACTCTGCGGCATGTGGGATCCTAGTTTCCCCAACCAGGATTGAATCCTTGTCTTCTGCATAGGAAGCTGAAGTCTTAACCACTGGGCCACAAAGGAAGTCCTCAGCACTTTTTCTTAATACTTTTTTATTTTCTTCCCTCTCTAGTGACCTGTCTGTGCAACACACCAACATATCTGCGTGCCTTCTCTGTTAGGCATGCAAAACTCTGGACATTCTTTAAGAATGTCAGACTGGCCCTCGTTCCAAGAAGATCCTATAACAACTGAGGCAAAATTCACTCTCTGTCCCCCAGTTACAAAGCTCTTATGGTCTGAAACTGATTGTTCTAGTTGTATTATCTATAATATTGTGTACTTTTTCATGAGCAGAATATTGAAAAGAATGTATCTTAAAATAAAAAACTTACCCCCATACTCAGACTATATAGAATTCATATAATAAGTGTTGGATAACTATTGTTAAATAAATAAAGAAGTGAATGAAATTCTTATACCTTCAGTGAGGAAAACACATTTTGTGTCCACAATTCTCTTCCATGGTGCTGTTGAGTCCGTTGCTCACTTCACCAGCATCTTATCTGTGAGGTCGTAGGAGACATATCTCCAGCCTCAGGACCAAGGATGGATATGCATTACCTGTACTTTGGTTGGCTTTACTGTTACGGCCACTGTGAATTGTGTGGCTATTAGGCATGTCTTTTAGTGAAGGATGCTTTCTTAATCTTAACTCTTACCCAGAATCCACACCATTTAAAACAGATAAACTTAGAACTCTTCTGGCTGAGCAAGAGGGCAGAAGGAACTTTTCTCTTGGCCTGGCCTCACCTGTTGTACCTACTTTTGGAGACTCCTAGGAAACCAAGGGCTTCTTGGGACAATATCTGATGGCTCTGACTCTCTCTCTCTGCATTGGCAACTAGAAATCTGGCCCACTTCTAGGCAGTGCAGAGGACCGTGACGTAGTAAACTCATTCTTGGCTTTATTTAACCTTTCTTACTGTTTTACCTTTGTCCTATGTTGTTCATTGCTTGTTATTTTATATATATATGTATATATATACATATATATATATATATAGTAAGGCATCTAAAATTATTTCCAACACTGGCATAAGAAAGGTGGATGGATGTCTGGATAAATCTCTACAAAAGTAGCTTTATTGCTATAATATCAACTGACAAACAAAGGTACGCAGCACTAGCGAAATTTTGTCAGTGATCAACCATTGTACATAAAACCAGTAGAAAAATTCTCGATAATCAACGGTTGTACATAAAACCAGTAGAAAAATTCTCGATAATCAACGGTTGTACATAAAACCAGTAGAAAAATTCTCGCTAATCAACGCTTGTACATAAAAACAGTAGAAACTCTTCATGGAATTTACCACCCTTCTCTCGTAGGAGAGACCACGGTGGCTGACTTTAGCATTCCAATGAACAGGGCGGAGCCAGTGAAACCCATAGCACAAACCACCCACACATAAATGTTAATATGACACAGACAAAGAAGCATTAAAAGGATTCCTCTTAACAGTTATTGCTAAATAGCTAAAATCTTCCCATTGCTCCATAGAATATCGGTCAAAACTGTTCAAACTGGGAAGCCAGTGTCCTTGATGATAAAAATCAACTCTTATATATCTGTTCTTAATAGGGGGAGAGGTAAAATGTTAGTCCAAATCAGTAGTGGGTATTTATTCATTTCAGTTTGTTCTAATGCCAAGAACAGCATTTGTTCTTGGCAGATTTATTTCCTTAATAACGTTCCTTGATCCTCATATTAATATCGATTTGTATTGGCTTTATCTGCCTAATGCTATTACAGTTGTTTGTCCTTTTAGTTTGCGAAGATCTTGGCACCTAAACTTTCCCAGACTCACTTGCTGATGTCTATGTAAAGTTCAGGATCAATGGTTTTCAATGGTTCTTACATGAGTGAATAGAAATACCGATTAAAGACTGGTAATAGAATTGCAAACTTGCCTGTGGATCTCAGAGCAATTCACCAAGCATCATTATATGATCTTAAAATGTTGAGGGCAAGTGCTTGAGTCTGCATTTGCACTTGGAGCTGTGAAACCTAGGGCCCATTTCTCTTACTGTGCTATGCCCCACCAAGCTGATGATAACCCTGGGAACTCTTGAGAAATCAGTAGGGGACTGGTAGAAACTCTGCACTGCAGGTGGTTCGGGCTAAGTGAGTTTCTGGAGCTGGAGCCCGCCCATTCAGTTGTCCCAGCTGGAGTCACACAGCAGATTGGGTGCTTTCAGAGACTCGCACCTTCCCGTTGAACTAATTGCTGTTCTTTCAGGTCCAACCACTGTTTCACATTTCTGAACTATTGACCCGGATCCTGCCCATTCAAAAACTCCACTCTATTCCTGCCCAGGTAGAGATGAAAGGAGAACAGGATCAATTTCACCCACCAATTCAGGAAAATATACCAGACCTGAGACTCTGCCTTCTCCTAATAACTGAGGCAGAACTCTCCCTTTAAACTTTTAGTTACCTTTCTCTTCAATAACACTAAGTCGTTCCTTTCTGAGTGTAAAAGCATTTATCTGAATATAAAGCTTGAAAACACACAAAAGCACAAAGATAAGGAATATTTAAATTACACATAATTCTACCACCCAGAAGTAAGCAGCTAGCATTCTTTAAATATTTCCTTCTAGTCTTTTTTTCATACAGCTTACATATAAACACATATAACACACATATAACTCAGCAGAAGCTTAACCATATGTGTTGTACATAATAACATTTTGGCTTTTGCATTTAACAATGCATCCATGAATAGTTTTGCAGGTAAATAAATATTCTTTAAAAATGATTTCTAAGGGTTTCACAATTGTCCATCATGAATTATAATGTAATTTATTAAATCATTCTACCATTGAAATTTAAGACCATTCTAAGTTTTTACTGTTATAAATAATGCTGCTGAATATCTTTGCATGAAAGCTGTTATATACATATATCTCTGATCATTTTCCTAGGGGCCCATGGAATTGATGGCCTAAAGGCCATGAACATTTTAATCCTTGATGCACATTTCTTAGTTGGGCCATTTCCCTCTCAAAAGACCATGCCAAGATATTGTCTGATCCACAGAGCATAAGCATTCCCCAAATAGTCTTTTGTTACTTCTCTGCCACTCAAGCTGGTTTTAAGTTCATTTTAACATAATTTTTCTTGGATAGAAATATTGCTGAGGGTGGCATGTGGTATTCAGAACACAGAGCGATTTCCACCAAACATTCGAAGACAAGCAAAAACGAGTTTGGGTCCTTTCTCTATTTAGGGAGCTTTAGGAATATCAAAAGCTATGGTGGGGGGAATTTACCCATGATTTTGGCCCCTCCCAAACTAAAAGGACTCCAAGCCCAGGTATTGCCCCATAATTCCCTATGATCAAGAAACAACCAAACACAAATTGACTTTCGTGCACAAAGAGAATCAAGCCAAATGAACAATCTGTAAAACTAACTTGATACGGTTTTCCCTCGGCTACTAAAGAGGACAGTTTTCTTATTTTTCAACCTGTGTAAATGGCTCAAAGTTTCTATTTTTCCCAAACTGTCACGAAAAGGATTCATTATGCTTCACACATATACTTCTACACTTTGCTGTGAAAGTCAATATTTATTGCACTCTTTTCTGCATTTCTTAAAGGAACATGTGTGTGATTATTGAATAAACATGAATGCACTGAGTTTTGCAATACTTCTTCTCCAATAGTTTGTGAAGACTTCTTCACTCTTCTAACTCAAAACAGATTTATTTTTCTAATAAGATTTTGCAAGCTCTTCGTCCATAGTATCCACTAGATTTATTTCATTTTCAAAATATAAACTGCTGCACCTGGGCTGCGATTTTTCTGATCCTTCCGAATGGTTTCTAATGGTTGCTAGTGTAGCGCGGTTGTGTTCATGCTCGCCAGATGTCCTGTAGCTCATGCATTACTGTTTGGTTCAATATTTCTCGGTCTGCTTCTTCCATCTCTCTCTGCCTGACCACATTCTTGGGTTTTATTTTATCCTCATTTGCACATCATGCAAGAGACCATCTCAGCTGAATAAAGAATCCTTTGAAAGATTTCATATAGAGATGGAAAATCTAATAAAATTCTGTTGAGAACGTTTATTATGCTTAATGTAACTATTATTTAATCTGGATGAAGCATTCCTTTTGGTAGCTCTAGCTTTGAAGAACCTCTATGTGATATTGACTTCTCTCCTAAGGCATCTTGAGTGCATTATTTCTTAATCATTTCTCTCCATGAATCCAGTGGTCCAATAACTAAGAATTCAGAGACCATTAAAAGAAAGATTCAATTTTGAATTTTCAAAATGTTATTAGGTTTACATATTTATAGTCTTTCTTTTCCTAATGAGCTCAAAATATTTCATAAGCAACAAGATTCTCTTCAATGGCCAATATTTTACTGTTCAAAAAAATGCCCCCCAGACCTTCCTGTATCTCATTATAATGAAGTAAATCCATAATAGTAAACACAGACATTGGCAATACACATGGTCTTGAAAATTTTACAAATTAGTCAATATGCTTATCATTATTAGTGTTTTTCTTACTAAAGTAATAGTGTTTTTAAGCGTGGAAGTTTGGTCTGATGATTAAGCAGTCTTTTCATAGAGATATCAACCTGTATATAATATAATGATATATTGCTATCATTAGCAACCCCACTTAAAAAACACACCAGTTTTGCCAACAGAAGGGAAATCAATCCACATTATTTACTCCACTAGGTTAAGAGCATGCCTGAATTTATTATTTCCAACCATGGCCCTTGCCCTGATACCAGAAACATAACTCATATGATAGCCATCCACTTGACATCACTATGTGGATGATTGATAAGCAACTCAATAATTTATCCAAAAATACCCTTGATTTACCCCGCAGACCAATTTCTTCTCCAATCTTTCCCATCTCAGCAAATGACACAAATGTTTGCTCAAACCAAAACCCCCAGGGCCACCTTTGTTTCAATTCAACACCAAGTCCTGTTGACACTAACCATAAAATGCATGCCAAGCTGGTCACTTTCTCTCCCTCTCCACTGGTGCCATCTTGGGCTAAGCCACCATCATATCCCACCTGAAATTCAGGAAGCCCTCCCTGGGTTTCTCTTCATTTCCACTCTTGATTCCTGCAATCAATTCACTGCAGCGCGAAGCATAAGCCAGCACATGAAAGTCCCATGTCAACCTTGCACGGACACCCCGTTACACTCAGCATAGCGCCCAGGCTCTACCATGACCTACAAGGCCCTCCATGAGCAGACTCCGCCTCCCGCTGTAACCAATCCCTTTACTATCTGTCATCTACAGCTCCTGACCTTTTGTTCCTCAAACCTGCCAAGCACATTCCTCTCCCGGATTTTCTTCTTTCCTGCTTCTCCACATGGAACTCTCTCCTGTGCTTTATCTTCGTATGACTGACTGAGGTCATCACATTGGTTAGGTCTCAGCACAAACATCATGTCCTTGGAGAAGCTATCCTTGACCTCCCCCATTCTGTCTCTCTCACATCACCTGCTTTATTTCCTTCCAGACAATTTTCTCTCTTTAAAATCATGTTCTTGGGGACTTCCCTTGTGGTCCAGTGGTTAAGACTTCTCCTTGTGAGACTGTGGGTTCAATCTTTGGTCAGGGAGCCAAGATCCCACATGCCTCATGGCCAAAAAACCAGAAACAATATTGTAACAAATTCAATAAAGACTTTGACTTGAGGAGCTCAAGCCTGGGCTCTGTAACAACTTAGAAGGGTGGGAGGTGGGAAGGAGGTTCACGAGGGCGGGGACATATGTATACCCATGGCTAATTCATGTTGACATATAGCAGAAGCCAAACCAATACTGTAAAGCAATTATCCTTCAACTAAAAATAAATAAATTTTGGAAAATGGTCCACATCAAAAATACTTTTAAAAAATCTTGATTTGCCTGCTTTTTAATAGCTTGCACGTGTGGGTGCTCAGTTGCTTTGGTTGTGTCCGACTCTTTGCGATCCTATGGACTGACTGTAGCCCTCCAGGCTCCTCTGTCCATGGGGTTCTGCAGGCAAGAATACTGGACTGGGTTGCCATTTCCTTCTCCAGTTTTAACAGGTTAGTTCACCACTAGAATAGAAGTCCCATGGAAGAAAACTCTTCTCTTCTTCACCACTGTGACAACATCAACCTTTGCAAGGTATGTGCTCAATAACATTCATTGAATGGATGAATTTCTTAGTTACCCAGAGAGTCATACTCATTGGCGTGCCATTCAATGCCCTTCACCACCCAGATCTAACCTATATTTATAATCTGCCTCCACAAGCCATATCAGAATAGTCACTGTTTCTTAAATACACTGTGTAATTTTGTGGTGCAGTATCATTTAACAAACCATCAGTGCCGTCTCAAGTATCCTTTCGCACCCTCCTCCCACACTTCTCCCAAGTTCCACTGGATTGAATTCTACTCAGCGTTCAAGGCCCAATTCAACTGTCTGCTCTACTGCTCTGCTGTAGTTTTCTTTTCTGGATCCATAGCACTCTGAATCTCTATCAAAGAGCCCTTAACACAGCCCACTTTCACAATCCAGTGTGTCTATCTCTGGTTTCCCCAGGATACGTGTTCCTTGAAAGCAGAAATTTAACATCTCTACATCCCTTATAAATACATAGTCTAGTCTCTGATAAAAAATGCTCAACAAATATTTTTTTAATTAAACTGAACCAGCATATGAGAATGAGGACCCCAAAACTAAACTCCGTGCCTCCAACCAGAATTTTTTATTCTCATTTGATTGTGAAATACATAGCTCTCTAGTCAAATGGATGAGGTGTGGAGTTCTGGGTGATGGGGAATTTTTCTGGGTTCACTCTGCCCATTGCAAAGGGAGACGTAATCAGAAATCACTGACCTTGTGTTTTCTCTATCTCTGTCTTAAATCACCAGCTGCTTGTTTAGCCTTTATCCCAATGTTTGGCAGAAACTGGGTTGCTTCTCTCACACATGTTTTTCCTTCAGAGTGTTGATATTGGGCTGTATCCTATATGATAACAAAATACCAGACCTCTTGGGTCATTGGTTTAATGCAGCTGTGGTTGGTTGTGGCTCATGAAAGTCTCCACTTGTCATTTGTTTATATCTCTGCCTTAGTGAATTTAGGGCTTTTCTTTGCTAGAGAGTTAGAAACTTCATCCCCAGATCCCCACTTCTTGTAAATTAGGATGAGAATGGGAAAATGGGGGCAAGGCACCCTGTGAATGTCTAGCAAAGACTGTAGCAACTTAATAGGAAGCTCAGGAGGAAAGAGGCTCAAGCACTTCCTTCCTAAATTAATCCACGCGTCTTCTGTGAGAGACAGGGGAAAATCCATAGTGTAGCAGGGTGGAACACTGTCTTCTTACACAAGCCAGGCTGGAGAAAATGTGTGTCCAGAGAGCACAAGAGAATCTCGAGCATACCAGAAAGAAAGTGGTTATAGCCAGGCAGTTCGGGGACTCAAAAGCAGTGTGGACTTCGCTGGTGGTCAGCAGTTAAGAACCTGCCTGCCAGTGCAGGAGACATGGGTTCAATCCGTGGTCCAGGAAGATCCCACATGCCTCCGAGCAACTAAGCCCGTGTGCCAACCACTGACGCCCACACACCCTGCAACGAGAGAAGCCGCCGCAGTGAGAAGTGCATACACCCCAACAACAAAGAGCCCCCACTCGCTGCAACCGAGAAAGTGCAGCCAAGACAAATGAATAAAAAGAGCAGAGGGAAGCCCTGGCTGAAGCAAGGCGAAAGCGAAAAACACAGTGGGTTTGGGATTATAACCAACAAACATCCCCTCCTCAGCTTTGGTCCTTAACTCTCCAACTACATAAAAAAACATGCATTCCTGAGATGCGCAGATGGGGTGAAGGGAGTGTGTATTATCACTTTGTGGCAATCCTCTTGGTGTCTGCCATGGAAAAAGATTTGCCTGCAGTGGATCATTTCTTTCCCCTTAATAACTCTCTTCTCTTCAGTCATCCCTCCACTTGTCTCCTCCCCATAAAAAAAGAGAGAGAGAGAGAAATCACTGTTCTAAAGGAAACACAAGGTCTAAGCAATGGGCTAAGGATAGACAAAGCTCTGGTTCCATATGGGCCACCAAGCTTAAAGCAGGAGAAAGAAAAGGTAGACTGGCTCAAGGCTAGCTGACAGCAACTTCAATTTAACTTTATTTAGTTCAGTAAAGAGTCGGACACGACTGAGCGACTTCACTCACTCACTCACTCAGTCGCTTCCCTGATAGCTCAGTTGGTAAAGAACGCACTGTTGGTAAAGAATCTTCCTGCAATGCAGGAGACCTGGGTTTGATCCCTTGGTTGGGAAGATCCCCTGGGAGAAGGGACTCCAGTATTCTGGCCTGGAGAATTCCATGGACTGTACAGTCCATGGGGTAGCAAATAGTTGGACATGACTGAGCAACTTTCACTTTCAATCCACTTATTGGGCTTCCCAGGTGGCTCAGTGGTAAAGAATCTCCTGACAATGCAGGAGATAGGAGACTCGGATTCGATCCCTGGGTTGGAAAGACCCCCTGGAGAAGGAAATGGCAACCCAGCCCAGTATTCTTGCCTGGGAAACCTCATGGACAGAGAAGCCTGGTGGGCTACAGGCCATGGGATCACAAAGAGTTGGACATGACTGAGCAACTGAGCATGTAATCCATTTATTAGAACGAAAAGAGATAGAGAAGAGTATAGCACAATCTTCTAGCTGACCAGATAACTCAGTGCTCTGTAAGGCAATACAGCTATGAAAAGATTTACCAAATGCTGGTGAGAAATAAAGACAGAGGCACAAACAGATGTGTAATAACTGTACTGGTAAGGGAAAGGTGTGACGTGGTAGGATAAGAAAACAGTGGAACAAATCAGCCAAAATGTGCCCTCTCCTATGGGCTCCCCCGTCCGATTCCGACTTACAGATCAGTCAGGATGTACCCAGTCTTCCTGCTTCCTTGCTAAGTCCTGACAGATCAGGACATGGACGCACTGTTGGTCATTTTAAATATCTATGCAAATTCAGCGTTGGAAGGGACTGTACAGGTCCTGTACCCTTGATCGCACAATTAGTCATCGATTTATCCTTCCCCATTGCAATGAACTCTAAAGTGTGTTTCCGTGGCTTCATGTCAATGACACTATATCTGCTGCTTGAGAATTTAGTCACTTCAAACAAAACCAAGAAGGTCCACTGGGACGTCACTTCAGAGACTCTTGCAAGAAATTCTTCCCTCCTCAGACTCTACCCTGAGATCTGCAAAAAAATAAATAAATAAAATGAGAGGACATAGCCTCTCTTAAGACACTTTAAATGTCCATTGACAGCTGAATGGATAAAGAATGGTACATATACACAGTGGAATATTACTCAGCCACTAAAAGGAATGAAATTGGGTCATTTATAGAGGCATGGATGGACCTAGAGTCGTCACATAGAGTACAGCAAGTCAGAAAGAGAAAAACAAATATCACATATTAACATACATATGTGGAATCTAGAAAAATGGTACAGATGAACCTATCATATGTGGAATCTAGAAAAATGGTACAGATGAACCTATTTGCAGGGCAGGGATAGAGACATAGAAAACAGATGTGTGGACACACAGTAGGGGGAAGGTGGTTGAATGAATTCGGAGACTGGGATTGACTTAAATACACTACATGTGTCAAATAGATAGCTCATGGGACCCTGCTTTATAGCACAGCGAGCTCAGCTCAGCTCCGTGATGACCTAGAGGGGTGGGGTAGTGGGGGAAGAATAGGAGGAAGGTCCGAGAGAAGGGATGTATGTATACAGATAGCTGACTCACTTCACTATACCCCAATAAAAAATTATTATTTCAGTGGAAAAGAAGTTATACCAATGGATAAACGGGCCCTCTCTATGTCGTGCATATGTGTGTGCATGTATGTGCACATGTGTGTTTAAGTGTGGGGGTTATTTATGCATAGAACTACCTATTGGGTTGCAAGCTTCATAGAGAAATAAAAGTAAATAAGAAATAATGAATAATAACAAAATGTGTTGATGTGTTGATGTGTTGATATAGGACCTTACTCATCACCCTGCTGAGCTTTGAGAAGAATTTGAAAGCATCTACTGCCAACAGCAATTTCCAAACGAGATAGTCAGTCCTTTAGACACTAAATATTATTGAGGCAAATGCTAGATGCTATCTTGTAATTATTTTATACCAGAAGGATTTAATATCAACTTCTCATCATATAAAACAAAAGTACTATGTTCTGCGAGGCCCCCTCCGAGTTCCCTAAGATCAGCAGGATGATCTTCCATGGCCCCCAGGACCACCTATTCATCCAAATATCTCCCAGAAATTCACACCAGAGTAAAATGTCTGCCTCGACCTAGGAAGACAAATCAGTGCCTTATAAAAGAAGGAAGCAATACACACTTACCCTCGGGCTGTTGCTGCTGCTGCTAAGTCACATCAGTCGTGTCCGACTCTGTGTGACCCCATAGATGGAAGCCCATGAGGCTCCTCTGTCCCTGGGATTCTCCAGGCAAGAACTGGAGTGGGTTGCCATTTCCTTCTCCAATGCATGAAAGTGAAAAGTGAAAGTGAAAAGCGAAAGTGAAGTCACTCAGTCGTGTCCGACTCTTCGACCCCATGGACTGTAGCCCATGAGGCTCCTCCGTCCATGGGATTTCCCAGGCAAGAGTACTGGAGTGGGTTGCCATTGCCTTCTCCGACCCTCA
Organism: Oreotragus oreotragus; assembly: GCA_006410675.1. Classification (NCBI taxonomy): domain Eukaryota; kingdom Metazoa; phylum Chordata; class Mammalia; order Artiodactyla; family Bovidae; genus Oreotragus; species Oreotragus oreotragus. Next base: position 213,959 of record SJYX01005986.1, read on the forward strand.
GGCTAGATTACCTAATAGGAGATACTGAGGAGACAAACACGACTCCTTGGTGTTCTGAATCAAACGTGATGAAAATGGCCTGGTTTGCTCCAGGTTTAGTTCCCTTAAAACATCAAAATTACATTTGGAGAAAGCAGGTGTGGGTAAGTGGGTCACATGCTCTTGGATTCTGTGATTACAAGCTTCAGACCAAGAAAATGATGCGTGCCTGCGCTTGCGCTGCTTGGTCACACCGGGAACAGGGCTCAGTTCTGGGGACTATATTGAGAGGAGTGCAGAAAAACCAGAAAGGCTGCAGACTGGGAATCCAGAATGGAGCTTGATTTAGGAGTTATTTTGCAGGAAGCGAATAGAGAGGAGGTATGAAAGTCAAACGCAGACTTTTGAAAGTGTGTCATATTGCATGTGTTTTTCTGTTTTCCCAAGTATGCTATGAGTTATGTCTGTATAACTTCTACTTAAAATGGTCTTCCTCCTTCTCCTGACTGTTGACCCCTCCAGATCTAGCCTAGCATCATCTCCTCCAGAAAATCTTCCAAGAGTCTCTTCTCACTTTTTCTCTCCCTGTCCCAAGCAGAAGACTAGGCATCCATCCTCTCCTCACCCAATTATTATCCGTAGAAACACTTTCATGCTACAGATAGAGCTTTGTATTCCAATGTCTGTCTCCCTTATTTCACTCAATAGCTGTGAGCAGAGAGTGGATTCTAGATTTCTTAATTTTTTGACTACCCTTTGCTAAGTATTTCTATAGCCTAATACTGTGTTAAAGACTAGGAATACAAAGACAAAAGGTGGCTTCTGTCCCTGCGGAGTGTAAAACAAGAAAGACAGATGCAAAGATCAGAAACAAGACAAGGATGTCTTCTCTCACGTATCTCTTCATTATAATGTAGGGCCCTTACCAACATTAGGGTGAAGAAAGAGGCTGGGGCTGTTAATATTCAGTGGAAGAAGCTAGTACACTTTGCTTGTAAACATCTTGAATTGCAGGACGTTCCTATGAATGAGCACAATTCATTTGTGCAGAAACATTTTTCCCACAAAAAAGACTGCGTGTGTCATTGTGGCCATAACTCACTTTGGCATCAAACATACCAAACAAGGATTTTTAAGGAGCTTGTTTTGATGACGCTCTTTATTAATGGGTTTTTCTTTGTTGAGTTTCCACTTATCCATGTTTACATAAAATCTTGCTTCATGAAAATGAATTCAGCAGTTACAGAACTGCCTTTTTGAAGGTTTTAATAGACCATACAAGCTGTGAAAAATGTGTAACAGGCAATGGTTCCTTAGTGTTTCCTCCATTTGATAGGTCAAGAAAAGGAATAATTTCCCTGCTTAATGCCATGCAGAAGGAGAGAGTTAGAAGTATCCAAGAACTCAGAAGCTCTGCTGGCTGATTCATGCGTGATTTTCCAGGGCCCAGCGATTTTCCCATGTGTGGCCAGTTTGCCATTTGTCCTCGTGATGCTGGGTTAAAAATGAGGACGGCCTTATTCTAAACTCAGTTTCTGTTGCTTTAGACTGATGATTGTAGCATTACAGATGTAGAATGTTTACTTACTAGGTGGACACAGGTCTATTTTTTTATTTTTGAATCAGCAGGTCTCTTCTCTGATGACGTAAAATCACAAATCTGGCAGACTGTTGCCATCCACATGCTGAAAGAAGGCCATGAGACATATTTCCATTCTGAATCGCATAGCATTTGTGATTTGCATGCACCTTTTGAGTCAAAATCAAACATTTGCCCTGGATTGGCCCGCGTTTAATTAAAATGATGAGAATGTGTGATAGGCATTTGGTCTCAGGCAAAAAGGATACACAGTATTGAAATTTGGAACAAACATTTTTTAAAATGAGAAATGCATGGTTGGCAGTGATAAGAAATGCCAAGACTATGTATTACACGGGATCATGGGTTGAAAATAGAAAATATCCTAAAAATTCTGGTGCACTGTGAAAATATCGTAGGAAGGTTTGGATAGGATTACATGCTTTATGGATAATGTCCCTGTAACAAACACTGTAGATGTTTCTAATCTTCTCTATAGTCTTTTTGTGGCTCACCATGTAAAGCTGATGGGTTGTTCATCAGTCCTGGCAGATTTTCCCATTTAACTATGCAGGGGAGAAAGAAAAGAGTTTTTATCCCAAAAAGGTTAAGCTATACAAAACTGATGATCATCCAAACAGACTGACGCCAACAATGTCAGCATGAAACACAGTCTAGGTGGTCAAACATAGAAAAGGTCTAACCAATCATTTAAATTGAGGATTATTGAAATTGACCCCTTTACCCATTGCAAAAATTTAAATGTGGCTGTGATATTAAAGCAGAGAAGGCAATGGCATCCCACTCCAGTACTCTTGCCTGGAAAATCCCATGGACGGAGGAGCCTGGTGGGCTGCGGTCCATGGGGTCACCAAGAGTCAGACATGATTGAGCGACTTCTCTTTCACTTTTCACTTTCATGCATTGGAGAAGGAAATGGCAACCCACTCCAGTGTTCTTGCCTGGAGAATCCCAGGGACAGGGGAGCCTGGTGGGCTGCCATCTATGGGGTCGCACAGAGTTGGACACAACTGAAGTGACTTAGCAGTAGCAGTGATATTAAAGAATATTTACTATTACAATCTAAGTTCTGTTTAAATACATACATGGCCTTACAGTTTGCTAAATAATTTGCCAGTACATATTGCTTGAGTTCTTGAAGTGGAGACCGTCAAATTAAGAAAAGTCTGAGCTACAGATACCCTTATTTTACAGGATACTTTCAAGCTTCACAGTTTACTAAACAAATATTTAAACTTCTAAATAAAGTACTTGGAAAATTTACAAAGAGCATTATCACATTGAAAAGATGCATCATCTTAGTAAGGTAGAACAGCCTAACAGTAATAGATCTCAAACTGGTCTATAACCAATGAATAGAATTGCCCTCATAGGTGAGTAGTCTAGTATTAGGTCTAATTAGGATCAATGGTTTTGTTCATCTATGGCAATATTCAGGAAGACATTTCCAAAATCCACCCCTCAAAAATGGTAATTAAAGGGCCTCTCCATGGGACTCCCATCTCCATGGGAGTCAAATGCCCAACTTGAATGTCACCTCAGAAGTCTGCAGCCTGACCCTAAGCCAGGACGAGCAGAACACAGGGAGGAAAATGACAGATGGACTGTACCCACCTCCTCAGAGAAAAATAGACACTACTGAGAAACACAGCTAATCGAATCTCTATTTAGGCCGAAAGGAGAGATCCATGCTCAGCTTTGCTATCCTAAATAATGATGCTTATCCAAATAGCTCCTATGCAGGTTTCAGTGCTTAGTTTTAAATAGTACTGAATATTGTTTCAGCATCATCAGAGAACACAGCGGTGCCTAAAAGCCTTTCATTTAAACCTGACCTCTCTTCTATTTACTCTAAACACTTAAAAAAGCATAATTTGAACTTTAGAAGCTGCAGAGTTGACAATTCTACTTTGCTAACATGGCTTCATCTTAGGTAACAATAGCAAGAAAGAAGCAGATGACAGAAGATCACCAAAGCCCCTAAACATGAAGTGGGGGCACAGGTCAGCAATTTGCTCAAAACTCCACATCAGTTCAAAGGTACAGGAAGGGAGGGGTGACTGCGGTAAGTTCAGCAGAGGAGTGAACATCTGGTCCAAACATCCTCTTTTGGGTAGAGTTAGACTCATCTAAACAACTTTATATGCCAGACAAATACATTTTATGAAAAGAATGTGTGGCTGAAGCCTTCACAGACTCAACACTCACAGCTGTCAAGACTGAGTTTTCATAAGAATAGGTGTAAATGGAAGAAGGTACAAAAATCTACATTTGTGGCTTCTTTTTACTTTAAAAATACCATCTCTCTCCTTCTCCTTTCTCTTTCTCTGTCACACATATACACACACAATCAAAACTAATAATAGATACAGTAAAAATAGCATCACATCTAAATAATGCCAACATTATTTTCAGTGTTTTTTTTTTGACAAAAGCACTAAAAACAACAGCATTCAGTGAATGCTCAGTTGATACTCCTATAAGATGTAAAGAAAAAAGAAAATTTAGTCATTCATTTACAAGTATTTATCACACACTAGCAATGAGTCAGACATGTTCTAGGCAAGAGATTTTAACCTACAACAATGTTGAATGTTGGAATAATAGAATTGTCACTGGAATCACTCATAGAGTCTCCCAAGCGAGAAAAAAAAAAACCTGAGATAGAGACAAAGAGGGCTTCCCTGTGGCTCAGTGGTAAAGAATCTGCCTGCAATGCAGCAGTCACAGATTCAATCCCTGGGCTGGGAAGATTTTCTGGAGGAGGGCATGGCAACCCGAGCCAGTCTTCTTGCCTGGAGAATCCCATAGACAGAGGAGCCTGATGGGCCACAGTCCATAGGGTCACAGAGTTGGACACGACTGAAGCAACTTAGCATGCGCACACACATAGAGACAAAGAAGAGTAAATAGTTCTGTAGACGAGTTCAAGCGAGGCTGCCAGGTGGCAATGGCATCACAGGGGTTGTAAAGCCCTCAGCTCCCCCAGCTCTGAAATTAGAGAATCATTTATTAGGGCTTTTTATTTTTTGAAAATCAGGCTATTTTCATTTCTGGGTGCAAAATTATTATTTTATATAATGTTATCACAAATTTGCATGCTTAATTAAAATTTACATACTATGAAATCATGCTAGTTTGCCAAGATCTGCTGGTTGGTTGAGCTGTCTTCCAAATGCCACTGGATAGCCATCTTAATTATTTAATTAGAGAATCTAATCTGATATTCATGTTTATATTTTGATATAAGAATCAAAGAACTTTAAATGCTGGAGTACTCACTATTCAGCCAAAAATCTTAATGATCAATGACCTTTTGAGTACTCACAGAAACTAACATTTCCTCTTTTAAGTTATGTTTTCTTCTATGGACCCTGTGTTTAAAAAGTTTTAGTCTTCAAAAAGTTATTGCAAAAAAATTAGCTTGCTTTTCGACATTTTATTTATTCAGTTCAGTTCAGTTCAGTCACTCAGTCGTGTCCGACTCTTTGCGACCCCATAAATCGCAGCACGTCAGGTCTCTCTGTCCATCACCAACTCCTGGAGTTCACTCAGACTCACGTCCATCGAGTCAGTGATGCCATCCAGCCATCTCATCCCCAGTCGTCCCTTTTTCCTCCTGCCCCCAATCCCTCCCAGCATCAGAGTCTTTTCCAACGAGTCAACTCTTCGCATGAGGTGGCCAAAGTACTGGAGTTTCGGCTTTAACATCATTCCTTCCAAAGAAATCCCAGGGCTGATCTCCTTCCAAATGGACCGGTTGGATCTCCTTTTATTTATTATGGACCCAAAAAAACAGTCAATAAGAACTTTGGCTCACATGGCAAGCTCACCACACTGAAGGTATGGATATAATTTCAATGCAATCTCAGTTCTGGTATATAATATCCTATAGGCTTTTCAACTTATTAACAAGAGCTCACAGACTCCTTTACTTCCTCTGGGGAGTCCTTACTTCCCAGGACTACCAACAAAAGCTCATGTTGAAAAACTTGTGGGTAGAAACGTGGTTGATCAAACTCTTTTTTAAAAAACTTTTTATTTGTGTATTGGGGTTTAGCCAGTTAACAGCGTTGTGATATTAATAGTTTCAGGTAAACAGTGAAGGGACTCAGCTCTATATATACATGTATCCATTCTCCCCCAAACACGCCTCGCATCCAGGCTGCCACATAACATCAGGCACAGTTCCGTGCGCTATACAGTAGGTCCTTGTTGGTTATCCATTTTAATTATGGCAGTGTATACATATCCATCCCAAAGTCCTTAACCATCCCTTCTCCCCATCCTCCCTACCAACCCAGGTAACTGTAAGTTCATTCTCTGTGAGTCTCTTTCTGTTTTGTAATTTCATTTGCGTTATTTCTTTTTAGATTCCACATATAAGGGATGTCAAATTATCTTTCTCCCTCTCTGTCTGACTTAACTTCACTCAGTATGACAATTTCTAGGTCCATCCATGTTGCTGCATACAGCATTATCTAATTCTTTTCAATGGCTGAGCAATATTCCATTGTACATATGCACTGCTGCTGCTGCTAAGTCGCTTCAGTCGTGTCCGACTCTGTGCGACCCCATAGACGGCAGCCCCNTTATTTCTTTTTAGATTCCACATATAAGGGATGTCAAATTATCTTTCTCCCTCTCTGTCTGACTTAACTTCACTCAGTATGACAATTTCTAGGTCCATCCATGTTGCTGCATACAGCATTATCTAATTCTTTTCAATGGCTGAGCAATATTCCATTGTACATATGCACTGCTGCTGCTGCTAAGTCGCTTCAGTCGTGTCCGACTCTGTGCGACCCCATAGACGGCAGCCCCCAGGCTCCTCTGTCCCTGGGATTCTCCAGACAAGAACACTGGAGTGGGCTGCCACTTCCTTCTCCGATATATGTACTACATCTTTATCCAATCCTCTGCTGATGGACATTTAGGTTGCACCCATGTCTTGGTTATTGTTCTTTCTTATAGAACATTCTGCCTTCTAAAATAATTGATGCTCGCAGTAACTTCCACCCCCTGATTTAAGTAAGTGAGTTTATGTACCATTCTGTTTTATGCTCTCACCTATTTCATACCGTTTCTACAGTTTTGCCTGAAAAATATCAACCCCTTGACATGGAGGAGCTCGGTACAAGGAGAGGAGGCTGGGATTGGAGAGGAGACTACAATGGGTCTGGGGATTCCACTGATAATCTGCAACAAAATAGGGTTCATCAAGATGAAAGTAGAAGAGACACAGGAAGACTTGTAACTTTCAATTACACATTCTTTTGTCATCTTTTTCAATTATAAACTCTTCTATAACAAGATGACATTGAGATTTATCCTTCTCAGAATTCTTGGAAAGAGGATCTAAACTTCCCTTTTCCTACCTAGTGTAAAGACACAAGTCCTGAAGTCTTTATCAGTTGATCGCTATGCTTGAGGTTGATTTCCCCGGGTAACCTACAAGCCCATTAATGACCCTGTGCTGTCCCTTTAAGAAAACATATTGGCGAGTCTAAGGTAGACGTTAATAGACAGTGCTAGCGGCTGAATGTAGGTGTCTTAAGTTAAATGCACAGAGGAGTAACAACAGAAATATTTTTTAATTGAAAAGTCCACACATCACAAGCCTCCAGGCTAAACATTATTCCTGGAATGGACAGAAACGCATTCAGAGAAGAGAAACCCCAGAATTTTTAAGGATTGCCCTTGACCTGCAAAACAAGTCTGGGGAAATCTCTGGAACACCCGTTCACACTTAATCCTTTGAAGAAGCTTCCTTGTCTTAGGGCAGAGCTTGTTGCCAACAAGCAGACCAGTGTGGGACCAAGTCCTCCTTCCCCTCTTCTCCTTTCTCCTCCTCCCCCACCAGTACCGTCTTCCTCCTTTGGTTTTCCCCAGGCATCATTTTTGCTATTTCTGAAATTCTCAGAGTCGGAGGATGCTCAGGACCACAGTGAATTGCTCCTGACACACTCCTACTCTGCCTTGGGTCAAACGAGTCAAGTATTGAAACTCTTAAACTTCTAAAAAGTTTCTAACTATCATATTGTTTCTACAAGTTGTACTGAAGCATAGTTGATTTACAATCTTGTGGTAATTTCAGATGGGTATCTTCTCATTCCAGAACTCTTTTGCCCCCTTCATTCTTAGTGGATGATGTGCTTGCCTTATTCTATTCTTTTTCCCCTTCTCCTTCTCCACAGAATCCTCAGTTTGGGGTCTTGCCCAAATTAAAGCTGAGGTCTGGGAATTTCCCTGTGAAAGGTGGAGGGAAGTGCTCTAGGTAGATGGTAAAGTTGCTATGGCAACCACTTGTCTCCCCTTTTTCAGTTCCCAAATCCTGGAAATTTTTCTCTGAAAATGACTTCAACATCTTTCCCAAGCATGAGTATGGCTCTCATTGAACAAGCGTGACCTGTTCCAGGTTGGTTAAGGAGCTGTTCCGGATTCATAGACCAGATCAAAGGGATGGAGCTGGCTACCAGATCAGGGGCTGCCACACCCCGACCTGCTGGGGAGGGAACTCTGGGTTTTTCATCCGTATTTTGGAGAATGCCAAATGTGCTCTTGGCACTTAGTAAATAATACTAATTATATCTTCCAAATTACAGGCTGAGCAGATGTGTTAATCAGACACCGAGGTGCATTTGTCAATGGGCGTAAAAATGTGGGCTTCCCAGGTAGCTCAGTGGTAAAGAATCTCCTGCCAATGCAAGAGACGCAGGTTCGATCCCTGGTTCAGGAAAATGCCCTGGAAGAGGAAATGGCAACCCATTCCAGTGTTCTTGCCTGGAGAATCCTATGGATTCTGAATCCAGAGCAGCCTGGCGGCATACAGTCTATGGCCTCGCAATGAGACGATGTAACTTATCAAATGAGCACAGGCATTTTTTGTCCCAGAGGAATTAGGCAAACACAGAGCAAATTTTGAAGGCCTGTTGAGCTATTTGGAAACAATCTGTTCTTTGCTTCTTTGTCATCTAGTCGTAAGTTTCTTTCATTTAAAAAATAAAAATTAACACATAAGCATGAGGACTTTCTAGGCATTTGAGGGCATTTTCTCCTGAAGTTTTTGGTTTTTTTTTCACTTTCTTTCTGGCTTGCCCTCTCTCCTGAGCTGTTCACAAGCATCTCCCAGGTTAGAGATGTGGATGACAGCAGTTTAATACCCAGAGGTTTCGTAGGTAGACAGTGGCTCACAGATGATTCTTCTGTCCCACAATATACTGCTCTCACCTACTATTTCTGAAGCCTCAATGTCTGAGGTTTCTTTTCTTTTCTTTTCTTCTTCCCTTTAACTTTTGATTTCTTTTCAAATGACACAAGAATATGTGTTTCAAAAAGGCATCACATTTTGTCTGTATGAAATTTTCTCAGACCCTTAACAGGAAGCAGATTTGGGTAAGAAGAAAAAGAATGTGCTTATGTGTGAGAAAGGGAGTGAGGACGGGAGAGAGGAAGGGAAGGAGGGAGCAAAGAGAAAAAACAAGTGGTGAGACTGTGAGCAGTTAAAGGGAGTGGGAGAGAGACGTCATGGGGTCTAGAAAGGAGAGACTGGGGAAGGAGGAGACAGAAGTCTCATCCCCTGCTCAGAGGAGACCAGGACAGTTTCTTTTACCACCCAGTCCTGTACATTTATTTCTTTTAAAGATCTTTTTTGATGTGGACCATTTTTATACTTTATTGAATGTATTACAATATTGCTTCTGTTCTGTTTTGCTTTTTTGGCCGCGAGGCATGTGGGATTTTAACTCTCGACCAGGGATCGAACCTACACTCCCCACAGTGGAAGATGAAGTCCTTTAAAAATAAATAAATATTTATTTCTCATAGTTCTGGAGGCTGAGGAGTCCAAAATCAAGGTGTTGGCAGATTTGGTTGCAAGTGAGAGCCTGATTCTTTGGTGTCTGGTAAGAGCCTTCTTTCTGGCTTGCAAACAGCTGAAGAAGGCAACGTCTTCACCACTGGACTGCCAGGGAAGTCCCCAGAACTTCTATTTTTTGAGACGAATTTTCCAGACCAAAAGATCGTGGTTCAGTTTGAAGAATTAGATTCACAAGTCACATTTCCCTGAGTTGCTGAAAGTACTCAGGTCTACAGTTATTTCCAGGTAGAAACTAAAGAGTCTATGAGGTCATTTGAAACTACAGCTTGAGTGAAACTCCGTGAGTTATTTCTCTCTCGTGCTGGCGTTTTATTTCTAAGGTGGTGTAAATATAGCCTTGCGTTGACGGAAAGAACTCCAGGCTGACTCTGCCAAAGAGCAATGCAGGGAGGAACGTGGTCCTGCTTTGTCTGATCTCCTCCTTCTAACTCTGCCCTGGGGCTCCTCCGCATCTGGGACTGGGGAATCAGGTTCTTTTTTCAGAGACACTCAGGGTGGAAGGACGGTCACATTTGAAGTGAAAATACCTGATTTTAAACTTTGTTCTGAGAGTCATTTGAAGACTGCCCATAAGAGTTCTTCCCATCTGGTCCTTCCAGAACATTCCCTCTCAGAAAATAAATAAACAGATTGTTGTCGTCTTCAGTTTGGCGCCAAGCACCAAAGGCTTCCAAAAATACTGACGAGCCTCTGAGGTCCTGGAGAAACAGTAATACGTGGGCCAGATGTGGGATGAGGGTCTCTTTTGCTGTAATCACGACAGAATCATAACCAAACATGCTAATTTCTCTCTTCTCATCTGACATCAGACCTCACCTAAGTGTCAAGATATTCACCAACGTGTTACAAATCACAGTTTGAACTTTCAGTCTGCCCACTACTAAGACATAGGTATGGTGTTTTCAAGTGCTGTGGAATATCAACACTACCAACAGGCTCCTGCTTTTTTCCAGAGCGGCTCAGCTCTCCCAGCAGCAGGAATTACTCTTTGAATCAAAGACGGTAATGATACTTCTCATTCTTGCTCATGCAAAGCAGCAAGGCCTGAGCCCTTCTGTTTTACACTGCACACTGATTTGGAAGCAAATATTTTTCCAACAACATCACTGAATTGAAAGCACTTTGAAAAATCTGAAGCCTTCACAAAATTCTGTTTTGGAAAAACCAACTCTTGGGGATCTGTCACTGACATAAGCCATTCCCCTCAGTTTAGCTTGAAAACAAGAATGTGCTCTGTCAAACAGCTCTAAATAATATATGTATTTGCAGATGTAAGCTGAGCACAGGGCATTCCAAGATCCAATAGAAAGGTGGGGAGTGAGGGCAGGAAAAAAAGGTATACTTTCCATTATTCTCTTCTTAGGTACCAATAAGAACAATGATATGTTCCAGCTTTCAATGTAGTTTGGAGTGCTTTTACTGTGAATAAGGTATACAATTGGGAATCTAAAATGTTTGATCAGATATGCATGTTTAAAGTTATTATTCACCCAATGGGCTTCCCTGGTGGCTCAAATGGTAAGGAATCCACCTGCAATGCAGGAGACCTGGGTTCGATCCCTGGGTTGGGAAGATCCCCTGGAGGAGGGCAAGGCAACCCACTCCAGTACTCTTGCCTGGAGAATCCCCATCGACAGAGGAGCCTGGCAGGCTACACGCAAAGAGTCAGACATGACTGAGTGACTAAACACACTCACCCAACCCAAAAATGTACTAAGTGCTAAATACAGACCAAGCTGTCTGCTAGATCCTGTAACAGGTACACAGTTATCCANGATGCCATCCAGCCATCTCATCCCCAGTCGTCCCTTTTTCCTCCTGCCCCCAATCCCTCCCAGCATCAGAGTCTTTTCCAACGAGTCAACTCTTCGCATGAGGTGGCCAAAGTACTGGAGTTTCGGCTTTAACATCATTCCTTCCAAAGAAATCCCAGGGCTGATCTCCTTCCAAATGGACCGGTTGGATCTCCTTTTATTTATTATGGACCCAAAAAAACAGTCAATAAGAACTTTGGCTCACATGGCAAGCTCACCACACTGAAGGTATGGATATAATTTCAATGCAATCTCAGTTCTGGTATATAATATCCTATAGGCTTTTCAACTTATTAACAAGAGCTCACAGACTCCTTTACTTCCTTTGGGGAGTCCTTACTTCCCAGGACTACCAACAAAAGCTCATGTTGAAAAACTTGTGGGTAGAAACGTGGTTGATCAAACTCTTTTTTAAAAAACTTTTTATTTGTGTATTGGGGTTTAGCCAGTTAACAGCGTTGTGATATTAATAGTTTCAGGTAAACAGTGAAGGGACTCAGCTCTATATATACATGTATCCATTCTCCCCCAAACACGCCTCGCATCCAGGCTGCCACATAACATCAGGCACAGTTCCGTGCGCTATACAGTAGGTCCTTGTTGGTTATCCATTTTAATTATGGCAGTGTATACATATCCATCCCAAAGTCCTTAACCATCCCTTCTCCCCATCCTCCCTACCAACCCAGGTAACTGTAAGTTCATTCTCTGTGAGTCTCTTTCTGTTTTGTAATTTCATTTGCGTTATTTCTTTTTAGATTCCACATATAAGGGATGTCAAATTATCTTTCTCCCTCTCTGTCTGACTTAACTTCACTCAGTATGACAATTTCTAGGTCCATCCATGTTGCTGCATACAGCATTATCTAATTCTTTTCAATGGCTGAGCAATATTCCATTGTACATATGCACTGCTGCTGCTGCTAAGTCGCTTCAGTCGTGTCCGACTCTGTGCGACCCCATAGACGGCAGCCCCCAGGCTCCTCTGTCCCTGGGATTCTCCAGACAAGAACACTGGAGTGGGCTGCCACTTCCTTCTCCGATATATGTACTACATCTTTATCCAATCCTCTGCTGATGGACATTTAGGTTGCACCCATGTCTTGGTTATTGTTCTTTCTTATAGAACATTCTGCCTTCTAAAATAATTGATGCTCGCAGTAACTTCCACCCCCTGATTTAAGTAAGTGAGTTTATGTACCATTCTGTTTTATGCTCTCACCTATTTCATACCGTTTCTACAGTTTTGCCTGAAAAATATCAACCCCTTGACATGGAGGAGCTCGGTACAAGGAGAGGAGGCTGGGATTGGAGAGGAGACTACAATGGGTCTGGGGATTCCACTGATAATCTGCAACAAAATAGGGTTCATCAAGATGAAAGTAGAAGAGACACAGTAAGACTTGTAACTTTCAATTACACATTCTTTTGTCATCTTTTTCAATTATAAACTCTTCTATAACAAGATGACATTGAGATTTATCCTTCTCAGAATTCTTGGAAAGAGGATCTAAACTTCCCTTTTCCTACCTAGTGTAAAGACACAAGTCCTGAAGTCTTTATCAGTTGATCGCTATGCTTGAGGTTGATTTCCCCGGGTAACCTACAAGCCCATTAATGACCCTGTGCTGTCCCTTTAAGAAAACATATTGGCGAGTCTAAGGTAGACGTTAATAGACAGTGCTAGCGGCTGAATGTAGGTGTCTTAAGTTAAATGCACAGAGGAGTAACAACAGAAATATTTTTTAATTGAAAAGTCCACACATCACAAGCCTCCAGGCTAAACATTATTCCTGGAATGGACAGAAACGCATTCAGAGAAGAGAAACCCCAGAATTTTTAAGGATTGCCCTTGACCTGCAAAACAAGTCTGGGGAAATCTCTGGAACACCCGTTCACACTTAATCCTTTGAAGAAGCTTCCTTGTCTTAGGGCAGAGCTTGTTGCCAACAAGCAGACCAGTGTGGGACCAAGTCCTCCTTCCCCTCTTCTCCTTTCTCCTCCTCCCCCACCAGTACCGTCTTCCTCCTTTGGTTTTCCCCAGGCATCATTTTTGCTATTTCTGAAATTCTCAGAGTCGGAGGATGCTCAGGACCACAGTGAATTGCTCCTGACACACTCCTACTCTGCCTTGGGTCAAACGAGTCAAGTATTGAAACTCTTAAACTTCTAAAAAGTTTCTAACTATCATATTGTTTCTACAAGTTGTACTGAAGCATAGTTGATTTACAATCTTGTGGTAATTTCAGATGGGTATCTTCTCATTCCAGAACTCTTTTGCCCCCTTCATTCTTAGTGGATGATGTGCTTGCCTTATTCTATTCTTTTTCCCCTTCTCCTTCTCCACAGAATCCTCAGTTTGGGGTCTTGCCCAAATTAAAGCTGAGGTCTGGGAATTTCCCTGTGAAAGGTGGAGGGAAGTGCTCTAGGTAGATGGTAAAGTTGCTATGGCAACCACTTGTCTCCCCTTTTTCAGTTCCCAAATCCTGGAAATTTTTCTCTGAAAATGACTTCAACATCTTTCCCAAGCATGAGTATGGCTCTCATTGAACAAGCGTGACCTGTTCCAGGTTGGTTAAGGAGCTGTTCCGGATTCATAGACCAGATCAAAGGGATGGAGCTGGCTACCAGATCAGGGGCTGCCACACCCCGACCTGCTGGGGAGGGAACTCTGGGTTTTTCATCCGTATTTTGGAGAATGCCAAATGTGCTCTTGGCACTTAGTAAATAATACTAATTATATCTTCCAAATTACAGGCTGAGCAGATGTGTTAATCAGACACCGAGGTGCATTTGTCAATGGGCGTAAAAATGTGGGCTTCCCAGGTAGCTCAGTGGTAAAGAATCTCCTGCCAATGCAAGAGACGCAGGTTCGATCCCTGGTTCAGGAAAATGCCCTGGAAGAGGAAATGGCAACCCATTCCAGTGTTCTTGCCTGGAGAATCCTATGGATTCTGAATCCAGAGCAGCCTGGCGGCATACAGTCTATGGCCTCGCAATGAGACGATGTAACTTATCAAATGAGCACAGGCATTTTTTGTCCCAGAGGAATTAGGCAAACACAGAGCAAATTTTGAAGGCCTGTTGAGCTATTTGGAAACAATCTGTTCTTTGCTTCTTTGTCATCTAGTCGTAAGTTTCTTTCATTTAAAAAATAAAAATTAACACATAAGCATGAGGACTTTCTAGGCATTTGAGGGCATTTTCTCCTGAAGTTTTTGGTTTTTTTTTCACTTTCTTTCTGGCTTGCCCTCTCTCCTGAGCTGTTCACAAGCATCTCCCAGGTTAGAGATGTGGATGACAGCAGTTTAATACCCAGAGGTTTCGTAGGTAGACAGTGGCTCACAGATGATTCTTCTGTCCCACAATATACTGCTCTCACCTACTATTTCTGAAGCCTCAATGTCTGAGGTTTCTTTTCTTTTCTTTTCTTCTTCCCTTTAACTTTTGATTTCTTTTCAAATGACACAAGAATATGTGTTTCAAAAAGGCATCACATTTTGTCTGTATGAAATTTTCTCAGACCCTTAACAGGAAGCAGATTTGGGTAAGAAGAAAAAGAATGTGCTTATGTGTGAGAAAGGGAGTGAGGACGGGAGAGAGGAAGGGAAGGAGGGAGCAAAGAGAAAAAACAAGTGGTGAGACTGTGAGCAGTTAAAGGGAGTGGGAGAGAGACGTCATGGGGTCTAGAAAGGAGAGACTGGGGAAGGAGGAGACAGAAGTCTCATCCCCTGCTCAGAGGAGACCAGGACAGTTTCTTTTACCACCCAGTCCTGTACATTTATTTCTTTTAAAGATCTTTTTTGATGTGGACCATTTTTATACTTTATTGAATGTATTACAATATTGCTTCTGTTCTGTTTTGCTTTTTTGGCCGCGAGGCATGTGGGATTTTAACTCTCGACCAGGGATCGAACCTACACTCCCCACAGTGGAAGATGAAGTCCTTTAAAAATAAATAAATATTTATTTCTCATAGTTCTGGAGGCTGAGGAGTCCAAAATCAAGGTGTTGGCAGATTTGGTTGCAAGTGAGAGCCTGATTCTTTGGTGTCTGGTAAGAGCCTTCTTTCTGGCTTGCAAACAGCTGAAGAAGGCAACGTCTTCACCACTGGACTGCCAGGGAAGTCCCCAGAACTTCTATTTTTTGAGACGAATTTTCCAGACCAAAAGATCGTGGTTCAGTTTGAAGAATTAGATTCACAAGTCACATTTCCCTGAGTTGCTGAAAGTACTCAGGTCTACAGTTATTTCCAGGTAGAAACTAAAGAGTCTATGAGGTCATTTGAAACTACAGCTTGAGTGAAACTCCGTGAGTTATTTCTCTCTCGTGCTGGCGTTTTATTTCTAAGGTGGTGTAAATATAGCCTTGCGTTGACGGAAAGAACTCCAGGCTGACTCTGCCAAAGAGCAATGCAGGGAGGAACGTGGTCCTGCTTTGTCTGATCTCCTCCTTCTAACTCTGCCCTGGGGCTCCTCCGCATCTGGGACTGGGGAATCAGGTTCTTTTTTCAGAGACACTCAGGGTGGAAGGACGGTCACATTTGAAGTGAAAATACCTGATTTTAAACTTTGTTCTGAGAGTCATTTGAAGACTGCCCATAAGAGTTCTTCCCATCTGGTCCTTCCAGAACATTCCCTCTCAGAAAATAAATAAACAGATTGTTGTCGTCTTCAGTTTGGCCCCAAGCACCAAAGGCTTCCAAAAATACTGACGAGCCTCTGAGGTCCTGGAGAAACAGTAATACGTGGGCCAGATGTGGGATGAGGGTCTCTTTTGCTGTAATCACGACAGAATCATAACCAAACATGCTAATTTCTCTCTTCTCATCTGACATCAGACCTCACCTAAGTGTCAAGATATTCACCAACGTGTTACAAATCACAGTTTGAACTTTCAGTCTGCCCACTACTAAGACATAGGTATGGTGTTTTCAAGTGCTGTGGAATATCAACACTACCAACAGGCTCCTGCTTTTTTCCAGAGCGGCTCAGCTCTCCCAGCAGCAGGAATTACTCTTTGAATCAAAGACGGTAATGATACTTCTCATTCTTGCTCATGCAAAGCAGCAAGGCCTGAGCCCTTCTGTTTTACACTGCACACTGATTTGGAAGCAAATATTTTTCCAACAACATCACTGAATTGAAAGCACTTTGAAAAATCTGAAGCCTTCACAAAATTCTGTTTTGGAAAAACCAACTCTTGGGGATCTGTCACTGACATAAGCCATTCCCCTCAGTTTAGCTTGAAAACAAGAATGTGCTCTGTCAAACAGCTCTAAATAATATATGTATTTGCAGATGTAAGCTGAGCACAGGGCATTCCAAGATCCAATAGAAAGGTGGGGAGTGAGGGCAGGAAAAAAAGGTATACTTTCCATTATTCTCTTCTTAGGTACCAATAAGAACAATGATATGTTCCAGCTTTCAATGTAGTTTGGAGTGCTTTTACTGTGAATAAGGTATACAATTGGGAATCTAAAATGTTTGATCAGATATGCATGTTTAAAGTTATTATTCACCCAATGGGCTTCCCTGGTGGCTCAAATGGTAAGGAATCCACCTGCAATGCAGGAGACCTGGGTTCGATCCCTGGGTTGGGAAGATCCCCTGGAGGAGGGCAAGGCAACCCACTCCAGTACTCTTGCCTGGAGAATCCCCATCGACAGAGGAGCCTGGCAGGCTACACGCAAAGAGTCAGACATGACTGAGTGACTAAACACACTCACCCAACCCAAAAATGTACTAAGTGCTAAATACAGACCAAGCTGTCTGCTAGATCCTGTAACAGGTACACAGTTATCCAAGAAGCAAAGTCAGCATTTTAAATAACTTACCCTCTACTAGGGGAGAAAATAAGTGGTGCAAATATCTGAATTATAAGATAGCATTTTAAATTAATTTTAAAAATCGATTTATCACTTATTTAAATGAAATGAAGTTAACAAGGCAGGTTTCTTTTCTTTCTGAGCTCTGCCGACTGGAGTAAGACAAAAGATCATTAATGGTCATCCCACCTCTATCTTGTCACTGATCAGTATTTAAGGAAAACGTGTCAAAATAAGCTACGTCTAGAGACTGTGCTTTTCTACCTCAAGCTCGGATAAAGCACTCCAATATTCCAAAACGCTTCAATATGTCACATTGTTTTGTCCTCTCATCCTTTTACTTCCCTCTGGAAATTTTGCCCCCTTAGGTACCTTTCACCCAGTTCCAAAGTCTACTGACGCTTAAGCCATCGTGTTTTCTCTGCATCCTCACCAGCTGCTCCCCACCACACACAGGCTGGGCTATCTCGAGGCTAATCCCAAATATGATATCATTCTTTCAGTAAATATTTCAGTGCCGTCTCATTGTTTCTTAAGTTCTGTTTACATTTTAATGAGTCCTTGATGTTTTAAACTATTAATCAGGCTACTTTCACAGCCTACAACGTACGCTAATTTTCCTTCTATCCACACATATAAGCGAGAGAGTTGGCCCATCTATTTTAAACAAATTATCACTGAACTCGTCTATAAGCACCGTCATTTTTAATCATCACGGAGCTTTTGCACAGCCCTGTATCCAACTTTACAAGCTCACACTTTGTCAGTCACTTCCACACTCTTATTTTGAGCATGTTGGTACTTGCCATTTATTTATTTAGAATATTTTTATATTATAATGAGTTTCTCACATGCTTGTTTTCTTCCCTGCTCCGAGGCCATTATTGATCTGTGAAAGCCTCCTTTTACAGGGAACAATTATTCAGTCTCAAGGGAGGGAGCTATGCCCAGTTCATGGGTCTTCTTTCCATGTGGCCTTGAGGGGACAAAAGCATCAGGTTCAAAAGGAAAGACAGGAGAAACGTCTAAACACCTTGGGGATTCTTCTGGGGTACAGCAAGCTTTGCGGTGAAATCAGTAAGAAAATGAAAATTACATCATGAGGTTAAGCAGACAAGCTGAACTGAAAAGTCAGGCTTCTTTATTCTAAATGAAGAATTGCACTCCAGGGCTCACCTCTATCTGGAAAATGAAGCCTCATGTTCAGAGGGCTCAACGAAAGAATAAAAGGGGAGAAGAAATACCCTGGTGCCTATAAAAAGTCATTCTGCATTAGTCTGTCCTTGCCCCCCAGAGGAAAAGCGAAAGTTTTGCGACATTCAACGGTAGGTCAAAATAACATCCTGTGTTCTGCACACCATATTCCAACTCAAGCAAAACGTCTATGGATATTTTTTTTTCCAATTTCAAGGCCTTTTGATTAAAGTATACCAGAAGGGCAGTGACGGAGCAGGCTGTTTTCTGTTCTTCTGCGGAAGGTTTCAATGGCCGCCGTAGATGCTCTAAATCTATTTACTTCAAGGCTGGAATGAAACAAACATGACAGATGGCTTTTAAAAAAAAAATCAAAGGGGAAGTTCTTGGAACACATCCTTCAAAATAAAATTTTGTTTCTTTTTTTTTTTTTTTCCGAGCAGCTGAAATGATTTTTCAGAACATCTGATGAGCGATTTTAATACTTCAACTTTCTCCTCCATGAAGCAAGCCCATTCATTTGGAGACTTCTGTTCTTTTGTTTTATTTCTGTGAGTGTCTTTCTTTGACAAGACATAACGTCTGAAAACGACAATATGCTAAATGAATGGACCCATCGTATATTTGGCTACACAGGGCTGCTGGAGCACACTTCAGATTCTGACGGGAGAACAGAATGCTTAATGGAAGAAATCTTGAAGAAATAAAAAGGGAAGTTTAATGAGCCTCCGTGTTTGTTATTGCTTATGTACAAGGGACCGAGCAATTTCCCTTCGTCTGTTTCAAAGACAGTAGTGAGAAGGCCAGTCCATTTTCCCAAAGGCTGGAGAGCCTGATGCTTAGGGAAATGCCAGGAAAAGTGGGGAGGAGGCTGGGGGACTGGAGGGAGGGTGAGGAGTGGGCCCCTGCAGAGGCTGCTTTCTCCCGCCCGTGATCAGAAGAGCCCTGACTTAAGGCCCGCCCCCACCCCCCACTACTTATGGTCTCACAAAGCCCAGATTTGTCTTTAGGACACATGTGAAACCAACCATCAACATTAGCACCATTTGCCAAAGCAAGTAAGGGCCCTTGCTCAGTTCTGATGTGGACTGGATGAAAGGGAAGGGGGGCGTCTGGGCTGGGTCACTGGAGGTGGGTCACATGCGTCCATGGAAACTGGAAAAGAGCCCATTTGGACACGTGGACTTTCAAAGGCAGATCTAGAGACACACAAATGTCAAAATCATGCCATGTCTGCCATATTTTGATCTCACAGCTAGAATCTGGAGGGATTTGACCTCCACAGAAAAGAAACTTGAGGATATTGTTTTCAAACATGACCTTTGGAGGGAGAGACATGGACCAAAATCTCTGCACCTCCAGTCCTGACCGTGTGGTCCGTGATGACGTGGCCCGGCCTTTCTGGGTTCTCAACCAATATCAGTCAGACATCAATCCCAGAAAGACAAATATTGTATGATATTGCTTATATGCAGAAGCTAAAATAAAATAGTACAACAATTAAATAAAAATTTTAAAAGGGTACAAATGAATTTATTTACAAAACAGAGTCACAAATGTTAAAAAAAAAAAAAAAAAACTTACCATCACCAGAAGATAAGTGAAGCAGAGATAAATTGGGAGCCTGGAATTGACATATCTATACACACTGCTATATCTAAAATAGAAAACTAATAAGAATCTGCTGTATAGCACTGGGAACTCTACTCAGTACTCTGTAATGGCCTGTATGGGGAAAGAATCTTTAAAAAAGAGTGGGTATATGTATGCTGCTGCTGCTGCTGCTAAGTCACTTCAGTCTGTGACCCCGTAGACGGCAGCCCACCAGGCTCCCCCGTCCCTGGGATTCTCCAGGCAAGAACACTGGAGTGGGCTGTCATTTCCTTCTCCAGTGCATGAAAGTGAAAAGTGAAAGAGAAGTCACTCAGTCGTGTCCAACTCTTCACGACCCCATGGACTGCAGCCTACCAGGCTCCTCTGTCCATGGGATTTTCCAGGCAAGAGTACTGGAGTGGGGTGCTATCACCTTCTCCGGGATATAGGTATATATGTCACTAATTCACTTTGCTATATACTTAAAACTAACACAAAGTTATAAATCAATTATACTTCAATAAATTTAAAAAAAATTGATCATTGGACCTACTTATTTGGATTTTAAGAGGCTCAAAAGAGGATGTGCAGGAGGTCTCTATCGTAGAAATAGACCCTTGAAACTTCCCTGGTAGTCTAGTGGCTAAGATTCTGAGTTCCCAATGCCCACGTTCCATGCCTGGTCAGGAACTAGATCCCACGGGCTACAGCTAAAGATTCATTGTGGCATGCTGGATCCAACTAAAACCTGGATAAATAAATAAATAAATATTTTTTTAAAAAAAGAAAGAAATAGAATCTTAATACAGCTATCCTCCACTCAGGCCCCATAGGACTAGCCACAAGGAGGGTATATTCTACAGAATCACGATTTTGCCTGACTATAACCTCTGCCTAAGAAAACAGGGCATTATGCTCAGTGACATAAGCAGTCAGAAAGCAAATACTGCATGATTCCATTTTCATGAGGTAGCTAAGATCTTCAGACTCATAGAAGCAGAAAACCAGAATGATAATTACTAGGGCCTAGTGGGAGAGGGACAAGGAGAGTTGCTGTTCGGTAAGTAAGTTGCCCATACTCAGCAACCAAGACCCGGCAAAGCCGAAATCAATAAATAAAATGATTTTTTTTTAATTTAAGAAGGTAGACTTCACATTATGTGATTTTCTACCACAATTAAAAAAGAAAGAAAAAGATAAAACTGTGCTATCAAACACCTGCCAGCTCCTCACATAGTCCCAAACTTTGACAACATTCCTGCAACGACTGCCCAAGGAAGCTCACCAGTAGTTACCTTGGTTCTAAGCATAAAAAGATAATAATAATACAAGGGCAAAATGATAAGTAATAAACACTAAACAAGTCACATGACAAAAAATATTTTGAATTACAAGAGAGAACAATTACCTTCATCAGAGAAATAAGATGAGGAGGGACAAGGAGAAATAGCCAGCTTTGAATGCTCTCTGCCAGGCCCTATCCAAAATGTTTTCAGAAAGTACCACTGAAAGAAGAATCCAAGGATAGATGAACATAACTCATCCCTTAATAGACTACCTGGTCCAGTTTAATGTTTCATAAACATTTGGGGAATGAATGAAAAATCCAAATTTCACACTACCGTCTATCATACATTTTGTTTATTTAGTGGACATAAGTTAATGGCATATTTACCAAGCTTATTACAAAGCCATTTGGTTTGGCAGTGTCATTTAACCCTAAAGACCTTATGATTTGACCCAGAAATTCTAATTCACTGTGTCTGCCTACAGAACACTGCAGAGAGCACAAGAATGTATATATACAAGGATGTTCATTTTAACATTGTCTGTCATGGCAGTGGATGAAGAAATCATGGTCTGATTATACCGTGGAATATTACACAGCACTGAAGATAAATAAAGTAGATCTGTTAGAAATAAGGATAATCTTTGGATTCCTTGATCTGAGCTGACAGTGCCACTTATTAAAACTTGTCTTACCTAAATCCCCTGGACTAGGCTCGATCTGGACTGACAACCCTCTAAACATTTTTACAGCTTTCTTCACAATAAGAACTCATCCGGCACAGAGCCTGGCTCACAATAATGCTAAGTAGTTATTTGTTAAAATACTGAATGAATCATAATATCATAATAATACCGTAGAACATTTATTGAGAGCTTACCATAAGCTTGCTTCAAGAATTATAAAAGTATTTACTCATTTAATCTTTGCAACACCCTTATGAAGTATAAAACACTGTTTATGTGTATTGTGATAAAGAATACAGAGGCAAAGAAAATGCTTGAAAAAATAGTAATGGAGCAAAGCTTACTAATCAGTCCATCTGAGACAAGACCCTGTAAAGCTGACCTTTCTAACACTGGGCTTTAGCCGACTGAGATCAGACATTTACCCTCCTTGCACATACTGCTTCCTTTGACAAACTGAAATCAATGGAAATAGTCATTCTTCCTGAGCAAGATTTCCTTCACCATAATCATGGATTGGAATTTTCTAGAGAAAATAATGACAAAACATTATTATCCGACATTGTCATCCGACAGATGAAAGTCTGTCAGATAACAGAAAACAGGGGCTGGTCATAGTACAAAAATGCATGCGAGAACAGCAGGGTGCTGGGCCCTACGAGGCGCTCTGATTCAGCGGCTAGAATAACCAGGGAGACCACCACCCGAGCTAGCTGACAGTGCCACTTATTAAAACTTGTCTTACCTAAATCCCCTGGACTAGGCTCGATCTGGACTGACAACCCTCTAAACATTTTTACAGCTTTCTTCACAATAAGAACTCATCCGGCACAGAGCCTGGCTCACAATAATGCTAAGTAGTTATTTGTTAAAATACTGAATGAATCATAATATCATAATAATACCGTAGAACATTTATTGAGAGCTTACCATATGCTTGCTTCAAGAATTATAAAAGTATTTACTCATTTAATCTTTGCAACACCCTTATGAAGTATAAAACACTGTTTATGTGTATTGTGATGAAGAATACAGAGGCAAAGAAAATGCTTGAAAAAATAGTAATGGAGCAAAGCTTACTAATCAGTCCATCTGAGACAAGACCCTGTAAAGCTGACCTTTCTAACACTGGGCTTTAGCTGACTGAGATCAGACATTTACCCTCCTTGCACATACTGCTTCCTTTGACAAACTGAAATCAATGGAAATAGTCATTCTTCCTGAGCAAGATTTCCTTCACCATAATCATGGATTGGAATTTTCTAGAGAAAATAATGACAAAACATTATTATCCGACATTGTCATCCGACAGATGAAAGTCTGTCAGATAACAGAAAACAGGGGCTGGTCATAGTACAAAAATGCATGCGAGAACAGCAGGGTGCTGGGCCCTACGAGGCGCTCTGATTCAGCGGCTAGAATAACCAGGGAGACCACCACCCGAGCAAAGGAGGAACTGCAATCCCCCGCCAGAAACGACACGGGCCTGGCCACAGGCACGGAGCACAGTCTAGTCCCAGGAGAGCCCTAACCGCAAAGGACAGATCTTTCTTCCACCACTGAGATAACAAGGACCATCCTCCAGGTGAGAAAAACCAACATTGTCACTTTGGCTAACCTGCTTTAGACGAAGTTTATCCTCAGAGAAGCACACGATGTTAGGGGAAGTGCCAGAAATAACAAACAGAAGGCCAGCTGAAGAGCTCCTCAGAAGATGTGGCAGAGGAAAAGAGGACATAGAGAGCTAATACCTCAGAGGGATCACTAATGATATCAGACACTCAATGCAAAAATGAACTGCAAAGCATAGCCAGGAGAACCTTGTAATAAATAAGATCTCTCCTCCACTGTAATATTTGCTGAGCTTTGTAACCTGGGCCAGTAGCCACATGCTCCTAAAACCATGGTCTGTTCTACATCCTTCCACTGGAAATTGATATGCCAGTTTCTTCTTGAAGAATGATTAGGTCGTTAGGTTTCTTATTCTAATAATTAATGGGAAACTAAGAAAATCATCACGATAATTCAAGGATTTCTTTAATCATGTTTGGCTCCTAGCTAGATACACCAAATGGAAATTGTTTTAGGACTTCCCTGGTGGTCTAGTGGTTAGGAATCTGCCCTGCATTTCGGGGGACATGGGTTCGATTCCTGGTCTGGGAGGATGCCACATGCTGCGGGGCTACTAGGCCCATGCACCACAGTTCCAATGCCCACATGCCCTTGGAGCCAATGCTCTGCACTGAGAAAAGCCATTGTATTTAAAAGCCCACCCACAACAGCTAGAGAAAGCGCACGTGCAGCATCACCAAAAAGTAACAAATAAACCTTTTTAAAATAAGGACTAATTCTACTTTAAAAAGTGTTTTAGGTGGAAATTTCCAAGTATTTTCCTATATCTTCCTTGTTACTTGACATTATATATAAAAGAAAGATAACTAGAAAATAAGATTCAGATTGTAAACGCAGGGGTCTTTTCCTCTCTTCCTCTCATAAGTTTTTTCCAGTTTTGTTTTTTTTTTTTGAGGTAGAATTGATGAATGGAAATTGTCTCCCATACATTACGTACCTTAAAATAATATTTGTTTCTATAGATTTTAAAATTTTGTCTGGCCATAAAGTAATTCTCAATTTTTTTTGTATCATACCCAATTAATTCAAAAGATATCTGCAAATTCTCAAAACTATTTTTTCCTTCATCTTAGGTAGTTTTCTTCAATCCATTTAGCACTTTAGCAGAGGACATCCAGAATTTCAGCAGGGAGTGTTAGAGATTCAAAGGGTAGTCTGAGTATGTCATTTGAGATTGGCAACTGCAATGTCAAGGATGCTTTGTAGCTGACTCACAGATTTAAATTAACTGAAAGCAAGATCTTTGATCTGTTATTCCCTCCACAGTAAGTTTAGCACTGCATTTCAAAAAATAATCTATTGAGCACCTTCTATTGGGTTTCCCTGGTGGCTCAGATGGTAAAGCATCTGCCTCCATTGTGGGAGACCCAGGTTCGATCCCTGGGTTGGGAAGATCCCCTGGAGAAGGGAATGGCAGCCCACTCCAGTATTCTGGCCTGGAGAACCCCATGGACAGAGGAGCCTGGCGGGCTATGGTCCATGTGGGGCTGCAGAGAGTCGGACAGGACTGAATGACTTTTTCTTTCTATGTGTAAGGCTTCTGCTTGGCACTTTGGGGCAGGAAGAAAAGAAGAAAGCAGAATAACAAAATTAAATAAGACACAAGCCTGACCTTTAGGCCTTTATACCCTAATGAAGGACATAAATCCAATACATAAATATAATGAAGAAAAATACTCCTAGAGAGCACCGTGGCTGTGACATTTATGGAAAGGAAAGATGACCTGCAGCAAGGTGCATCAGTTCAGTTCAGTTCAGTCACTCAGTCGTGTCTGACTCTCTGCGACCCCATGGACCGCAGCACGCCAGGCCTCCCTGTCCATCACCAACTCTCGGAGTTCACTCAAACTCACGTCCATTGAGTCAGTGATGCCATCCAACCATCTCATCCTCTGTCATCCCCTTCTCCTCCTACCCCCAATCTTTCCCAGCATCAGGGTCTTTTCAAATGAGTCAGTTCTTCACATCAGGTGGCCAAAGTATTGGACTTTCAGCTTCAACATCAGGCCTTCCAAAGAATACCCAGGACTGATCTCCTTTAGGATGGACTGGTTGGATCTCCTTGCAGTCCAAGGGACTCTCAAGAGTCTTCTCCAACACCACAGTTCAAAAGCATCAATTCTTCAGCACACAGCTTTCTTTATAGTCTAACTCTCACATCCAACATGACTACTGGAAAAACCATAGCTTTGACTAGACAGAACTTTGTTGGCAAAGAAATGTCTCTGCTTTTTAATATGCTATCTAGGTTGGTCATAACTTTCCTTTCAAGGAGCAAGGCACACGTTGGGAGTCAAATTTGGAATTTTTTAGAAGGTATGAGTTTGAATGCAGCCTTAAAATGTAGGTGGAGCTTGGATAAGCAGAGTTAGGAATAGAAGGGATTTATTCCCTAAAGAAAGCCTAACATGAGCAGAAGCTCATCTGAGAAAAAGCAGGGCCACATTCAACATTACAGAAAGTTCCACCCCAGAAGCATCTTAAAACTATCTCCTTGAAAACCACAGCCCTCTTAAAGATCCAGAAATGTTATCTTGTGCTATCATTGTGAGACTGTCCACTTAGCTGATTCCTTCTGGAGGACTCCAGTGGAATCACAAGGCTTCAGGTACACCCCAGTCCATTCTCCTCTGGTTAGTGTCCTCTTGAGGTTTTCCTTACAAAAAAAGCTAAGTGCATTTGAGTTGATAGGATCTTCTTCACATCCTTTTGAAAATCCAAAGTAAATATTATGTTGGCTCCTTTCTGCAGTCAATTAATGTATCCTTCTTGCCAATGTCATAAATATAACTTGTTTCAGCTGATGCTTCTTCCATTGTAGACACATGCTATTGATAATTACTTGTTTTTGAGTTCTTAACCACTTGTGCCTGGAAATACATCTGAGGTTTACATGTTAAGACTATTGCATTACGAAATGTCTTCTTTTATAAGTGAAGAGCCCATCACAAACCCTATTCTATGCACTAAAATTGTATTCACCAAAGGAATGCGTTTACCATATTGAAATCCTAAAACAATCAGACGTTCCTGTAAGAAAGTGAATACAACAGCAGCCTCCGTGCCCTCTCTGTAATCAATTTCCTGCAGCTTCTGTACGATGGCAGCTTAGGAAATTCCCTGGTTTTATTTTCTATGCTTAGATAAAAACAACTGTGATTCAATTAAAGATGCTTGGTTTTGAAAATGAATTTGAGGGAGGTCTTGTTTGGGTCTTGAGTAAATAATTATGACATTCTTCTGTGGAACTATGATGGGTAATGGGAGTGGGGAGGGTCGGAACAAGCAGTGTAATGAATCACTGCAGGGACAGAAGGTTCCCATATTAAAACATTTGTGCCTGTTTCTGCACCCTTTTTTATTGCAACAAGGGGTGGACTGTTTGTCTTGGTATAGCTCAATCAAGAATTTTCTGCCAGACCCCCAAGGAAAGGTGGGAAGTACAGGTGGTTTTTCAAGTGTGAGTATTGCATCTTTTTTTAAAAGAGCCCTTGAGATTTAGGGTTTAACAGGCTGTTTCGTGGGTCATATTTGAAAGCATCTCTGCCACTTTTTCTGCTGAAGTCAGTGCATAGAGTCCTTGACTTCCAAACTGGTGGAGTGGGATTTCTGTCTTGCCGTCACCAGAGTGAGTGTTCTCACTGACGTGCATCCCTGACTGTTTTATGAAATGTATTGCACTTATGGCTAAAACAAATTGCCCACAACCAAAATTAGAATAATAATAATTATTATTAACTTGTACCCCAGTCTCGGATTCTGACTCCCTCTGCTTGTAATGAGCCTACATGGCAATTTTCTTTTTAATAAATTTTCTTTTGTATTGAGGTAGAGAAGGTGATGGCACCCTACTCCAGTACTCTTGCCTGGAAAATCCCATGGACGGAGGAGCCTGGTGGGCTGCCGTCTATGGGGTCATGAAGTGTCGGACACAACTGAGTGACTTCACTTTCACTTTTCACTTTCATGCATTGGAGAAGGCAATGGCAACCCACTCCAGTGTTCTTGCCTGGAAAATCCCAGGGATGGGGGAGCCTGGTGGGCTGCCATCTATGGGGTCGCACAGAGCGATTTAGCAGCAGCAGCATAGGCCATTAACAAACAAAGTTGTGATCGTTTCAGGTGAACAGTGAAGGGACCCAGCCATACATGTACCTGTATCCATTCTCCCCCAGACTCCCCTCCCATCCAGGCTGCAATGTGGCCTTTTCTTAAGCCTGAATTGGGTCATGGTGTTTTCAGATTTGTGTTGCCTAGCAAGTCCTCATTATGAGACATTTTGTCTATTTATTTGGTCTCATTTTATAACAGTAGTACTCAGCTTTATGAATAAAGAAACGCCAATGGATTAAGCCATGGGTAATAAACTCAAGCCTCTTTAATTTAGATTTATTGGAGGTCTGGAATGAGCCTTTTTAAACTGTGAATTATAAAATTTTGAAGGGGTTAGCTACTAATTATATTATTTTTAACTGTAATAAATTATTACTAAGTAAAGTTCCCCTGACAATAAATATACATTTGTATGACACATAATTTCCAATTAGTTGTCCAGATGCAAGGATGCTCCCAGATGATTGTTGCATTATTGCTCTTAAATAGGCTCAAGCCTGTGGTCAAGTTAGTGGCCAATGTTCACTTGCTTAGCAAACTCCTTCTCCATCCATCAGGCAACACTGACTGCCAGCCTAGCTCCTGTCTAAATTATTGACATTTATTTAAGGACAATGGTCTTGCCTTAATAGCAAATTTGCTTTGTCTCAGGACGATGTTTCAGGGAAGTATTTAACCACACATGACCTGCCATGCCCTTAAAAAGCACATTAGAGTCATTTTAACCCAGCACCATCCAGCAGAAATAGAACGCAAGTCTAATATATCATTTAAAATTTTCTAACATCCACACTGAAAAAGGTAAAAAAGAAATAGGTAAAAGTTATTTTTAGCAACCTACTTTATCTAACTCTGCATGTCCAAAATAGTCTATCTTCAGCAGGTGATCAATATAAACATTGTTGAGGGCCTCGTGTCCTCCTTGCTTCACTAAGACTCCAAAAGCCACTTTCATTGGTCAAAGCATGTCTTTGTCTGGACAAGCCACAGGTCTCACGCTCAGTCACTGGCCGCTGATGGCCACTGTTGGGCCAGCACCGCTGCTGCTGCTAAGGCGCGCCAGTCGTGTCCGACTCTGTGCGACCCCAAGACGGCAGCCCACCAGGCTCCCCCGGCCCTGGGATTCTCAGGCAAGAACACTGGAGTGGGTTGCCATTCCTTCTCCAATGCATGAAAGTGAAAAGTGAAAGTGAAGTCACTCAGTCGTGTCCGACTCTTAGCGACCCCATGGACTGCAGCCCACCAGGCTCCTCCGTCCATGGGATTTTCCAGGCAAGAGTACTGGAGTGGGGTGCCATTGCCTTCTCCGATGGACCAACACAGTCCTAAATAATTACAGATAGTCCCTGCATTAGGAAGTTTGGACAAAAAAATTTTTTTTATTTTACAGTGGTGCAAAAACGATATGGATTCAGCAGAAATTGTACTTCCAGTTTTGATTTCTTTTGATCTTTTCCAGGGTGATATGTAAGTTGATCCTCTCATGATGCTGGGCAGGGCAATAAGCCCCAGCTCCCAGTCAGCCTCTGGCTCCTCCGTCCATGGGATTTTCCAGGCAAGAGTACTGGAGTGGGGTGCCATTGCCTTCTCCGATGGACCAACACAGTCCTAAATAATTACAGATAGTCCCTGCATTAGGAAGTTTGGACAAAAAAATTTTTTTTATTTTACAGTGGTGCAAAAACGATATGGATTCAGCAGAAATTGTACTTCCAGTTTTGATTTCTTTTGATCTTTTCCAGGGTGATATGTAAGTTGATCCTCTCATGATGCTGGGCAGGGCAATAAGCCCCAGCTCCCAGTCAGCCTCGAGTTTACACAGATAAACAATAGACATATTTACAATCATTCTAGACCCGTTCAACCATTCTGTTTTTCCCTTTCCATACAATTGTCAATAAATTAGGAGATATTCAACACCGGATTATCAACGAGACTTTGTGTTGGATGATTTTGCCCAACTGTGGGCTAACGGAAGTGTTCTGAGTGTGTGTAAGTTTGGCCAGGCCAAGCTATGATGAAGATTAAGAGGAATTAATGCATTTTCAACTTGTGATATTTTCAATTTATGGTGGGATTATTGGGAGGTAAAACTACTTATATATATATATTTATATATAAGTTTTATATATCTATATGGACTTCCCTTGTGGCTCAGCTGGTAAAGAATCTGCCTGCAATATGGGAGACCTGGGTTTGAGCCCTGGGTTGAGAAGATCCCCTGGAGAAGGGAAAGGCTACCCACTCCAGTATTCTTGCCTGGAGAACTCCATGGACAGAGGAGCCTGGCGGTCTCCATGGGGTTGCAAAGAATCAGACACAACTGAGCAACTAATACTTTCTTTTACTTTCTTCAAATGCATCCATTTTTTCTATACCTTTGCTCTATACCCTCCTCATGGAAGGATTTTTCCCAGGATAATCTGTCAAGTCCTTATTCAGTGCTACCCAAAGACCACATTCAGAATCTTTTTCTCTAATTTCCATCGAAGCTATTCATTCCTCTTTCAAACTTCCTCTAGTACTTTACGTCATTATGGAGGCGGCAATCATGTTCTGATCTGGGCTAGGTAACTGATTCACTTTGTTACCTCTTGTGCTGAACTTTGTTAAAAGATAAACTGAGGCATTTTTTAATTGTGAGAATTTAAAATGGACTCAAATCAGGCAGTGCCAAACCAGAAGTAGTTAGGAGTTCTCTGCCAACAGAAGCTGAGAAATACTTACGTAGAGAAAGTGCAGAAAGAAAAAAAGGAAATTATTTCTCGGCTACAGCTTAAAACCTCACTGGCTGTTTGTGATTGGTCATCCTTAGGTTTCAATTTCATGACTGCAAGGCATTTACAGGCTTAGATTTTGGTGTTTACATAGATTGTTGTGTGTTTGAGCCACCTCAGTCTAATGACCTCTTGTGTAATTAATTTAACAACTTATAATTTCTTGGGAATGAAGCAGCGATGTTTGCATTGTTTCATATCCTCATAGCACCCAGTAAAAGCCTTATCTATAAAAGCACTGAAGTGTCTCTAAGTTCAAAAAATACAACTGTATAGTATAAATGTCTTCAACAAGGTTTTTCTAGCAGTAACCAGAGGCTAATCCTGCACCTAAACCTTAGGTCGATACAGCTCTAAAATACTGACCATAATCCTCCTATATATAAATAGTGTTTTCCAAATGGTGGGTTGGTGTCTTTTTCCACTTTTTCTGCCTTAGTGAGTTTCAGTAGTGGTAAAGAATCTGCTTGCCAGTTCAGGAGACACTAGAGACTTGGGTTTGATCCCTGGGTTGGGAACATCCCCCGGTGTAGGAAATGGCAACCCACTCCCGTATACTTACCTGGAAAATTCCATGGACAGAGGAGTCCATGGGCTTGCAAAGAGTCAGACATGTCTGACCAACTGAGCATATCAGTTCCTGCGCAAACTGAATGACCTTGGATCAGATTAAGTCCCTTTGGGACTCAGTTTCCTTATTTGCCAAATTAAACCATTGAATTAATTCATTTCTACTGTCTCTTGCAACTTGAAAATGCCAGTTATTTATTTATTTGGAGCACTCTTTTCTTTTTTGGCTTTAATCACAACAGGAGTGGTATATATAAACTCAGTATTTCAGTAGAAACACAGCACCTGGAGGGAATGAAAAACGAAAGAGTGCAAATTCGCCACCAGTTTTAAGCATTCACAGAAGCAAGCCGCAATCTCCATCATGAAACGTAGGCAGAAGCCAGGTTTCTCTGTAGATTTATCTCGGCAAAGTTTTCGTTTTAAAATAGATGAGTGCGATTTCAAGACTTTGAAGGTCGCAGAGATTCTGGGTTGGTGGCCTATTCGTTTGTGATTCATCTCACACCACTCCTCTTGGTGGCTTCCTGACGCATTAGGAGCCTTCTCCCTTACGTGAAGCTCACCATTTTATCTTTGGGGAAATCCAGAATGTAGCTCGAATAGTAATGCCCGTGACAGAGCACTGCCAAAGATCAGAACCCAAATGTGAGTTTTGATTCATTTAGATGATCAGTCTTTTCCCCCTGGAGGAACGAAGTGCTCTGTAGTTGCTGTTTTGTTTTTTTAAACAAACCTAATCTGAATGCCTCTTGTCTGTAACTGAACGTTATTTAATATTCACTATACACCTTCTGCAAACAATTCGCTAGGCAGAGCCCTTGTTCTTTAGGAACTCACAGAGAATTCAGGGAGGAGAGAAGGAGATAGGATCTACATTATGTAAATAAAATGATCTCTAATGAAAACATTTTCCTTGAGGCGTGAACAAGTGTACTAACTACCAATTTTGTGATGCAGCAATCAATCGCTTTCGAGCCCTAAAACTCTCCGGTATCACAACAGCCTTGTAAAGACTGCTGGATTTAGGATGTAAGAATTCCTCCCCACTTCCCTCGACCCCACAGGAGGAATTGCAAGCTGTACCCTAACCCCCCTCCAGAAGGGACCCTGGATCTATTCTGTGGAAGTCTGCACACGTCCAGAAAACAGGCCCTTCTTGTTCTGTATTTATTTCACTATTGTTTTTTAACTGGAAAGAAGAGTCTTTTTTTTGTTCTGCCTCTCAATCCGGTCCCTACTGGTCAAATATCGCTCGTGTATGGACCTTGTCAAAGCCTTTGGAGATCGTCATTATTATCAGTCATGATGTTAATGGGCTGTCATCGTTGGCTGAAGTTGACTTATTCTAGATGCTTTGTTTACTCAGCTAACAAAAAGGCAGCTTGGAATTAAAAAAGGAAACGTGCCAAGCAATTAATCCATAACTTGGTTGAAATGCTTTGGGGATTTTCTAACATTTCTTTTATTGAATTTTTGTTTAAGTGCAGTATCCTTTTTTCCTCTGAAATTTCATTTCAGAGATTTTTATTACATGCCATTTCTGCAGGAGGCACATTGAGCCTTTGGGACCTTCTGGGTAAATACCACGTGTTTTAAAATATTTATCAATAATGAAGCTACTTGCTCACACCTTCCCTGAAAATGCCAGGCTGTGAAGCCAATTCACTGCACACGTTTTAAAGAGATATCAAAATGCACATGTCGTAAAGTTTTTTGTTACAAGGCACTTTTCTTTTGAATAACATCCTGAAACAATGCTCAAAACACACACACAAAGAAACCTTGCAATTAGAAGGATGAACTATAACTAAATCTATTGACCCTAAATACAGAAAATGTTAGCAGTGTAACAGTATGGAAATCTCTCTATAAAGACATAGCAATAGTCATCTATTAAGCATATATCTTTGTGTGTCTGTGTGTGTGTCTGTGTGTGTGTGTGTGTGTGTGTGTGTGTGTGTGTGTGTGCACTCAGACGGGTCTCACTCATTGTGACCCTACGGATGATAGCCTGCCCATCTCCTCTGACCATGGGATTTTCCAGGCTAGAAAATGGGCTGGTTGCCATTTCCTCCTCCAGGGGAACTTCCTGACCCAGGGAAGTTCAAGTAACAATTCTTAATTTTCTTAAGTGAATGTCAGCTCTATCTTTTGGCTTGATTGACTGATTGCCAAAATCTGTTCTTAACCAGCTGCACACAAACAAAAACTTATTGCATAGTTTTTCCTTGAACTCCTTGCCATCCAAAGAGTATACAACAGAAGTTTGATTGTAAAAAATAATATTCATACTGTATTGCCCGAAGAGGATACATTCTATCAATTTCTCTAGATGGTCTAAATTTGCCCTTACATCAAACCAAACTATCAGAAAACTTCATCCTTGGTTACATTTATTTGCATCCTAAAATAGTGTTTATTAAATTTTGCTTTGGCATTATACCAAAGTTTGCTTTGCCAATACAAATAGAAACGTCAGTGAAACAATGGAACAAGGAGACAAAAGGCAAAACTCATCACTGTTTTTATTCTATTTATTGAGGTTGATGTTGAAGATGTGATCTAACCATGTCATCCTGTTTCTCAGGTCTCAGAGATGCTGTGCGTGTGTGTATGCTCAGTTGCCTCAGGCATGTCCAACTCTGCGACCCTATGGACTATAGCCTGCCAGGCTCCTCAGTCCATGGAATTCTCCAGGCAAGAAGACTGGAGTGGGTTGCCATGCAAGTCCAAGAGTTAGAATACGAAATCATAACATGAAACCTGAGGGCTGACAGAACCCATCCCTCGGTCTGATGCTTGAATGTGGAGCCTGAAGCTCTGAGCGCACTCTAAGGGCTGCAGAGACTGTTGGATTCCAAGTTCAAGCCTAGGACCCCCTGAAGGGGCAGAGTGTTGGGGGCAGTGGGGAATAGATGCATCCTGCATTCTCTTACTCGAGTCCTGATCTTGCTGTGTCCTCTAGACTGCTTGTTTGCTGGTCCAGAAGTTAACCAACTCGAAAGCCATCTCAAGTGTGAATTACATCCTTTTCGCGCGAGCTTAGACCTTGCAGCAGACACTGCCAGTGGCCCCGACACATCATTCTGCTACCTGCCACCCCCGCCCACCTTGACACCTGCAGCTCTGCCTGGGCACTTTCAGATGCACCTGAGCTGGCCAGAAGTGCCGGAATCTGGACCCTTTCTTCTCTATTTTTCCATAACTCATCAAAATATGCAAAGATGTGATTACAATAGATACCATTTTTTTCACAAATGTTCTTCTCATATATTTATATTTCAATTGGGGCATCTTTAAAGGTTTATTTTAAAAAGTAGTGCATACTCTGTGGTTGCCCAGGGGACGGGATATGAGGAAGGGAAGATTTGGGAGTTTGGGGTTAGCAGATGCCAACTATTATATATAAAATGGATAAACAACAAGGTCCTGCTTGTATAGCAGAGAACTCTATTCAATATTCTGTATTAAACTGGATGGAAAAGAATACAAATATATATACATATATAAAAATGTATAACTAAATCACTTTGCTGTACAGCAGAAATGAACACAACTTTGTAAATCAACTATACTTCAATAAAATGAGTTTTTTAAAACAGTAGTTTACTCTCATTACAAATAATTTCAGAAAATGACAAAAATTATCAAATAAAATCTATCACATAGACCTGATTTTTAATATTTTGGTGTACATCACCTAACATTTTTCTCTTTGTGTATAAGATTTCATGTCTTTTTTTGTGATTCACTCATTATTTTATTTCTATTACTTTTTAATTTTTTTTTTCTTAGCTGCACTATGCAGCTTGCAGAATTTTAGTTTTCCAATCAGGAACTGAACCTGTGCTCCCTGCAGTAGAAAGGTGGATTCTTCACTGCTGGGCCACCAGGGAAGTCCCCCTCATTTTATTTTAGACTTCAAACCACTTTATTGAACACTTACAGGTCTTAATATAAAGATGAATTCACACTGTCTATGCAAGCTGTTTCTATTTGTATCTTTTTACTTTGTGGAAGTCTTTCCATTTGATCAAAGGTAGTTCTACATAAGCAGTGCAAAGACTGCATGGTATTTCACTGTACAGATACAGTATGATATTTTAAGTATATTCATTTTTGATGGTTCTTTGAGCTTGTATTTTCTGCAATTAAAATAATGGGTTTTGTTTCATACATTTATAATGTTCATGGGGAAAAATTGTCATTTAAATGAGTAGACGAAAGAGTACCTTTGCCTGATTATCATTGTGAATGACTACACAATTTACCCTCCCCAATCGAAAGAAGAGATTGTTTTTTTTCTGACACCTTCACCAATAAGGGACTGATTTTTTTTCCATCTTGCACAATATGAAATCTCAACATTTTACTACATATTTGTTTATTCATTTGTGGGAACTTTAGTGCAAATGTTTGTGTGGATTTCTCAGTTATATCCTTTCCCCCATTTTTTTCTTGGGGCTTTCATTTTTTTTTTTTGATGTGACAGACTTCAATATAATTTTTAAAATTGAAAGATCCTTTTTACATGCATGCTTCAATATACTTTATCTTGTCATTTTTGTTTGTAAATGGTATTCTAAATTGATGTATAGTTGATTTACAATATTTTATTAAGTTCATGTGTACAATATAGTGATTCAAAATTTTTATAGATTATACTCCATTTAAAGTTATTATAGAATATTGGTAATATTCCCTATGCTGTGCAATATATCCTCACAGCTTATGTATTTCATACATTGAAGTTTGTATCACTTAATCTCCTACCCATCTTGCCCCCCCACTTCCTTTTCCCACTAGTTTATCCTCTATATCTGTGAGTCTGTCTCTGTTTTGTTATATTCATTTGTTTTATTTTTTTAAGATTCCACATAAGTGATAACATACAGTGTTTTGTCTTCCTTTGTCTAACTTATTTCACTGAGAATAATCCCCCTATGTCTATCCATGTTGTTGCAAATGTCAAAATTTTACCCATCTTGCCCCCCCACTTCCTTTTCCCACTAGTTTATCCTCTATATCTGTGAGTCTGTCTCTGTTTTGTTATATTCATTTGTTTTATTTTTTTAAGATTCCACATAAGTGATAACATACAGTGTTTTGTCTTCCTTTGTCTAACTTATTTCACTGAGCATAATCCCCCTATGTCTATCCATGTTGTTGCAAATGGCAAAATTTCACTCTTTTTTATGGTTGAGTAGTATTCCATTGTATATATATGTCCCACATTATTGTTATCCATTCATCTGTTGATGGACACGTAGGTTGCTTCCATATATCAATTATTGGAGATATTTTTGATCATTTAAGATTCTATTTCTCATACTTTAATTTTTCTTTGTTTAACCCTAACCCTTATGTGGTCTAATTTATCAGCCTTTTCTTTTTATGATTTATATCCTGGGTATCAGATATAGAAAGGCCTTTTCTACCTCAATATCACAAAAATATTATCTTAAACTTTATTCTAGTTATTTCACAGTTTCTTTTTTATACTGAAAATCTTTAACCTAACTAGAATTTCATTTTGGTTAAAAAATACATGAACTAGAAAGGTGACCTTTTCAAGAGAATCTAATTTAAATAAGGGAAAGAGAGGGCGGGATGAATGGAGAGAGTAGCGAGGAAACATACC
>SJYX01005986.1:252551-320359 GCA_006410675.1 Oreotragus oreotragus
TGCTGCGTTCTAACTCTTTTTTTTTTTTTGGCCACAAGGCTTGTGGGATCCTAGCTCCCATACCTGTGTTCAAACCCATATGCTGTGTTGGAAGCACAGAGTCTTAACCACTGGACCGCCAGGCAAGTCCCAGTTTATCATGTTTTATTAAACATAGATCTTAATGGCCTTACCCCTGACACCACTCTCAATCCCTCTTCTTAGAGTCATCTAGTACATTTGCACTGATTTTTTTTCTAAAACTATTGAGTCACCTGAAGAATTCTCCCTTCTCATCTCTTACATGCAATTTTTTTTTAGTTAAAGCAAGTGCAGCACCATATCCTCTTAGTTCTAATGAGTCATATAGGAGGTCTCCCCTGTCAGGTTCAAGAATAGCATTAAATCACACTGGTCTTGATCAAATACAGTGGAGACATCACTTTCCAAGCCTTTCTTTGTTTGCTTTACAACTTCTGTCTGATCTTTTTCTTTCAGTTTTTCTGTCCCTCATTTTTCCTCCTCGTCTGCTGGACCTAAACCCACCCACTGCCTCCCACATGCATGTGCATTCTCATTACTGGCTCCTTTCTTACATATTTCTCTTCTCTTCCACTCTACCAAAATCCAAGCACACAGCCCCAGTTAAAACCAAACAGTGAAAAAGGCATTTAGGAAGGACGCCGGTTCATTCCACATTCATCGGGAGCTGAAACAGCTCTGGGAAGCACCTACGTCTGTCCTCCCAGCTCCCAAACAAAAACCCTGCGCACCAGCTATGACAATATCCTGCTCAGTTTGACCTGATTGGTCCTGGAAGCGAGGTCTCCCCANCAAACAGTGAAAAAGGCATTTAGGAAGGACGCCGGTTCATTCCACATTCATCGGGAGCTGAAACAGCTCTGGGAAGCACCTACGTCTGTCCTCCCAGCTCCCAAACAAAAACCCTGCGCACCAGCTATGACAATATCCTGCTCAGTTTGACCTGATTGGTCCTGGAAGCGAGGTCTCCCCACCCTCAGACCAGGACCCTGAGTCCCAGTCCCAAGTGTCCCTCCACTGAGCGTTAGAAGGATTGGAGTTACCTTCCCTGGAAGCAAGCTTTGCCGAAGCCCTCCACAGGCAAGAACGTGACGTCTCTCCGTTACAGACCTCAGAAGCCAGTGAGCACAAGGAGTACTGTATTTAAGAAGCTAGCATCCTCAAATTCCCTTCACACAGGCACTTTAGTGACCCTCCCTTATGGACGGAAGAAACGATAGACCTGAAACCAGAGGGTCAGAGACGGACACCTGCNGCTTTGCCGAAGCCCTCCACAGGCAAGAACGTGACGTCTCTCCGTTACAGACCTCAGAAGCCAGTGAGCACAAGGAGTACTGTATTTAAGAAGCTAGCATCCTCAAATTCCCTTCACACAGGCACTTTAGTGACCCTCCCTTATGGACGGAAGAAACGATAGACCTGAAACCAGAGGGTCAGAGACGGACACCTGCTAACTGCCACATAGTTACAAAGAGATTAGCTAACGTTTATGGGGCACATTATATGTCGATCACATCATGCATTATTTCACTTGATTCTCCCAACAGCCCTGTAGGGCAGGCTCCTGTTGGCTTCGTTTCACAAAAAGGAAGAGCCAGCTCAGTGAGGTGTAGGCACCTGCCCCCAAATCCCATGAAGACAAAGTGGCAGCATAGGCCCTTGGTCCCAGGCAGCAGGACTCCTGAGCACTCCATCCACCGCCTCTAAGACAGGGGTCCGCAGCCTCCTGGGTCCAACGCCTGATGACCTGAGGTGGAGCTGATGTAATGATACTAGAAATAAAGTGCACAATAAATGTAATGTGCTTGAATCATCCCGAAACCATCTTCCCCACCTTGGTCTGTAGAAAAGTTTGTCTTCCGCGGAACTGTCCCTCGTGTCAAAAAAGGTTGGGAATGCTCTGAGACGTGGAGGGATGGCCAAGCCTCCAAGCTTTGGCGTCAGCCTTCCTGGGTCCAAATCTCAACCTTGCTAACCATGTAGACACTGACGCATGTCTCAATCTTGCTAAACTCCGGTTTCCCCATCTGTAAAGGGAATGATAGTCTTCCGCCATATGATTGTCATGAGAATTAAATGATTTTAGTGCCTGCCAATCAATGGGGAAATAATGGTCACATAGGAAAGAGTATACCTGACTACTTGAATGCTAATAGTCCCAGGGCACTGAGGACGCCCCGAGAGTACACCTGAATCCCACTGGTGTTCAGACCCATTCAGGAGGTTGGAACAGCTTCTAAAGCACCAGACTGAATTGAAAATGAGCATCCAGAGAGCCACACTTCCCCATGTACCCCTGGAAAAGAGAAGAGTGTCAGGGATGTGGTATATCTGTGAGGTCCACAGGCAGTTTTGTTGGATGTGATGGCAGATTTAACATCTTGCAGAAGCACTTGGGTGAACCCCTCAAGCACAGAGAAGAACTGCTGTGCCCTGAACAAAAATCATTTTCTTCTGACTTAAAGTCTCCATACAGGAGAAAAAAAGTGATGAGCCAAATCTCCTTGAGGAGGCCTCTGAGCTCTCCTGGCACTAAGAAGGACCCAAAAAGTGTCTCTAAGCCAATCACTACAATTTTCTGATCTGTCTGTTGCTGATTGCCCAGGTAGTTTGAATTTGCATCATTAACGTTCCTCAAGATACATTGTCATCTTAGAATGCAGAGAGAAGAAATCATACATGTGCATTCTAACAATACAATCATGGAAGCAATTTATTTTGAACATTACTTCGGAGTGAGGCCTTTATGAAACCAGAGATTTAATAAATACATGGATATGAGACTGCATTTTTCACTTAGGTTCATCAAACACAGAGAGATTTCCCATTATGGAGAGAGAGAGTTTGGAATCAGGCTAAGGTTTTCCCTGCAGAGATTAAAAAGACAGATGGCAAGGTGCTGTGCTCAGGAAGAAGGCTTTTATAATCAAAGAATTAGAATTTATTCTTCATTTTGGCATTTAGGTTCAGCCCTCTACGTACTAGGTCAACTTACATGCTGCCAAAAGATTCTATTTTTTCAATTTCCTGAGGACCATCAAGCCAACTGTTCTGTGAGTCTCCAGATAGGCACACTTAAGGAAATTTAAAAATCTATTTCAATGGTGTCTAATTCCACTGTGTAGATGTATGCATATAGGTATATACACAGTCAGTAAATGGCACTTCCTCCACGATCACTACTATTGATGTAGCCCTAGAGCTTTATATACATTACTATCTTTAACCATCTCGACAGCTTTATGGGGTGTCTCATCCAGATGTTGGCAGGTCACTTGTCCACTTGCACTGTTCTGTTTTAGCCCTAAAGCAATCTTGATATGAAACCAGCCCTTTCACTGGTTCCCACAAGACATCCAACCATATCAAGTATGCTATGGTTTTTTTTTTTTTTTGTACTTATTTAAGTATCATAGGATCTTGGCAAGGAATCACAACCTACAAGATTGTCCTTTATAAAAATCAGGGAGGTAGACATGCCCTCTTCCTGGGTTGACAGAATGTTCTAAGAATTCATTTGATATGATTAACAGAAGTAATATGAGATGAGATTCTCAAGTGACTTTTTATTTAAAGACCACATTTCCATTTAAATGGACACATGTATTAGTGAAGCTAATCACAAAGAAGATTCCTATTTGGAAGTAAGTAGCCTTTTGCAATTTCATTGGTCAGTTACACTGAGTACCCACTGTGACTCGGTCTTTATGGAACTAGAGAAAGACACTGTCCCTGGCCACCAGAAGCTCAAAATCTGGTTGGGGAGATATCATAAATACAGCCCAAAACGTTCAGGGGTTATGCAATAATAAAACAAGTTTATCAGGAGGTGGAACACATGGATGTCTTGAAAGATTCTTTACCAGAAATGCGAAATCATAAGAGGAGGAATTCCTGCTGTGGAAATGAATGAGGATAGAGCTTGGTGGTAGGCGGGATTAGGATGGACAGAGAAGCGGGTGGGCAGGGGAGATAGGCAGGCTCACCTGGGTAGACAGTGAGTCAGGCACACGTGATGTTCATCTCAGAGACCAGAAAATACTAAAAGTGGGAAAACTTGGGAACTTGGGCAAAGAAACATAAACCAGTAGATGGATCATTAATGCGCCTCCCAACCCTCCCAGAGCACTGGGATCAAAGATTCTGAACCCTGTATAGTAGTAGTAGTAGTGAAGTCGCTCAGTCGTGTCCAACTCTTTGCGACCCCATGGACTGTAGCCTACCAGGCTCCTCTGTCCATGGGATTTTCCAGGCAATAGTCTTGGAGTGGATTGCCATTTCCTTTTCCAGGGGATCTTCCCAACCCAGGGCTCGAACCCAGGTCTCCCGCATTGTAGACAGACGCTTTACCATCTGAGCCACCAGGGAAGTCCAAGTTCACTAATAAGACGCATCTTCACTTATAAGACAGTCTTGTCCACATCCTCCCACCTCAAGCCCCCCTTGCTTTGCTGTGCCCTTTGGTACACAGTTGACATGACCCTGAAGGAGGCTGCTTCTGGCTTCAGCTCACAAATCCGGCTTTCACATCTGAACGATGCCTAGATGAGATAAAGGTGGCAAGACTCTTCGAAAAATGGCCACATTACTTGTCCACACAGTCGGTCAAAAGCATAGAATGGGCACGTACTTTGTGCCAAACCCCAATAATAACACTAAAAAGCACTGTCTTATGGTATCATTTCAGACGCCATCCTGAGAACTGGAATGGATCGTGGCTTCTCCACACCTGGTCAGTTCTTCTCAAGAAAGGAGAAAGATATTAAGGCACTTGTGAGTTGAATAGTGTGATCCAAAACTATGCTGACTAACCCCCGTGTCTTAGTCTGTTTGGGCTTCTTTAACAAAATACCATAGACCAGGTGACTTATATAAACAACAGAAATTTATTTCTTACAGTTTCAGAGGCTGAGAAGTCCAAGGTCAAGGTGCTGGCAGAGCCTTCTGCTTGGTTCATAGATGTATTCTCTCTGGGTCCTCTGGAGACTGGAAGACTCTGAATTCTCTTTCATAAGAGTGTCTATGCTCAGCTGTGTCCGATTCTTTGCTAACCCAGGGACTGTAGCCTGCCAGGCTCCTCTGTCCTTGGAATTTTTCAGGCAAGAATATTGGAACAGGTTGCCATTTCCTCTTCCAGGGGATCTTCCTGATCCTGGGGTCAAACCCCTATCTCTTTGCATTTTCTGCCTTGGCAGGAAGATTCCTTATGACTGAGCCATCTGGGAAACCCGTCCATAAGGGCTGCTGCTAAGTCACTTCAGTCGTGTCCGACTCTGTCTGACCCCATAGACGGCAGCCCACCAGGCCCCCCATCCCTGGGATTCTCCAGGCAAGAATACTGGAGTGGGTTGCCATTTCCTTCTCCAATGCATGAAAGAGAAAAGTGAAAGTGAAGTCGCTCAGTCTGTCCGACTGTTAGCGACCCCATGGACTGCAGCCCACCAGGCTCCTCCGTCCATTGGATTTTCCAGGCAAGAGTACTGGGGTGGGGTGCCATTGCCTTCCCCGGTCCATAAGGGCACTAATCCCATTTTTGAGGGTTCCACCATCATGACCTAGTCACCTCCCAAGACCCCCACCTCCAAATACTATCACATTGGGGATTAGGTTTCGACATACGGATTTTTAAAGGGGGCTACAAAAATTCAGTTAATGGCACCTCAGCATGTGATGTGATCTGGAAATATGGTCTTTACGGATATGACAAAGCTCAGATGAAATCGTGAGGGTGGGCCCTCAGTCAGTATGACCAGTGCTCTTATAAAAGGGGGAAATGTGTGCTGAGGCAGATACACACAGAGAGAAAAATGAAGTGAAGACACGGGACTGGAGAGCTGCCTCTATACAGCAAAGGACACCCGAGGCGTCCAGAAGCTAGGAGAGAGGCGGGGAACAGAGCCTTCCCTGGGACCCTCAGAGGAAGCAGGCCCCTGCCAACACCTTGGCCTCAGACTTCAGACGCCCCAGAACTGTGAGACAATGTGTTTCTGTTGTCCTAAACCACCCAGCATGTAACACTTTGTCACAGCGGCCCCAGGAAACGAATACAGCACTTGTTTTAAATCCCTTCTGAAATCGTTTACGGATGCTAGAGTGAATGACTGTGTACGTGTGAGCCAACCTGTAGCTGTTTTAATGCTAAGAGTCCTTCTTTTTTGGAAATATGCCAATAATCGAATATGCCGGGGTTTTTTTACATTACTGGGTTAAATTTCACTCTTGTTCCCAACAGCAAAGAACATTTCCTTATTTCTACCTCCTGTTACTACTGGGAGAGGAAAAAAAA
Organism: Oreotragus oreotragus; assembly: GCA_006410675.1. Taxonomy (NCBI): domain Eukaryota; kingdom Metazoa; phylum Chordata; class Mammalia; order Artiodactyla; family Bovidae; genus Oreotragus; species Oreotragus oreotragus. The sequence goes on from SJYX01005986.1 coordinate 258,859, forward strand.
AAAACAGAGTTCTTCTGTAAGTCATTATACTCTGCAGATATTTAGTATCAGGCTGATTACTGAATAAAAAGATCTGGTTACCGTCACATCTAATCCGCCAAAACTGAATTATATCCACTACATGGCTTTCTCCTCCGTTTCCTCTAATTTCCCCCATTCAACCACCTTTGACTGCTTTCCAGTTTCTAGCAAATGCTGCTGAGGCTTCAGCTATTTTCTTTAGATTATATAATTTTCCAGAAAACTCAGAAGTTGATCTGCTTAACAATGTATTCATTTTTCCTCTGAAGAATGGTATTATTTTCCATCTCTAAGAAAGTGAGCTTTGTAATATTTCCTCTCCAATTTAAAAGGAAGCATTAGCCAGCCTGCATTGAATATTTAAAAAAAATAAAAAAACCTGAATGCTACTCTGAGTCTCACCAGAGTGAAATATTTTCTCCATGTAACCAGAAATAGTGATGGAAAAATCTTTTCCTCTCACACAATATTTGAGCATAATTGGTAAAGCCTTCAATTATGGAGAAAGTCTTATAAGAACTAGTCTTTCTCTCAACAAAAACTCTAATCCATTCGGATTTATGTGACTCTGTTAGCTAAACCCTTTCTATTAATAATATGAAATGCTTTTTTAAAGTTTGCATATAGTATCTCCCATGAATGTCTCCAGCCATTTCCCTTGTTCATCATAAAATTTAGATGTAATAACATTTTGCACCTTGGTGCTGTTTTATGGTGGGGAGGGGGGTGGGCTTCCCACATGGCTCAGTGGTAAAGAATCCGTTTGCAGGGCAGGAGACGCAGGAGACATAGGTTCAATCCTTGGGTTGGGAAGATCCCCCAGAGGAGAAAATCACAACCCAGTCCAGTGTTCTTGCCTGGAGAATCCCATGGACAGAGGAGCCTGGTGGGCTACAGTCCACGGGGTCGCAGAGAGTTGGATATGACTGAGTGACTGAGTACCAGCTGTTTTATAGAAACACTACAAGACTAGCAAATTACAACCATACTCTACAAACTGAGTCTAAGATTGCTCATTAACAGAGATGAGCTGATGAGATAAATTAGTTTAAATAACTGGGCATTACAAAAATGAATGATTTTTTGGGTTTAATAAAGAGAAGACTGAATAATACTTAACAGACATAAACACTAAGACCCTCGATTTGGAGGAACTGGTGGGAGGATTACTGGGCGAGCTGTAGAACTGAGTATTAAAACTTACACTGTTTTCCTGTAAGTTTGTGGGCAAATAACCTCATCTCTTTTCACTTTAATTCCCAGTGTATAAAAGTAATAATATCTAATTAACAACATTCTTAATGTGATCCAACACATCCAAGAAAACAACATGTGCAAAAATAAAATACGGTTGATTTCTCAGGCTGCACACACATATACCAAACTTGTGGTACAAATTGTTTACAGGAAGACATTCTACATGTATACACACAGGATACGCTCATGCATATCAATCCATTTGCTATAAAAGTGTAACATCTTAATCTAATCTTCTTACCAAGGCAGGTATAGTCCCTACAAAATTCCTCCAAGGCAGTCACGCCACCAAGGCATGAACACTTCCCATGGTGGGTAGCCCACTCCCTCACAGGAAGACCCATTCCATGTTAGAGGAGGTCCAGCTATGAAAACAGTGGATTTTCTGTATCCTTTATAATTTCTCGTGTTCTAGATCTGTGTTCTAGTGCTATCTAGAACAAGTCTGATGTCTCTGCCACCTGATAGTTCTTTGGTTAGTTAAAGAGTAAAAATCCCACCCCACCCCCCGACACACACACACACACAATGAAGAACGGATGCCATTCGGATCCTTGATACAACACCCTGATGCAGGAGGGTTATTTATGTTGTTCACACATGAAAGGACTGAGGCTCAGAGAGGGCAGATACCCTTTCCAAGGTCACACAGCTAATAATGAAAGAGTCAAGATTCAAACCCAAATCTGCTAGACTCCACAGCCTCCGCTCTTAACCCCTCTTTTTTCTAAATATTTCTTCTTCGAGTCAAGCATTCTTGAAGCCCAGTTCCTCCAGTCCTGCCTCATTTGGAGCACGACCCAGACCTTCGTTCACTCCTGCTCCATTTACAAGGCTCCCTGAGCACTTCCGTTTAAACAAGTCATCCTCAGAACGAGCCACAGACAACGGCCGATACACATGCGCACCATGCCAGACCCTCACTGTATCTTCCTGGGAGGTTTGCACCCCCACTCTCCAAAGAGACAGCTGCACACTTTCTCTTTTCTAAAACTGCCCACAGCTCCTCCCCCTGCCCACTCTCAGCTGACTGCCGTGTCCCCTGCTCCTTTGAGAAAACAGAGCAAGCCCACCCGGGCTCCCGCGCCTCGCATGGGAGGCAGGAGAGCCCCGCAGGGTGCACCCCGCCGCGCCCCTTCTGCCGCACCTCCAGGCCTCCACGCCAGAAGGCAGGCCCCGTGTTCCCACCATCTCGCGACTTGCCTTCTGGAATGGAACCTTCTTCCCCCGCACCATTGCTCTGCTTCAGTCTAATGAGGGGTCTCCAACAGAGCACCCACAGCGCCTGGGATTTCCCACTCTGGAAAGAAGAAAGAAAGAAAGGGAGGGAGGGGGCAAAGGAGGGAAAGAAGGGTCTCAGCTTCACTACCCCTTTCCCACATCCGAAAGTGACACCATCATTACCGCCTGCCTCTCTGTCCCCCTGGAGAAGGGGGTGGCAACCCCCTCCAGTATTCTGGCCTGGAGAATCCCATGGACAGAGGAGCCTGGCAGGCTCCAGTCCGTGGGGTCACAGAGAGTTGGCCACGACTAAATGAGCACATCTCTCCCACGCGCTGCGCCAATCAGCTTCAGGCTACAACACACACTGTAAATATTCCTACCATTTTACCTTCCTCGCTTTTCTCCCTAGATCACTTTACTCCAGTCCCATGGGTCTTCCTTATGCCTTCCAGAAAACTTCTCCTGCCTGTTGCCGTGTTATGACTTCATCTCATGAGTCAGGTCTCAGCCTAAATGTCATCTTCTCAACAAGGTTCCCCTCTACTCCATACCCAGACATATTCTATCAGAGTTTCCCTGTTTCATTCTCTTCGTAGAATGCATTATTCTCTGATATTACCATGTTTATTTGTCTCCTTGTTTATTCTCTTTTCCCACTAAATTGAGAGCAGGAATCTTGTCTTTTCTCCACTGTATCTCCAGTGACTAGAACAACATTTGGCGGAGTGATGCTCAGTAAATATCCATCAAATGAGTGAGTGCAGTCAACAAATTAGCCGACAATACTTTATAATGTGACAATTGTCCTAACCGCGACCACTGTTTTAGATTCCATAAAGTCATTCCTTCAACCATTGTTCCTGTCATTAAATTAAGTGTCATTTAACTCAAGACAAACTTATTAAGCATCTACTATGTGCAAGACACTGTGGTAGATGTTTTGTGAGACAGGAGAGTAAAAGCTTGTCATAGTTCCTGCCTCCTTTGGGAATGTCTAAGAAAAAAAAAAAGAGTAGTGGGGATGTTCTTGAAAGGTTAGTGTCATGAAATTTATAGTGTTGAGTATTTTGAAACTCTGGGGAGGTGTTGTGATGACTAAATAGAAGGGCTCTTTGAAGGATATGAAACACTACAGAATGTTTAAGGACATTGAGTGAAATTCCTCTTGGAGAAGGATCTGGGTAGACTTTTTGAGCTAAACTTGGAAGAAGGTGTTTGGGTTTTGAAGCAACATATTCTAAGAGGAGGCAAAACATGACAAAGACATATGGGCAAGAGTCACATTATTCCCTGCAGGGTACGGTGTTTCTCTAAGCTCTTTTCAATGACCACCAGTGACATGATCCCACATATAACTACAACAGCTTTAGGGTCCATGATCCTGTGTGGACCATTTCTAGATTCTACGTTCTCTTCAGAATTTAATCCAGATCCTTGAGATATTCACACCTGGTTCTATTTTGAGGTAGACTCAGAAAGGATCTTCTCACTCCGAACACCAGCTTGGGATAAACACACTTAGACACACTCAAGGATAAATCTAAGGAGGAAGTTTTTGAAAGCATTTTGAAGAGTTAAAACCACTGCACTAATACAAGATGGTGTGGCTGTTAAAGAAGTGAACCAGTTTATCATTAAATGGCTCCAACATCAGTGATATAAGTGCATCCAAAGAGACGAAGCAGAGTTAATGCAGTTACACACCCATTTCTTGTGCTGCACAACCATGGGAAGCATTACTGACCCCCAAACAGACACCTGCTGGGAAGACGATTGAAAACAGCTGTTTGGTCCACAAGAAAAGAACCGAGTGAAATCAAAGTACTGAGGGCATTGAACTGATGGAGTTCCAGAGTCAGAACTTGTCCACTAAACCCAAGATTTATAGGGAATTAAAGAGGATTCCATCAGAAGGTACATTTGTTTCAAGCATAAATCACCCTGCCAACTCATTTATTATTGTAATAACCTCTCTCTGCATTTCCATTATTGCAGAGGACTTCTTTTCAAATGAAAAATGGCATAGCTGATTACTTGTATGGGACTTGGCGTCATATTCATTTTGGTTTCTTGTTTGAGGCAGCGAGAGGCCCGAGGAAAGGCCCTTATATCCCTACATGCATATCAATTATGGTTAATGGAATTCGTGGGTTTATTACGCGTTGGGGAGTTAAGAAACAAGAACTGTAATGGCGGAAACCATAAGAATCCGACTGATATCTCTAAGAAAACTTCAAGATTTCAAGCACTGAAAATAGTTAAAACTATCTAGGCAACTGTTTACATTCAGCAAGGATAATTATATGAGCTTATAACTCTTCCCCATCATATTAGAATACTTTAATAACCTATATTTTATTTATAGCTAGTTGCTAAGTTTATTAGTGCTTATTATAGGATATGTTCTTAATTTTATGTTTTACAAAACAATTTGAATAATCAGAATTACTTTTTGTGAATCCTTTTCCATTTGCAACAAGATGAGTGAATTATAAAAAGGCATTTTCTAAACATGCTAACAGGTGCAAAAAAAGATTGACAGAGCAATACGAGAAAGTATTCTTAATGTAGGCTTTCGAAGATTTTAATGAGGATTCCATCAGAAGGTACATTTGTTTCAAGCATAAATCACCCTGCCAACTCATTTATTATTGTAATAACCTCTCTCTGCATTTCCATTATTGCAGAGGACTTCTTTTCAAATGAAAAATGGCATAGCTGATTACTTGTATGGGACTTGGCGTCATATTCATTTTGGTTTCTTGTTTGAGGCAGCGAGAGGCCTGAGGAAAGGCCCTTATATCCCTACATGCATATCAATTATGGTTAATGGAATTCGTGGGTTTATTACGCGTTGGGGAGTTAAGAAACAAGAACTGTAATGGCGGAAACCATAAGAATCCGACTGATATCTCTAAGAAAACTTCAAGATTTCAAGCACTGAAAATAGTTAAAACTATCTAGGCAACTGTTTACATTCAGCAAGGATAATTATATGAGCTTATAACTCTTCCCCATCATATTAGAATACTTTAATAACCTATATTTTATTTATAGCTAGTTGCTAAGTTTATTAGTGCTTATTATAGGATATGTTCTTAATTTTATGTTTTACAAAACAATTTGAATAATCAGAATTACTTTTTGTGAATCCTTTTCCATTTGCAACAAGATGAGTGAATTATAAAAAGGCATTTTCTAAACATGCTAACAGGTGCAAAAAAAGATTGACAGAGCAATACGAGAAAGTATTCTTAATGTAGGCTTTCGAAGATTTTAAATGGAATTTCTATAATGAATGCATACCGTTTTTAACGGGCCTGGTTTAGTACACAGGGGATGCTGAACATAGGATTTAACAGTATATTTTATTTAACAATGACCATAATCAGTGACATAATATATAGATGTGTGTACAAAATTGAGAGCTAACTAGAATCAGAATTTGTTATGTAAAAAATTTAAAAGAAACATTGGAAGAAAATGCAAAGCATTAGAAAGTAACAATTTTGAATTATTGAAGGAAACTTTAAATTTCAGGTATAGATGGATAAAGAAATTAGCCCCATGAAAGCAGAAGGAGGTGATGAGTTTTAAGCTTTCCACTGAGCCTAGGAATCACCAGACAATTTATTAACTGAGCCAAATCTTCCTGGACGCTTGCTGTGTGTTAGTCGCTCACTCACGTCTGACTCTTTTCAACCCCATGGACTGTAGCCCGCCAGACTCCTCTGTCCGTGGGATTCTCCAGGCAAGAATACCGGAGTGGGTTGCCATTTCTTTCTCCATGGGATCTTCCCAACTCAGGTATCGAACCTGGGTCTCCTGCATTGCAGGCGGATTCTTTACCATCTGAACCACAAGTGAGGCAAGATGCTTACTCGCTTGCTCTATGGGGACCCATGTAAGGCTATAAAGCTCCCATGGATGAGAAGTTCCCAGACCAGGAGATGGTCATACATTATAAGCCTGAAACAATACCTTTCCCAGTCTCTCAAGTACATCACCCTCCTCTACCTGACTGGGCTGTGCCTTGGTTATTGTTTAAATCACTGTGTGTGAGTCACCAAATTTCCTTCTGATTTTCCTTCTCAGGTTTTCACAGCAAAAGGAATGTTACCTAAGTGACGTTCTTGGAACGGGACTCTGGTGTGCGGCCTCTAGGAAGTCAGCTGCCTTTAAGAAGTTCTGAACATAAATTGAATTACCAAGAATTCTATTCATTGGAAAACACATTATATTGCATCATGTCCTTTTCAAATAGAGTGAAACTTGCTTATATTAAATTTCTAGGAACCCAAGGAAAAAATTTGATATAGGATGGAATTTGATATACTCCAGAAATATTACATGTGCATGTAATAGACCTGGATTTCCAATTTGATTGCTATACAGAGAGATTCAATATAGGTGGGTTCAATATTGGCGGGGGGTAGGGGGATCATTGAATTTGCATTTGTGTTTTTCAGGACATATATGGTATGTTTCCTCAAGGTAAAAATCAGATTGTTTCCTGGATTCAGGAAAAAAGCTAAATATTAATGGGAACAGGAATTCTGGGAGGAATTTGACCAGATGAGTGTAGTGTAAGCAATCTAGTTTTCAATTCATTCCACTTTAATATTAATTTATTTGACTGGAGTTTAGACTGTTGAATTCTGGATGGCATCTTTCTCTCTTTTCCTAGCCCTTTAATTCTCTGGTCTATAGATTCTCTATCCCTTTCTTTATTTAACATTTGAATATTCACCTGAATGAAAGTGTTCAAAAGAAGAGAATTAACCAAAACATTTCAACATGTAAAGATACTTTCTGTCCCTTAGAACATCATAAGTCTCAGAAAATCATAAAAAATAATGAAAAAGTAGTGACATAAACGCTGAAATAAACTGTATTAATACTTAATAAATAAAATATACCTCCCCTTTAAATTGTAGACAAAAAATTACTAGCATTTTGCACACATTTTTTGTTGTCCCATTCTTTTTTGTTTGTTTGAATTCTGAATGCAAATACCACTATATTAAATATTCACACTTGGGTGGGATAAACTGAGATTTATCAGTCTTCCCCTATCCTATGGAAGACTCTTAACACAAGGATTCCATGGACTCAATTCTCTTTACCAAAGAATGAATGGGTGAGCAAAGGATAAGCTCTATTTAGGAACCCTCTGATACTTTGAAAAACGTGCTTTCTTTACATGAGAGGAAAAAAAAAAAGCTAAAATCATAAAGTTTGTTACCATACAGCTCTATAATCACTTCTAAATCCTACAGATTTCACTCAGTGTTCCAAGTAAGCAAATGTAATGAAATAAATAGAAACATATGTTTTGAGTACCATAACAGATTGACTTCCGAACAGATAAGGAACTCTGAGCTATTTCTCTTACAAACAAGTTAGGTCATACAAACATTCAAAAAAAAAAAAAAAATACGAATCTCTTTCACCTGAAATATTTTACATGGTTACTTCAAAAACAATTTTCATCATCAAAAAAGATACATACCTAGCTAGCTGAGCTCTTCTTTATACATAAAGTTATGCTAGGGACTCAGCAGTTTGTAGAGAGAACCACTGCTTTCTTGGGCTCTGCGTCCTTAGTTTACACCACAAAGGAATCTCAAACGAATGACTGACTTACATGACTATTGCACTGAAATGGCAGAGCCTTTCATGCAAAACCAACAATCCAGCAGCAGCCTACAGCCCCTGCTTGGGTTGCATCAAGAGGAGGCAAAAGTGATATATATCTAGGAGGCACCATGGAATGAACACACACAACACACAAAAATGAATTAAATACTTAGATAAGTAATGCGGAGTTACAATAACAAAATGCAAGCCTTACACAACAGCTCCATGAGAACTCTCCTGTAACTGCAAACTCTTCTTCTGCCCACCCCAACCCTCTCCCCAGCATAAACACACACACACACACACACACACCAGCTGCCATGGCTGAAATACTGCCTCTGGAGATGCATTTGCCCAAGTATCTGGTTTCTAACAGCAAGTTTGGGAGGAAGGCCAGATTCACCTGCTCATTGTCACTGGAGCTTTTCTGTGAATTCTTTATGGCCTTGACCGTGGAGATTGCTCTGTTCTGAAGGCAGAAAAATGATGATTTGGGAGACGGGAAGGAAAGGGGACTCCCTTGAAGAAGGGCATGGCAGGAGGAAACACTGTGTTTGGGGTGAGAGCGGGTGACTGTGCCAGGAGTGACCTGCACTTCTTTCTCAGTTTCGCCTCCTCTTCTTCTTGCTGTTTTGTGGGGAACCAGCTGAAGAATTGATGCTTTTGAACTGTGGTGCTGAAGAAGACTCTTGGTAGTCCCTTGGACAGCAGGGAGATTAAACCTAAGGAAAATTAATCCTGAATATTCATTGGAAGGACTGATCCTAAAGCTGAAGCGCCAACATTTGGCTACCTGATGTGAAGAGCCGACTCTGTGGAAAAGACCCTGATCCTGGAAAGATTGAAGACAGGAGAAGAAGGGGGTCACAGAGGATGAGATGGTTGGATGGCATCACCAATTCAATGGACATGAGTCTAAGTAAACTCAGGAGATAGTGAAGGACAGGGAAGCCTGGTGTGCTGCAGTCCCTGGGGTGGCCAAGAGTCGGACACGACTTAGTGACTGAAAAACAGAGACGCCCAGTGCCTGTGGAGTGGGGGTCTTCCAGGTGTAAACCCTGCAGAAAGAGATGTCTATGGGGCTTGTCTGGAAGGAGGAGCGTTGTGTCTGCTTCAATCATACTTATTCAATTCCATATGCAGTCTTGGACATTAGTGGGGCCAAAGTGTCCCCAGGCACCTCCCTCGTCACCACCACTGACTGCAGGCACAGCAGAGGACCCCCAGTAAGGAGCAGAGAGCTGGAGCTTGGGGAGCTGCTCGGTGGTCCTCCGTATCGATGGCCATTTGCCCACACAGCGTTGGACATTCGGCTTTAGTTCTCTCCTTGAACGCAGGGATACTGGGTCCGGACTCCCTGGCTGGCAGGCGTCTCTCCTGTTCTGTGCCATTTGACCTTTCAGACCAGATTGAAAGCTTGTGCAGTACTACTTCAGGTGAACCCCCCTCTGGAAACCCTTTCTCCACGGTATTGATAACTCCAGTTGGGACTTTTTAAAAAAACAGTTTATTGGAGGACGGTTGACTTACAATGTAGTATTAGTCTCGGGCACACAGCAAAGTGAGTCAGTTATGCATATGCATATATCCACCCTTTTTCAGATTCTTTTTCCATAGGCCATTACAGGGTATTGAGCAGAGTTCCCTGTGCTATACAGTAGGTCCTTATTATTTATCTACTTAATCTGTGTGTGTCAGTCACTCAGCTGTGTATGACTCTTTGGGATCCCATGGCCTGGAGCCACCAGGCTCCTCTGTCCATGGAATTCTTCAGGCAGGAATATTGGAATACGTTGCCATTTCTCCTCCAGGGGATCTTCCTGACCCAGGGATTGAACCTGGGTCTCCTGCAATGCAGGCAGTTTCTTTACCATCTGAGCTTCCAGGAAAGCCCCATCTATTTTATGCAGTCATGTTTATATGTCAATCCCAGTCCCCCAATTTATCCTTCCCACTCCTTCTGACCAGTAGCCATAAGTTTGTTTTCTACATGTAACTCTATTTCCATTTTGTAAATAAGTTCACTTGTACCATTTTGTTTTACATTCCATATATAAGCAACATATTAATATATAATATTTGTCTTTCTCTGTTGGACTTACTTCACTCAGTATGCTCTCCAGGTCCAAGTCTCCAATCTCCAGGTCCATCCATGTTGCTATAAATGGCATTATTGCATTCTTTTTTAATGGCTGAGTAATGTTCCATTTATATATGTTTCACATCTTCTTTATCCATTCATCTGTTGGTGGACATTTAAGTTGCTTCCATGTTCTGGCTATAGTAAATAGTGCTGCAGTGAATATTGGTATGTGTATACCTTTTTGAATTATGGTTTTCACTGGATATGTGCCCAGTATTGAGATTGTTGGATCATATGGTAACTCTGCTTTTAGATTTTTAAGGAACCCTATAGTCTTCTCCGTAGTGGCTGTACCAATTTACATTCCCATCAGGAGTGTAGGAGGGTTCCCTTTTCTCCACATCCTCTCCAGCATTGATTGTTTGTAGGTTTTCTGATGATGGCTATTCTGACTAGTGTGAGGTGATATCTCATTGTAGTTCTGATTTGCATTTCTCTAATAATTAGTGATGTTGAGCATCTTTTTATGTGGTTTTTGGCCATCTGTATGTACATACTGGTTCCAAATAGGAAAAGGAGTACATCAAGGCTGTATATTGTCACCCTGCTTATTTAACTTATATGCAGAGTACATCATGGGAAAAGCTGGGCTGGAAAAAGCATAAGCTGGAATCAAGATTGCCAGGAGAAATATCAGTAACCTCAGATAATGCAGATGACACCACCCTTATGGCAGGAAGTGAAGAGAAACTAAAAAGCCTCTTGATGAAAGTGAAAGAGGACAGTGAAAAAGTTGGCTTAAAGCTCAACATTCAGAAAACAAAGATCATGGCATCCGGTCCCATCACTTCATGGGAAATAGAAGGGGAAACAGTGGAAACAGTGTCAGACTTTATTTTGGGGGGCTCCAAAATCACTGCAGATGGTGACTGCAGCCATGAAATTAAAAGACGCTTACTCCTTGGAAGAAAAGTTATGAACAACCTAGATAGCATATTGAAAAGCAGAGACATTACTTTGCCAACAAAGGTCCATCTAGTCAAGGCTATGGTTTTTCCAGTGGTCATGTATGGATGTGAAAGTTGGACTGTGAAGAAGGCTGAGTGCCAAAGAATTGAGGCTTTTGAACTGTGGTGTTGGAGAAGACTCTTGAGAGTCCCTTGGACTGCAAGGAGATCCAACCAGTCCATTCTGAAGGAGATCAGTCCTGGATGTTCATTGGAAGGACTGATGCTAAAGCTGAAACTCAAATACTTTGGCCACCTCATGCTAAGAGTTGACTCGTTGGAAAAGACTCTGATGCTGGGAGGGATTGGGGGCAGGAGAAGGGGACGACAGAGGATGAGATGGCTGGATGGCATCACCAACTCGATGGACATAAGTTCGAGTGAACTCTGGGAGTTAGTGATGGACAGGGAGGCCTGATGTGCTGCGATTCATGGGGTCACAAAGAGTCAGACATGACTGAGTGACTGAACTGAACTGAACTGAACTGATGTCTTCTTCTTTGGAGCCTTTTAAAGGGATGGAAACATCTGTCATTAGTCAAGCACGTGGCATGCAAGAATCCAACATCAGGTTGGTTTTCTGCTTCTTTAAGGAAGATATACAATATTATAAAATAGTTTATTTATAACATATTCTCTTGACCACAAAAATTCTGATGTTTTACAGCCTCCCCTCTGCCCCTGCCTTAAATCTAACTGTTGCTATTCTAGAACAGAGGCTCTTTCAAGGAGCAATAGTAATTCACCTATTTCTGAATTTCCCAAAAATTGGAGGAAGATGGTCTTGAAATTTCCCTTAGTAATTCCTGCTAATATTAACATTTTCTCTTCATGTATAAAAATATAGGGAAATTTAAAAATACTTAAGAACAAACTCTTTTCAAATATCCTACAGCATTTTAGAAGTTCATAGTCCCTTCAAGTTTGATCATTTTTATCCTCTGATAATCTCTTGATCATCACTACTTATACATTTCTTTAGCCTGACTTGTCGTATTTTAGAAACAATCAAATGGCATTTCTATAATCAGCCTCTTAGTGATTTCTCTCCAAACAGGCTAAATTTACGTGAAAGAGGGGAAAGCAGTCCCTTTACAAACAGACACGCTGCCAGAAATCACCTTTCTCTCCTTTGCCTGGCCCCCACTCTCCCTGGAGGCCGGCACAGCCCATCACAGGCTGGAACCAGAGGATGTGTATAAGAAGGCCCAGCCTCCCAGAAACTTAGAGCTTCATTCCTTCCTTCAGACTCCCAAACCCCAGTTCTAGATCTGTTGACAAGGCTCTGATCTATGTGAAGGTGAAGTCGCTCAGTCATGTCCGACTCTTTGCGACCCCGTGGACTATAACCTGCTAGGCTTCTCTGTCCACAGGATTCTCCAGGCAAGAATACTGGAGTGGATTGCCATTTCCTTCTCCAGGGGATCTTCCCGACCCAGGGATTGAACCCGGGTCTCCCGCATTCTGGAGGCAGACGCTTTAACCTCTGCTATGTACCTCATAAAATTGACTCCAGCTCTGCCTTGACTCCTGACCTTGGCCTTGACCCCTAATAGAACTGTTCCCTGAATTCCTCACTGAATTCAGCGGCTTCTAGTTTCTCTCCCTTGGGTCTTTTCTTTCCTAATCTTGCTACTTCCAGAGCCAGCCAGACACAGCAGTGCAGAACCCCCAAATAAAATACACCAAAGTCCATTAAGAATCACCTAAAATGTCAACACAATTTGAAAGCGGGCTATTAACAGTGCATCTGTGAAGTTGACAGTACTTGTGATAAGCAGGAAAAACAACAATGAATACTAATGTCTTATATTTGTATAGCACCTTAGAGTTTTCAAAGTGCTGTCATAACACTCCGTTGAAATAAGCAAATGGGGTATTATTTTCCCACTTTGCACATGAAAACACTTGAGTTTGGAAGGGTTGAGGGCATGAGGCAAAACAAAGAAGAGAATTCAGTTCTTGGGCCCACAGTGTAACTCTTTTGTGTGCTATACAGTATGGCCCAAGGAAGACGAATGGAAGGGACTGTAAGCTCACCCAGCTTTGGGAACTTGTTTTTAAAATGCTCTGTTTTCCCGCTGTGGCCATGAAGCACCTGCACCAGCCATGAGGACCACTTATCACGTATGCAGATCCCCAGGCCTTGTCCCAGCATGCAGAGTCAGAGGTGGGGCAGGGTTTGCATATTAAATAGTGCCCCCAAATAGCTATGATGCACCTACCCTAAGTGAGACAGGGCACGTGAAGAGCTAGTCCCCACCCGCACCGGATTTTCCTGGTGGAGAGCTGCAGAGAAACCAGGTCCCCGTGAACTGTCATTCTGCGAGCAGCCAATGAGTCAGGATGGCTTTCCCTTTCCTTGTGTTAGATTTTTGCAGTGACACACAGTCATAATCAACACTCCAGAGATGCAGGCTGATGAGCTTTCCAGCACCTGGCACAATATTCACCATTAAATATTTACCGCCGTAGGTATTTGATACATAGTCATTCTATATAAAATGGGACAAAGTTCAGCACTCTACCCAGATGGGCAATTCAGAAATGGACTAGATGGAATCAAGCATCTGTTCTTTTGTGTACAGACCAACCCAATTTCCAAGGTCTTTGAAGTGTGTCCTGAGAAGAGGCAAACTACATCCTGTGAGATTTGTTTTAACAAGTCTTCATGTAACTTCTAACTGAGATCAGCATCATTAGCCTTTCTGGAGGCAAAAGCTGGGCTCCTCCCCGCCCCCCACTGAATTGTGATTGTCCTATACGAACATGCCCTCCAGCAACCCTTACCCATCCCTGCCCTCTGCCCTCACCTCCCTCCAACGGAAGCCCCATTCACAATCTACCTCTGCTGTTTGTTACCTTCTTAACTCAATGCCATCCCTTAGACACTGGAGAGAGTAATGCGATAAACAAAATTCTCTAGACATTACTCACTTTTTAGTGAACTGAATTGCTGATATACTATTTGACTACAAAAAGAAGTTGATAGGTTTGAGTGCTTCTCAACTTGAATGTACACATGAGTCTACCCGACAGTGTTGTAGTCATTATCCCATTTGAAAAAGCATAAAGAGAGGCTATCACTCCGCACATGGTAAAAATGGCAGCCATTTGGAGCCACCCATGAAGATGTTAAGGCTAAGCTCTTAGAGAGCTGTAGATATTTTCAGCATGGGCAGGAAAGAGCAAGTTTCTCTAAAAGAAAACACATTGACAGCAAGGGAACAGGTTGCTTCTATTGTCAATGCCCTAACGACTTTCTTAAATTAGCTTTTTTATGGGAACCCTTTCTGCATGCTTGATGACACTCAGACCACCCAAGTTAATTTGATACAAATGTAATTTAAGAGATTCCATGTGTGTCTTAAAGAAGATTTGGGTATGTGGGTTTTGAGTTGTTATTGTGGGTTTTTTTTTTTTTTCTCTCCCTTCTTTTACTTGTTTTTGTCAACTTGGTACAAGTTCTTTACTATATTTGTGCTTTGGAAAATGAGGATTTTCTGCTTGATTATTGCTTATAATCCAAGATAACAGTTAAAGTAAATGAATTAGAAAATCTTCATTATCATCAAATACAAATCAAGAAGTTGGTTCTTCCATGGAAGCATGTGGACATAATTTCAGCTGTAGTCCATAAGAGTAGCTAAGTAGAGATGTTGGTAAGGAGATGATATACTCAGGAAAGTATATCAGGAAAAACAAAATGTATCATTTTGTTGATACATTTTGGAAAAATGTATCAGGACCAGGAAAAACAAAATGTATCATTTAATGGAAGGCTGAAAGCAGAGGAGGAATTTGAGTTGTTCAGTTGCAACCTCCTCTTTTCAAGGTGAGTCAACTGAAGGAAGACCTCCAGGGCTGTATAGGTGACTACTTGACATGTTTCTGGTAATCACTAGGACATCTAAAAGCAATCAGAAATACTTTAAGAAAAGAATTTGTGGATGATTCTGTTTAATATTTCTAGCCATAATTTTTAATTGGCACTTTCTTATTTTCTTATATGTAATTTCAAATTCATAGCACAAGAATTCAGAGCTGAAATTTGCTGCTTCTGCTGCTAAGTCGCTTCAGTTGTGTCCTACTCTGTGTGACCCCATAGACGGCAGCCCACCAGGTTCCCCCATCCCCGGGATTCTCCAGGCAAAAACACTGGAGTGGGTTGCCATTTCCTTCTCCAATGCAGGAAAGTGAAAAGTGAAAGTGAAGTCACTCAGACTCTTAGCAACTCCATGGACTGCAGCCTACCAGGCTCCTCTGTCCATGGGATTTGTCTGGCTTTGCCTAAATATTCCACAAGTCAAGATTTGATTCTAAATTTTAAATATTCACAGGGAAAAATGGAGAATGCAGGCTTTGGAGTCAGACCAAGTTCAGATCTCAGTTCTGTCTCTGGTTCTTTTTGAACACTGGGAGTTACTTAACTTCTCTGTTTGTTTCTCTGGTGAAAAACTGAAGTACATAAGATGATTATAAGAATTAAAAGGGACAAACTTTGGGAAATACTAAATACATGGTATAAAACCAAGAAGGAAGGGAGGGAGGGAGAAGGGAAAAGGGAGGAAAGAGGAAGGCAGGCAAGGGAGGAAGAGAAAAGACATGGCAATGGTTTGGGCATTTTTTGCCGAGAGGCTTTGGCGCTCTAAGAGCTCCCAGGTATACCCAGTCTAGCCCCTTAGACCACTGATCACCCAGGCTACAGGTTTGGCTGAGAGTGAGAGGAATTTAATCTCTCTGCCAAGGTAGCTTATTTTACTCTACTTTGACAAGATGAGAATGGAAGAAATGAAAATCCGAAGAAATGGTCAGGGTGGGGGCATAGTGGGGAGAAGAAATCAGGAATTTTATAGATCTATTTTCCATAAAGAAAAATATTAAAATTTATAAAACTTACATATGCTTTACTGGAAAGGAAAAATAGGAAGGAAATATGCCCCTAATTTAGGGGCAGAAGTGGTTGTTATTCAACCAGTCATGTCTCACTCTTTGCAACCCTGTGGACTACAGTATGTCAGGCTTCACTATCTCTTGGAGATGCTCAAACTCATGTCCATCGTGATGATGATGCCATCCAACCATCTCATCCTCTGTCACCCCTTTCTCCTCCGGCCCTCAATCTTTTCCAGCATCTGGGTCTTTCCCAGTGAGTCAACTCTTTGCATCAAGTAGCCAAAGTATTGGAGTTTCAGTTTCAGCATCAGTCCTTCCAATGAATATTCAGTGTTGATTTCCTTTAGGATCGATTGCTTGGATCTACTTGCAGTCCAAGGGACTCTCAAGAGTCTTCTCCAGCACCACAGTTCGAAAGCATCAGTTCTTTGGCGCTCAGCCTTCTCTATGGTCCAGTTCTCGCATCTGTACACGACTATTGGAAAAACCATGGCTCTCACTGGACAGACTTCTGTCGGCAAAGTGATGTCTCTGCTTTTTAATACACTGTCTCGGCTTGTCACGGCTTTCCTTCCAAGGAGCTAGCATCTTTTCATTTCGTGGCTGCAGTCACCATCCACAGTGATTCTGGCGCCCAAAATAAAATTTATCACTGTTTCCACTTCCCATTTAATTGCCATGAAGTGATGGGACCTGATTCCAAATATCAAATCTATAACAGTCAGAAAAAGTGAATTATAAAGCTGTCAAGAAAAGGCATCTTTTAGATAGAGAAGCTCCCCTAAGTCTTCTTCAGGACTTCAGGACAAGGAAAGGAGGACTGAGAGCTTGGAGAAGAGCTCTCTTAGGGCAAATCATCAGACACAAGTTCAAGTGCTGGCCATTAGCTTAGTACCTAAGCAAAATATTACACAAAAAAGATTATCTCTAATGCTTCACATGGATTGCATCATTTGAATGAGGTGCAAAAACAATGTCACCAAAAAGGTACGGAAGAATACTTAAAACCAAATAAGGAGAAGTTTCTTTGGGAAAATTGTCCATATCAATCTAGGATCACGTCTGATCCTTGACTAAATGCCACTCAGATAAAACTTGTTGAAATGTATGTCATTGTATTAATGCAAAAGTAAATTCATTTTAAGGTTTATGGTTTCATGTCTTACACTTAAGACTTTCACAGACTTCGAATGTGAATGTTACTCAGCCACAGAATAGAAGGAACTCTTGCCATTTGCCAACTTGGATGAAGCTGGAAGGCATTATGCTAAGTGAAATAAGCCAGGGAGAGAGACAAATATTGTGTAGTATAACTTACATGGAAAATTTGAAGAAAAAAAAAAAAAAAGTCAAGCTTATATAAACAGAGGGAACTGGTGGTTTCCAGGAGTTGGAAAGTGGAGGAAATGGGGAGATGTTGATTAAAGGGTACAAACTTTCAGTTATAAGGTGAAGAAAGTTCTGAGAATCTAATGTAGAGTTAATAACACTGTATTATTGGACACTTAAAATTTGCTGAGAGGAGATTTTAAATATTCTCACCAATAAAAAGATAACTACCTGAGGTGATAAAGGTATTAATTAACTTGTGGTAGTCATTTCACAGTGTATACCTATATCAAATTATCAGGTTGTTGGTGGTCCAATGGTTAAGACTCCATGCTCCCAATGCAGGGGGCCCAGATTCTATCCCTGGTCAGGGAACTACATCCTGCATGCTGCAACTAAGACCCAGTGCAGCCAAATAAATAAATAACAATAATAAATTGCATGAATGAATAAGTAAAAATACAATGTTAAAAAACTTTTTTAAAACTATCATGCTAAAAAACAAACAAAAAAGTTATTATGCTGTGCATTTTAAATGTATTACGATTTTATTTGTCAATTATACTTCAATAAACCTGGGGTAAAATTCCAAGGAAAAAATTAAAGACACAGTACAAAAAGGTTATGAAATCAAATAATAAAGTACCTAGAACATTTCCTTGCACGTAGATTATACCCCATAAATGATAACTTTATTATTTCTAAATAGATATCTAAGTGGTCCAAAAATAAACTTCACTGATACAATTGTATTTCATCTTTAAGCCTCAGATGCCCACACTGCTATTTAAGTCCATCCAACTATTAGCACAGAGGCACAAGCAATTTAACAGTTATATTAATATTGTCTCATTTTTGAAGCTCTTTAATACAAGTCCTTCTGCCTCATCATAGATTCTGTTTTTCAGTCCTTTGATCTCTTTCTGGACTTTGTCCTAAATTCTTTCTGTCCTCCCTAAGCGCTTTTTGCAGACCAATCACTACTCTAATCCTTCCTTTTACCTCATGTTCTGGCCTCCTCTGTTACCTGCACTTTTGACCCCATCATTTCCAATTTATTTCCTTCCTTCTCCTCTTCATCTGGCCATTCATCATTCCCTCTTGTTTTTGTTCAACAANGGAATGATGCTGAAGCTGAAACTCCAGTACTTTGGCCACCTCATGCGAAGAGTTGACTCATTGGAAAAGACTCTGATGCTGGGAGGGATTAGGGGCAGAAGGGGAAGGGGACAACAGAGGATGAGATAGCTGGATGGCATCACTGACTCGATGGACGTGAGTCTGAGTGACCTCCAGGAGTTGGTGATGGACAGGGAGGCCTGGTGTGCTGCGATTCATGGGGTCTAAAAGAGTCAGACACAACTGAGCAACTGAACTGAACTGAACTGAACATGCTGAGGCTGAAGCTACAGTATTTTGGCTACCTGATGCAAAGAGACTCATTAGAAAAGACCCTGATGCTGGAAAAGACTGAAGCCAGGAGGAGAAGGGGATGACAGAGGATGAGATGGTTGGCTGGCATCACCGACTCAATGGACATGAGTTTGTGCAAGCTCCAGGAGATGGTGAAGGCTGTCTCTTATACACATCTAGATGTGTATAAGAGACAGGTACATGCCAATTCCTACCATGCAATACTCTGCAGCAGATAAAAATGGCTTCATAATGTGAACATGAAAATATTTCTAAGACATAATGATATGAAAAACAAGTTTGTTTTTGTTTACATGGACTACATCTATTAATACTAATATATTGGAAGTTAAAACTGAAATTTTTTATTTATTTATTTATTTATTTTTTTGCCACATCATGTGGCTTGCAGAAACTCAGTTCCTGACCAAGGATTGAACCCAGGCCTCAGCAGTGAAAGCACTCAATCCTAACCACTGGACCACCAGGGAATTCCCTTATTAATGCATTTAAAAATAACAATTATAATCCTTTTTACATGTTAACATATCTTTATGAAAATACTACATTTTCCATGACTAAACTAAAGTGACTTTTTTCTTTACATTTTTGAAAATCTCTTCAGTATTTGGTTTAATGAAAGATAGTGGATTATCATTATCTGCTTCTGCATTAAATTTGCTAAGTTGAGATAAATTAAGAGTATTCAGCCTCACACAGATTTATAGTTAGAAAATGGAGAAGTATTTTTATAATCTTTTCAGATAACGATGGATTTTCTTCTTTGACATGACATGACAATCAACATGAGCAGTTTCTTAAAAGCCAACTGCAACATGGAATGTGAAACCACACCAGTCAAATATTTGTAACCTGCTCAATTAAGATCAATTGGTCCATCATGCATATTAAGTGAATTGATTATTTTTATAATCTTTTCAGATAATGATGGATTTTCTTCTTTGACATGACATGACAATCAACATGAGCAGTTTCTTAAAAGCCAACTGCAACATGGAATGTGAAACCACACCAGTCAAATATTTGTAACCTGCTCAATTAAGATCAATTGGTCCATCATGCATATTAAGTGAATTGAGTGTCCATGCATGAATTTTTGTTATTAGGATTAGTCATTTGGAAATTATTGGTTCTCCAAGTTATGTAGATCTTCCAAATGTTGACACATTTAATTATACAATATCCAAAAATTGCATTGTTAATATCACCAGCAATCTCATCACAAAAGTCTTTAAGTATTGTAAAGCTGTCAAGTTCATGGTGGTGGATAGAAGTTTTCCAAAATTCTAATTTTCACTTGAAAGCTCAAATTTTTATCATCGGCAAGAAATACTGTCAGTTGTTTTCCTTGAAGTGACAGCTTCACTTTTCTCATTTTTGAGAAAGTGTCTGCCAAATACACAAATCCGAATATCTCGAGCTTTTCTGCCAGTCATTCAAGTAAAAACAAGTGTCTCATGCAAAAGCCACTGGATCAGTTCATAGCTCGATCTTCACGTGAACTTTTCCTGAAGATGAAAAGTTGTACTTTCATTACAAACAAGAGTGTTATATTTGGCCTTCTCTTCAAATCGTACAAAATGGTAAAAAGGTACACTCAAGAGCTGAGATTTTATTAAATTAATAATTTTTATCACTTCATAAGAATATTTTAGGTGAAATTGATTACTTGCCTCTCATGAATGCAAGGGAGTGGGGCATACAATGACTCCCAGCGGAGCTGAATTCCACTGACCTAATTTATTCTAAGGTGTCAGCGATGTTCCCCACACTGGAAAACCATTGCTTCAGATGTCACTGCACACTCTTTAAAGCCACATTTCCTTCTTAAAGAGAGCTTCAAGAATAAGGATTTAATAAATTTGCTTCCCCTCTCTTAAACTTGTACAGGTTGATATATCCTCAGATCTCCCCAGGTCTTGTCTTGCCTTATACTTTACACATAAGTGTTTATATGAAGCATTTAAGAAGTATAAACTCATGCTGATTGCTTGCTTGATTTTTTGAAAGCTTTAAAAATCAACTACACATTTACAGATTAGCGTACACCTTACCTAAGAGTTCCCAGTGACTGCCTCATTAAGAATTTTGGAAAACTGAAGGGTGTCTGGGAGAGGTCAGCTGGGTTAGTGGAGTGATGGAAACCATATCCTATGAATACCTATTGCAAGAACTAAGAGTGTTCAGGCAAGGGGTCTCTTGGGAGGACAGATGGGTTGCCTAAGAATTGTTCTGTGGAAAAGAGATTAGATAGCTCCCAAGTAGTTCCAGGAGCCCAGAGAAGGACAAATGAGAGAAAGTTAGAGAAAGATTAACTTCAATTGAGAATTTAAAAAAAAAAAAAAATCTACCTACCAGTGGAAGGGGTTATGTTAGAAGCTGCAGCCAACATGCTCAACAGAGGCTGAAAGATGGAAAACATGGAAAGGGGGACTCAGACGCCAGTACAGACAAGTAGACCCAACTTCAATATGGCCATGAACCCCGGGTGAAGGTGACTTCTGAAGTCCTTTCCAGCTCCAAAATTCTATAATTCCATAAATTATGGGCGCTGGCATGGCTTAACAAACTATCATTTCCATAACTGCTTTGTTCCATTTATTGTGGGGAAAAAAAAAAGGAGTGTGGGATGAATGAAAACCAGAGTGATTCATTCTTCTCTTCGGCAAAGTGAAGCTATTAAGGTTTACTGGACACTCTAGGCTGGTTGTGGTTTAGTCGCCCAGCTGTGTCCAGCTCCTGCGACCCCATGGACTGTAACCCAGCAGGCTCCTCTGTCCATGGGGTTTTCTAGGAAAGAGTACCGGAGTGGCTTGCCACTTCCTTCTGCAGGGGGTCTTCCCGACCCAGGGATGGAACCTGGACCTCCTGCCTTGCAGGTGGATTCTTTACTGCCTGAGCCACCAGGGAAGCCCCTAGATACTAGCTGCTGTAGGGGAAGGAGGTTATTGCCATGATCAGGGGCTTAAAAGGGGCTCACAGCATGACAGAGACAAGTGGAGACGCGGACTCAGTCAGGCATGGTCAGGACTTGCATACTGACTCGAGTGTCCTGAACTTTGCCTACAAAGTACAGCTGGATGTTTTCACACAGAAATGTGGTTACGGAGCAAGTGACATTTGAAGAAATGATTGGTGTTTTTCACCCCCAATAAACCTCTACCATACCAGGATTTATTAAAATTTGTTTGAATGCTTGCCTCGGGAAACTATTTGCTGAGAGAACTGAAAAATGAGTTGGGCGAAGGAAATGCAGCGAATGCTGAGTGATTAGAGTGGCACATTTAACACAGCATCTCATTAAGTGGGCTTTGATAAATTCACACAGATTATCTTTGTTACGACTTGTGACAAGGACTGAGACTTGGCTTGAAGACCCTGAGGGTCAGAGTGGCAGGAAGTGGTCACTGAGTTGTGAGAAAATGGGAGAGGGAAGGGGCCGTGCAGGGGGGAAGAGGAAGGCTGCTGCTGGGGATTGATGTTTGATCCGGTTTTATTTAATATCTCCATTAATGATCCGGAAGAGGGGTAAATAGCCTGTTAATTAAATTTGCAAATGAGACTAAATTGGGAGATGTTGTAAACATGCTCAAGGACGGAGAAGTAACTAGAGGAAGGCTGCTGCTGGGGATTGATGTTTGATCCGGTTTTATTTAATATCTCCATTAATGATCCGGAAGAGGGGTAAATAGCCTGTTAATTAAATTTGCAAATGAGACTAAATTGGGAGATGTTGTAAACATGCTCAAGGACGGAGAAGTAACAGGAAGGCACCTTGAGAGGCTGGAGGGAGAGGCCCGCCCGAATAGAAAAAGTCAAAAGTATGCGTACAGTCTGGAAGGAAACAGTGGGCAGGGAGCCGTATAAGCCCCTGGCATGTTTTTTTGGGGGGTTCTCTTTTTCTTTCTTTTATTCTTTCCACCTTTTTTCCCCTTCAGTTTATATTTTAAGATTTTTTTTTTTTAATGTGGACCGTATTTAAAGTTTTTATTGAATTTGTTATAATACTGTTTCTGTTTTACGTTTTGGTTTTTTGGGCTTGAGGTATGTGGGATGTTAGCTCCCCAATCAGAAGTCAAACCTGAGCCTCCTGCGTTGGAAGGCCAAGTCATAACCCCTGGGCCACCAGGGAAGTCACGATTCTTTCCATCTTTACTGTGGCAGACACAGTTGATGCTTGCCAAAGCCACTGAGTGGCATTCACTTCTACAGACATTGAGGTCTGCTCCTTGATTTTATCTTAGGGCTTTATTCTGGTCACAGCAGCGAGGCAGATTATGAATATGGAGAGTTAATGCCTCAGGAGCAACTCTCACCAATGATGAAGGGCTGAGGGTAGATAACACCCCATCCCTTCTCTGTGTGTCCCCCCGAACTCCCCAGCAAGACTGAACCCCAAGGATTCTGAGCCCCCCATTTCAACCTGCCCTGTCTCTGCCAGTAAAGATCCTCACTCCCTCAGCTGCCACTGTGGTCACACCATGGGCCTCTGAGTGAGCCCATAAAGATGTCCAACCCCCTCAGGAGTTCTTGAGGAACCCTCATGAGGAGTTTGGTCTGCTGTTTAAATGCCTTCCCACTTTACTCACCGGGGTCCGTATTTTCTGCTCAGACCAAACTACATTTTTCATCTCCCTGCTTCTCCCTAAAACTGAACTATTTGCCTCAATTCTAATTTCTACTCATGTCACTTATTTCCCTCTAAAGGTCTTACAAATGCCTCTACTTTAAGTCATTTCTTGTTTCTTGGAGATCCTACTAAATAAACATCTGTGATAAAATCTTTCTATATTAACCATTCCCAGTTCTATTATCTCCAACCTAAAGTTCCCAAAACTCTAAATGTTAGGAATATGATACATATATTAACATACCTCTGACAAAATTTTTATGAAGGTATAACTGGGCAATCTCTATAAAAATTCTTTGTGACTGATGAAGCATTTACACTACCATAAATGTGATTTCTTCTTCTCCTCCTGCTTCTTTATTTTGTGGTGAAAAGGATAATGATTGTGTTTCTTACCTTTCATTTAGGGGCTTCCCTGGTGGCTCAGAGGTTAAAGCGTCTGCCTCCAATGCGGGAGACCCAGATCCCCTGGAGAAGGAAATGGCAACCCACTCCAGTATTCTTGCCTGGAGAACCCCATGGACGGAAAAGGCTAGTAGGTTACAGTCCACGGAGTCGCAAAGAGTCGGACACGACTGAGCGACTTCACCTCACCTTTTATTTAAACTGGATACTTTCTTAAGCCAGGGCCCACATCTATTTCTTCTGCAATTCTCCCTACCTACCTCTGCATACATGCTCAGCATCTCAGAATGTGTGCAAAAATCTTAATGATTGCTTGGCCATCGTCTGCACGTGGACACCGTGTTTACGTGACTTTCTAAGAATGCACCGCAGATTGTGTTTTCCAAAGATGGAGGCAGAAATAGAAAAATCGATGCATATATTGTACAATATGGGGAATATAGCCAATATTTTATAATAACTACAACTTGCCTGGTAGCTCAGCTGGTAAAGAACCTGCCTGCCATGTGGGAGACCTGGGTTGGATCTCTGGGTTGGAAGATCTATAAATGAAGCATAATTTAAAAATTGTGACTCCCTATATTGTACACCTGTAATATACAATATTGTACATCAACTATATGCCAATAAAAAATACCAGAAAAATACATACATACCACATGCTCTTCTCGTAGTATGACTGACATTCCTTCCACTGAGTGGTGAAGTTTATCTCTTGCCCCTGAGTAAGACTCTGTCACTGCCTCCATGGAGAGAATATGGGGAATGTGATACCGTGTGACTTAGGAGGCCAAGTCATAGCAAACAATATGGTATGTCTCCATCTTGGTTCTCTTTCTGGTTCTCTTTTCCTCTATAGATATGCGCACCCTGGGTACCCAGTCACCAGATTGTAAGGTAGTTTCCCGGTCATGGCTCAGCTCCCAGAGAGATGGTTTTATCTCCTAACTTTTGAGCTTCCCCAGAGACAAATCAGCCCGCCTGAGTCCTATACAAATTGCTGATTTTTAAGCAAAATGAACATTGTCATGTTTTAAGTCACTAAATTTGGGGTTCATCTGCTATACAGTGTAGAACAAAGGGCATTTTAGTGAGCTAATGAGATACATACAAATATATCCAATACACAGTAAGAAATTTCCAGTTCAGAGCTCACAGGGAGAGGCCAGACCTAAAGCTCTGTAGATGTTTGTTTAGCCCACAAAAGTAGGTGGGATGGCCCAGAAAGAATAGGCCCAAACCCCTGAAGCTTGGGGAATGCCCATGTATATAGGGTAGTTGAAGAAAAGAGCACCTTTCAGCTCTTAACCCCAATCCTCTGACCCCTGTGATGAAATCTAATCCTCCTCCTAAATGACCTCAGCATCCTACACGTCTGCCTTGCAATTTATATCACAATACCTATTGGATAATTGATCCTATACTTTTATTACTTAATTTCTAACTCAACCAAGAGAGAATATAAGGTCCAGGAGAGCAGAGACTGAGTCTGCCTTGTCCACTCTTGTATTGCAAGTACTAACCATGGTGGGGTGGGGGTGTGCTCATAAAAAAAAATGAATGAATATTATGAATGCCAGCATTTGAAATATTAAATGGTATTAAGTGGGATGAAAACTGAAATTTTTTTTCCATTGAATTTGCAATAACCTTGACCAAAAAGATTCCATTTAGAAATGAGTAAGGAAGCCAGGTCATGCCAAGATTTCACTGCATTTTACCTGCATTTCACTTAGAAAGTGAAAGTGAAATTGTGTCAACTCTTTGTGACCCTGTGGACTGTAGCCCACCAGGTTCCTCTGTCCATGGGGTTCTCCAGGCAAGAATACTGGAGTGGGTTGCCATTTCCTTCTCCAGGGGAACTTCCCAACCCAGGAATCAAACCCATGTCTCCCACGTTGCAGGCAGACAGTTTAACCTCTGAGCCACCAGGGAAGCCCATTCACAAGATTTGCTCCAAGCTCCAAGTAGCTTGTGTGTGGATAGTCCAGCTCTCAAAGTTCCACGTCTCCAGAAAATATGTGGAAAGTATTATGATAAACTACTGTAGTGAATTTTCGGTGTCTCTTTCTCCAACATAAAAGTGTTGTACCCAGCTCTGCTTCCCTTGTGGCTTGGAGAATCAATGATATTATCAGAAATATTATATCAAACACCTGTCATTTTTGAGCAGTAAGCAAAGTGTTAGAACTTTGCTGCCGGGAAAGAAGGATAAGACTCTGGAGTCTATTTTAAGCAGTTCATGTCCTTATGCCAAAGAGTCACCAGGAAGGTTCATTTTATCCGAAATGCTAAGCCTGAAATTTACTGTCTGGCCACAGCTACACTTGTGAAAACTGCAGCGCGGATGCTGCCCTCTCGGTGGTACATATCCAAAGATGCCGCCCACTCTAAAGTGTTCCCCGCTAGGCCTTCCCAGCTCTTGAGATGAAGCCCATGCATACGTCCAATTAAACCACTTTGCCGTACGCCTGAAACTAACAAAACATTGTAAATTAACTATGCATGCTTGCTTTCTTAGTCGAGCCTGACTCTTTGTGACCCCGTGGACCGTAGCCCACCAGGTTCCTCTGGCCATGGGATTCTCCAGGCAAGAATACTAGAGTAGGTGGTCGTTTCCTTCTCCAGGGGATCTTCCCCATCCAGGGACTGAACCTGGATCTCACGCTTTGGTAGGTGGATTCTTTACTGCTGGGCCACCAGGGAAGCTCCAATATAAAATTGAAAAGAAAAATTTTAAAAGATGAATCCCAGCGACTGGGCCAGTGCCTGCAGCAGACAAAGCCTTCTTAGACTTTTAAAACACATCAGGTGGGTCTGTCCAGAATGGCTTGGGCAGGGTCATGGCCCATAAACTCGGGTGGGTTGTGATTTGCGCCATGGACCTCGTGAGAAGGAACTCCTATAATTAATGGGCTCAGGTCAGACTGAGAGAGACAAGAGAGCAGAACATGCTGGCGCTTCTCAGGACAGCATTGCTCGAAGAAATCTTTGGCCATGTTGAGTATCTCTAGTTCAAGACAGTGCCTCACTTTCTGCTGGCTTATTTACCATCAGAAACATATACCCGAGCTACTAGAACCTCCTCAGCCCCCCTGAATGACACGCACCTGAAAATCAGGCCAAATCCCCGAAGCAGTGACCCCATTTCTCCAGCCTTAGGATGGTGCATCTTTTGACTTTCTCATCATTATGTAACTTGACCACATGTCCCTGGCATCCTCAGCACTCACTGGAAAGGCTAATTGGTTTGTTTCCTTGTATTTCTTCTGCTCAAAAGGAAGGCATCATGTCCAACGTCCCGATGTCCCAACCACAGAAAGAGGCATTCTAACCTCACTATTTGTCATGGGGCAAGCGACCAAATGTCACCTCAGTCAGTATTAGTGGAAATGAATTGACTAAAGAAACCAAAAACCCTTGGGACATATGGCATTACACTAGACTCTGTGAACAATGGGGTGATAATGGTCAGAACCTACGTCTGAGGATAGTTTTTCAGAGAACTGAAAACATTTTACAATTAAAAGCCATGTCAGTGCTAAATTTATTAGTGGATAATTGGACACAGCCTGGGCAAAACTAGGGCTGGACACTACCACCCCTGCCCAGTGGGACACTATTCTTCCCATCATTTCCAAATAAGCTTCTCACAGCATCCTCTGTCAACAGGAAAATACAGCAGCTTTGAATATGAACTCTGGTGAACCGGATTGAGGTTATCTCAAAAACACTGCAACTAAAAATATATCTATCTTTCTACAACATAGAGAGATAATCCACATCCTAAGGTGTTTTTTTTCTTAGAATAACAATGGTTTCAGCAGGAGTGCTATATCATACAGTGGCATTCAAGCATCCTTTTCAAATATATTCGAATCTCAGTGCCAAGGGCATTGAATTCATCTCTGTGCTTGATCTTGAAAAAATGCTGTGGGAAACACTAATAAGTGGTTAAGAAGGTCCATAAGAATGCAAAACATGTCGTTCCATTACGGGATGATAGGAGAATGATAGCATATCAATATGCTAATGAAGCAAAAGAGAAGGGTCCATCATCCCTGGTTTAGAACACATTTAAAAAATGAAATCTGGATAAAGACAGAACTGCTGGTAGCAGCTCTAGGGAATGAAAGAAACCACCTATGTAACATATTTTGTTTTCATGTATCTAACCGGCTAAATTTGGTAGTTTGTGTTTGAAAACTAGCTGAGAAATAAACCTGGAGACTTCCAGTTTAAAATTATAACTGGATAACAGTTCTGAACACAACAACATTAACTCTCCCACTAAAACACCTATGAAGACCAGAAGATAAAACATCACCGCAATAAGAAAACAGTCATTTCCAAACTCTTATCAGAATCTTGGAGGAAGTTCTTTAAATTAGAAGCAGATCAAACCAGACTGGAAATTCATTTTGTGACTCACCATTTTTGTGCCTGATTGGAAATATTCCTCCATTGTCCACTGAGATTTAGGAATTCATCTGTGCCAATCACAAAATTAAACATCTGTCTTTCCACCATGGGGGATGGGGAAAGCTTAAGTTGTCAATGTACTGTTTCATGCTCTCTACCTCAATCAAGACCTTTCTTTATATCTCTATTCAAAGACAGAATAGTAATATTAATTATGACAACAGAAGGCCATTTAAAAAATTCACTATGCAGTGTGCTAAGGGCTCAGTAAGCATTATCTCATTTAAACCTTACAGTGCTCCATAATAATAACAATAACAGTATTACTGATTTCATTTTAGGGCAGGGAAGCTCAAAGATGTGAAAGAGCTCACCAAAGTTCACAAAGCAGACCAGAAACTGAACTGGGAGATGAACTCAAATTAGGAGACTCTCAAAGAGGTAATGACTGGATTGTATTACAGCCCTTATAAGATATTTTTCTATAACAGTATTACTGATTTCATTTTAGGGCAGGGAAGCTCAAAGATGTGAAAGAGCTCACCAAAGTTCACAAAGCAGACCAGAAACTGAACTGGGAGATGAACTCAAATTAGGAGACTCTCAAAGAGGTAATGACTGGATTGTATTACAGCCCTTATAAGATATTTTTCGAGAAATACAGAGAAACAGAGAGTTACATTTAATCACAGGAGGTATCATCCCTCCAGATGATGTGACGTGAAAGACCAGGGAGAGAAAAAACATGGAGAGTTCTAGCACCAGTCCCTGCTGGGGACTTTCACTTCTGTGCATTCATCTTTTCAGAACAGTGGAGCTAGGAAACCTGGACAGAAAGTCCCTTCTCAGTCCTGAAGAGTCACCTGAAAGTAAAATGTAACTCAGCCTCCAAGAAAAAGATGTGACTAGCACCAGAGAGCAAAGCCAAGAGTAAGTGAGACACCCTTTCTCTCTGAGGACAAACCAAGAAGAGAAACATTAAATGAGGAGCAAGACAGAAAGTGAATAAAAATAGGAAAAAATCATTATAAAAATTCAGAGGGTGAGCAGACGTCCAAAGAAATTATTATGAAAAATGGAATTGGTGAAGATAGTCTAGACTTATCATTTAAACAGAGAACAAACTGGCCTCCATGGGTCAAAAAAAAGGGAAATTCAGAAAGAGATGAATAATTAAGGTGAAAAAAATTCCACCAAATGAGATTAAAAGTGATACAGGTCAGATAGCTAGGACTTCAGGAAAAATTTGCTGGTGGTCCAGGACTCCATGCTTACACTGCTGGAGGCATAGCTTTGATCCCCGGTCAGGGAACTGAGATGCTGTGTGGCACAGCCAAAACCAACCAACAAACTACATTGGAGGCAGCAAAGAGGGTAATCAACATTGCAGAAAATCAATCTGTAGTATAAAGAGCAAATTTCAGTAGTTATCCTAGAATCCAGACAAAAATTTAAATGATGGGAGAAAATATTAAGATATATATAATAAAGATCAAGCTTTGATAGAAGAAACACAATGTCCAAATGAAAATAAAAACAATCTCCAAAGCCACACTTAAGGAAATCTTCCTCCAGAGAAAAAAAGAAGTACGAATATGATGATCAACAGCTCATAATGTTCCGAGAAATCCCTGAAATGGACAGTGGGGAGTGGTAGGGAACTAGGGTATATTTTTAATGTTAAAAAACAACAAAGCAATGACATTTTCAAGACAACGTTGTCAACCAAGACTATTATACCCTGCCAAGTCCTTTTTCTGAATGATGGACCAGAAACACAGTCTTGGAGAAGCAAGGGGTCTGGTGATATACCATCCAGTTGCCCTTCTTTTAAAATTAGAATGAAAATTAGGAACAACACAGAGGAAACCATATCACAAAAGCACTGATGAAGAAACCAGAAAGAGAGAAACAAATATCATGTATTGATGTATATACATGGAATCGAGAAAAGTGATACTGATGAACCTATTTGCAGGGCAGGAATAGAGATTCAGACATAGAGAACAGACTTATGGACACAGCAGGAGCAGGTGAGGGAAGGACGAATTGAGAGAGTAGCACTGAAATATATACATTACCATATGTAAAACGGATAATTAATGGGAAGTGGCTGTATAGCACAGGGAGCTCAGCTTGGTGCTCTGTGACAACCTAGAGGAGTGGGATGGGTGGGAGATGGGAAGGAGGTTCAAGAGGGAGGGGCCATGTGCATATCTATGGCTGACTCATGTTGATGTATGGCAAAAACCAACACATCACTGTAAAGCAATTATCCTCCAATTAAAAATTATAATAATAATAAAAAAAACACTGATGGCCTGTTTGGTATGATATCACCCGAGGGAACCACACCTCCTCCCACTATGGAAACTGCAGGAGCTGTTGGAGGTTGTGGGAGACAGATTTTTTTTTTTTCACTCTTGATAAAGCTTTAAAAAAAATTTTATTTTATAATGAGTTATTACTCTTAATTATTCAAATTTAAGAAATAATTCTGGAAAATAAAATTCTGAAATTCAAATAAATATAAATACCATTATGGAAAATAATAATAATACCCACCAAATTCCATTTAGAAATATTGGGGGAAAGAAATTGTGAAATCATCTCTCATGGATAGAATACTTTTCCTTTTTTATTCACCACATTTCCTTTAAGGATCTCATATTATTTAATTTAAAAAAAAAACNTTTTTTTTTTTTCACTCTTGATAAAGCTTTAAAAAAAATTTTATTTTATAATGAGTTATTACTCTTAATTATTCAAATTTAAGAAATAATTCTGGAAAATAAAATTCTGAAATTCAAATAAATATAAATACCATTATGGAAAATAATAATAATACCCACCAAATTCCATTTAGAAATATTGGGGGAAAGAAATTGTGAAATCATCTCTCATGGATAGAAT
The DNA here is from genome assembly GCA_006410675.1 of Oreotragus oreotragus. Lineage (NCBI taxonomy): Eukaryota > Metazoa > Chordata > Mammalia > Artiodactyla > Bovidae > Oreotragus > Oreotragus oreotragus. The sequence continues at coordinate 290,120 of SJYX01005986.1, forward strand.
ACTTTTCCTTTTTTATTCACCACATTTCCTTTAAGGATCTCATATTATTTAATTTAAAAAAAAAAAAACTATTTAAAAGAGAAAGTAGCACATTCGGATTCCATCACAACTTCATCTCCAAGGATTGATATCTTTGGCTTCACTGTGCTGGCATCAAAGCTTTCCAAGTATCTATTTTGAAGAAGTAGGACACTGCTTCTGGCTGGTTGTGTTCTTTGCACACTGACTGGTGCGTGAAGGGGGTTGACAAGATGACCTCAATGGCCCCTATTCAAAACTGCAATGGCTCTTTTGATTCAGGAAGCTTGACCAAAGTAGCTGGCCAATCCACGGTCCAGCTCGAGGGCAGGCAAGTCTTGTTCACTGCAGTGAATTTCAGAAGTTTGCTTTGCCCGATTTTTTTTTTTTTTAAATAACTCTTTTTCCTAATTACAAATGTAGTCATGCTTATGACCAAAAAAAAATTTGCTAAACTCTAAGATAGGAGAAAATAGAAAATCTCCCATATTCTCCAGATTCAGAGTCATGACTGCTGGGAGGCAGACACCAGTCCCCAGGGGCAGTCACGATTTCCACCACCCCACTTTGGAAAGGGGACAAGGACATACACAAGCTAATCCTGGAGGATTTGGGGGCTCATTGTCCCCACACTCCAAGCTCAGATAAAATCTATAACATCCATTGAAGCTCTTTATAAGTTCTCGAGGATTTTACAAATGATAGTTGTAATTATTCTCAGGAGAAAATTTGTTATTGTTGTTAAATCATTAAGTTGTGTCTGACTTTTCATGACGCCATAGACTGTAACCTGCCAGACTCCTCTGTCCATGGGGATTCTCCAGGCAAGAATACTGGAGTGGGTTGCCATTCCTTTTTCCAAGGATCTTCTTGATCCAGAGATCGAAACAACAGTCTCCTGCACTGCAGGTGATACCTTACCATCTGAGCCTGCTGCGGCTAGGAGAGGCCGCTGAATAAGATTCCTGAATCCACCTATCACTCCAGACCCAGAGACCCCGTTTCCTTTATGGATCTTCCTGAAGTTGTGTGACCCACGATCCCTGCCCCAAAAGTCAACTCTCAACAGAGTATCCATCTCCAGGCTCTTCCTTATTCTTCTAATTAACTTCCAACCAAAAGGTTTATGGTGTCTTGTCAGCCCTAATCAAGGGCACTTCACATTCATCCTAAGCACTTTGACTTCCTGGGAAAATTTCCCAACATTTCTACTCTATTGGAAAACTTGGGGGAAAAAAATTTCTACAGAATGGCCTCATACAGAAGCCCATTACCACCCGAAAACAAGCTCTGTGACTCTCTAAGCTTCAGTTGCCCCTTTGTTGACAGTGACGGTGAAGTTGCTCGGTCGTGTCCAACTCTTTTTGACCTCACCCGCCCGGCTCCTCTGTCCATGGGATTCTCCAGGCAAGAATACTGGAGTGGGTTGCCATTTCCTTCTGCAGGGGAATCTTCCCGACCCAGGGATTGAACCCAGGTCTCCTGCACTGCAGGCAGACTCTTTACCGTCTGAGCCACCAGGGGCTCCTGTGCCCCTTTGTTGAGATGAGCATAATTATAGAGAAAGGCTTAGATAAAATAATGCACTAGGGCTGCCGTCTATGGGGTCGCACAGAGTCGGACACGACTGAAGCGACTTAGCAGCAGCAGCAACAGCAGGGATCTAGAGCCACCTTTGGGACATGAGACCCCCTGAAGAAACACTGGTTGGACTTGAGTCTTTACAACCCCTATTTCCAGAGTTCATTGACATTCTCATCCCAGGGAACAATAGCTGGAGAACCACACAAAACAGAGGTAGTGCAGGAGTGGCCCAGGCAACTTTGAATTAGTGGAGGAAGGAGGCTTCTCTGAGGCTGACCCTGCAGCCAAGTGGTGAAGGCAAAGCGTGGGGAGGGGAGGAGGGTGGCAACTAGTCGTGAGAAACTGGTTCCCCACCACCCAGCAGCAGCTCTTGAATCATGAATCATCAATCAGCAGTTCTCAGAGGGCCAGGACTCTGAGGAAGCACTTTCTGGAACCTGGGAGTTCCTCTTTGAATCCTGCATCCTGGGTGCCTGGCTCGCCTGCCCTAGTCCTGGCCCTTCCCAGCAGGCAGCCTAGGAGAACAACACTGTGAAAACCTAGAGGTTTCCCTCCACGTCCCTCAGGCCCCAGGACACAAGCCCTACCCACCAGCACCTGTGTGCTATGAATCAGTACTCACGTGGTTAGGAGTCTGGTGGCAACGGGAGAAGCACTGACGCTGCTGTTACATCTCAACTGCCAAATTAATGCTCTTTTATACCAATTAATATTTTGCCACCACTCTGCAGTGGGAGAATCTGTCCTGCCTTTCAAATTTCCCAAGGATGCCAAAAAGGGGGAAATACGCTAACCCAGCAATAATCCACAGATCTAATTGCCTGGGAAATTCACAAAAGGATGCACCTGGCTTGGGCGTTACCCTTGAATGTAGGTAATCACCCAAATCACAACAGTCTTTAAAACTAATGAATAGGGGCCATCAGCGACAGAAGAAAGCCCTACTAGAAAAATGGGGCTCCTAGTAAAGAATGGCTTTATTAAGAACCAGTAACTCACAAGTTCTTCTATGGGGATATGAAATTGAAATTTATTTTCCATTCCATTTTCTGTTTTAATGGGGTTTTTTAAAATATCTTTGGCTACTGAGACTATCTTTAAAGGGCCAAATTGTGATGAATTTGCATATCAGATATCTCAAATTGAAAGCAATCTTCGATACTGTCAAATTTAACACTTTTATTTGGGGGGAGGTAACTGCAGCCCAGAAAAAGTGTATTCTTTTTCTAGCTGGAGCTCTCAGAGGTGAGCCAAAACCCAGGAACCCAGGAATCTTCCACTATCTGCTTATGACTCCTACCTTGTTCACTTAAGAATTTTCAATTTGGCATATTTCTTCCTTACCTAGATTCCCATTTCCATTCATTATAAATGGAAAACCTGTATCACATGCCATAAATAAAAGCCAAACAGAAACAGAATTAAGGTAAAACAATGGTAAATTCTAAGAAGGCTGTGAGATCACGTCCGTTTAAATAGTAATGTTAGCAAGTGAAATACCATTGATAGCACAAGAAGCTCTAAAAAGGAGTTGAAAAGGCAATGGTTTTCTCAGATGTAACTTGATCCATTTAAAATTTATTGGTGTATCAACTGCCATGTGGTTTCTTTCTGGAAAGTTTTAGCTGTCCTCTTATACTAGCCACGAGACTCACCTCCTCCAGGCAGCCTACCAGAATCTCAGAAGCGGCAGCCTCATCAAAAAGTTAAGTATGACTTTCTCAGTAGCTACACACTCTGTCCTATCACCTTATTCTGAAAACTGAAAACCATTCTCAAAGTTTCGGTGAGAACTGGTGAGAGAGTTCAGGGAGTCAGAAATGGACTAGAGGGGAAAAAACTTCAATAATAGTTTACAAAATAATAACAGTCTCTAATTATAATCACTGAAATTCAGGTTTTTTATAAAAGGAAACAAATAATGACAAATATCTACTCTTTCAAAATATACAGTACATCTCATCTAATCTTGCAGCAACGTTAGAAAGTAGGTATTAATTGGCTCCATTTCACACACAAGCAAAACGAAGCCTGGAGATGTCAAGTAACTATTGTACATGTCTCAAGTCACACAGCTAATAATAGCAGGATTCAAATCCAAGTCTTTTATGCCAGCTGTGGCTGCACATGGGAATCATCTGGGACCTTTTATAAGGATCAGTGTCAGAGCCTCATCCACATTCATTCTGATGACATTAGTGAGATGCGGAGCCTTGCTCTCATGCGCTGCCAGCTCTGGAAAAGTCTTGCTTTATACCATACTCTTGTGTGGTCGCTCATTCCCTGGTCACTTTTTCAGTTACTTGTCCCATCCAGTTTCCTATAGTTCCTTTCTTATCCCATTTCCTAGCGAAATTTCAACAAACGAGCGAAAGACCAGATCTAGAAGAAGCAGGTCCCCACTGCCTCGGGGTGGGGAACCCTGAGGCGGAGGGCAGGGCGTCCTGGGCCCCAGCTCAGCTTCTGCTCTGATTTAGCTGGGACCTTGGGCAAAGCACTCCACCTTGGTTTCCTCATCTGCAACATAAAGGGGTTGGATCTGGTGATCTGCCCAGCTCCCTACCAGCTCTGAGATTCTGTGATGGGGTTCCAAGCGCTTGGAGCCGCTGCAAATCCCGGTGGACGAACAGCGCCTGAGCCTGTCCAGCCCCATTTGCTGTTTTCTTCCCCAGAACCATTTCTATTTAATGAGCTTGAGCCCATATGCCCCGCCTGTTTCCCCAGTCTTCTTGGCCTGCGTCTAGGTCCCTAGAATATTTTCTGCCATGGGAACATGTTTTCACGACTAATTTGCTTCTACTTTTGAACCCAACTCCACTTCACTACAGGCCATGGGGACTCTTTTAATACACCCACGTGTCCATCCATGTATCTTAATGTAGCACAATCATTTTCTAAAACTCCTCCAACATAGGGGCCAGGGGCCAGGGGCCAGTGGGTAGGAGTGGGGAGAAGCAAGCACACGAAAGAGGTAAGTCATGGAATTTATTACAGGATGAAAGTCATTATCAGACTCACCCCCAAAATCAAAGAAGTGAAACTCAAATGTGCAAATGTGTGTGCAAACACACACCCATACCCAGTTATATGTACTTTCAAATTTTAAAATATTTTAGGTATCTCAGGAGAGAACCTATGAAGTGTTTAGCATAAAAGAATGTTTTGCAGAGGGGTGTTCGTTTCACTCCATGGAATTATTTTGCTTCTTTCTGTTTGTGCATTTGTTTCTTAGACATGCAAGCCTCAGGATATACCACCATGAAGCAATTTAGAGAAACTCTCAACATGGTTTAGTCCTTGGGCCCCATCCCAGGTTGTACCCGAAATCTAAGTGTGTGAGTCCCCAGAGCCCCAAAGCCAACGCCAGTGCCAACGCCAAGGGCTGCTGTGAGCCGGCGGGGTTGGGGTGGGGTTGGGGGGCCACGCCCTTCCAACGACTCCCAACACAGAGGGTTCACCTTGTTCATCCCAGACTCCTCCACCACCGGCCCCCAACTTCCCTTAATTGCAACATAGCTTGGAAAATTTGTAACATTCAATCTGAGGTTGATTATTCCACAATGACACTCAGAATTTTTTAGGGCATGACGGTCTTGATGAAGCGTTTGAACATCTCCGTGTCCCACAGGAAGAAAGAACCATTTCCAGGCTGTGCTGGGACAGAGGATAGGGAGCGTCTGACCATTTTTCTGAAGGAAACAATTCTGTTGATTGGAACAGGATTTTGCAAATGACTACTTCGTTTTTCAGAGGTTGCAGCTTTTAAAAATCTCCTAACAGCAGTTCTACATTGATCCTTGTTGTGGCTGCCTTTTTTAAGTGGAACTAATAATCAGGCCTTTTTAGGGCAAGTTCATTGTTTTGGACACAAGTGTTCTTCATCCCACTCCACACAGCTACCTTCCCGCTATTAGGTGGGAAGAAAAGCTTTCGATTCCTTTCATTAGTCCTCCTTTGTCCTAAAGCCAGTGGTGTGGTTTTGATTTTCAGAGAGAAAGGAGAGTGTGTTTATGGTTTTGTCTTTATTTTTAGATTCTTCCTCTCACAGTGTATATTGTTATAGCGATCTCAAGTTCTAATTTATTTGTTGTTAAAATGCTCATTATGCATTTGCCTTATTTTGATTGAAATTAAATAAGTACAAAGTTAACGAAGAGTGTTTCTGAATATCCTTTGAAAAGAAAATCGAGTCCAAATGTAAAATCGAGATGGACAGACAGTGAGACAGATGCCCTCCTGGGATTTCAGACACAGGAAGCCACTTTTGGGTGAGGTCACTGGCCATTTAGCGACGAGGCAGCATCTAACTTATTCCAGGGTTTTTTTTAAATAAAACATAAGGACCACGGGAAGAGCAGGAGCTCCACAGTTATATTCCACCTTCACACGGACAGCAGCAAGCAGTGTCATTGGTGAAAACACGAGAAGTTTCCAGTCTTTGCAAACAGTGTGATGACAATGGCCCTTGGAAATCCTGGGGACCCACGTTACCAGCTGTTCATTACAGAGAGTCCACTGTGACATCGAGATGCTGAAGCTAATCGAGCTTGAAGAACACTCAGTTCTAATTCCCATATTACACCAGAGGAAACTGAGCCCCAGAAATGGGAACTTAAGTCACAAGCAAGTGGATGACAAGCGTGGCTTGCGCCTCTCAAAACAGGGCTCTTCCCCATCAACGTCCAGCAGCAGAAGACCCTCTGCTTCTTAAGGAGAGGAAAAGTAAAGGAGGCCCTGCTTCTTAATCCTTTAACACATTCCAGCTAAATCCCTGTCCACATTATCTCATTTAAACTGTGCTTTGAGGTTAGCATTATTGCAGATAATTCAACTGTGCAGCAGTCAAGCACTAATTCATTTGCCTGAGGTCATATGGCTGGTAAGCAGCAAATTCCAAATTTGGTCTTTGGTCCTGTGTCAGTGACCCATAAGCCAACACACTCTTTAGTCTGTCTCATAACTGCTTCTCCCAACTCTTTGATGCCAAACACCAGCACATCCCACAGGCTGCACAGACACTGCCCATGACCTTCTTTCCTGACCTCAGCTCTCTGACCATCAGTTCAGGGAGCCAGCAAGTATCTCTAGGTCTCAGGGAAGGTGAGTCTTTTCCTAATACCAAGAAGTAAATAATGGCTGAGCCAATAGCTAGTGGCAATCCCATTTCCCTGCCCCTGTGATTATGTAGGACAGTTGTGTGATAGCAATCTGGAAAGTGAAAAGTAACAGGGAGAATTCCTTTCCTTACACCACCCTCTGCTAAGCTTCCTGGGCTTGCCTGGTGGCTCAGCTGGTAAAGAATCCGCCTGCAATGCAGGAGATCCCGGTTCAATTCCTGAGTCAGGGAGATCCGCTGGAGAAGGGATAGGCTACCCACTCCAGGATTCTTGGGCTTTACCTGGCTCAGCTGGTAAAGAATCTGCCTGCAATGTGGGAGACCTGGGTTTAATCCCTTGGTTGGGAATATCCCTGGAGAAGGTAACAGCTACCCACTCCAATATTCTGGCCTGGAGAACTCCACATATGTATAGCCATATTTTAAAAATTAATTATATGCACCATGGGTTAGTGAGTCACAAGATTATTCAGTATACAATAGTAAATTAGAATTTCAAACAGAATCCAAGTCTTAGCTTTTCAAGTTCAGACCAAGTCATATATACCACATATACCTCCGTCTACAGATCTTGCCCGCAGAAAGATTTACAAAAGGAGGGGAGGTGGGTAACGCCTGAGAATCTACAGGAGGCATATTCTTGCAATGTTTTCCTCTCTAAACCTGCAGTTCTTTCATTTCCCGATAAGCATATTCTAGAATTAATTTTTAGTACATTCATAGTGTTAGTCACTCAGTTGTGTCCAAGTCTTTGCAACCCCAGGAACCACAGCCTGCCAAGTTCCTTGGTCGATGGAATTCTCCAGGCAAGAATACTGGAATGGGTAGTCACTCCCTTCTCCAGGGGATCTTCCCGACCCAGGGATTAAACTTGGATCTCCTGCCCTGCAGGCAGATTCCTTACTGTCTGAGCCACCACATTCATTCAGTTCAGTTCAGTCGCTCAGTCGTGTCCGACTCTTTGCGACCCCATGAATCGCAGCACGCCAGGCCTCCCTATCCATCACCATCTCCCGGAGTTCACTCAGACTCACGTCCATCGAGTCCGTGATGCCATCCAGCCATCTCATCCTCGGTTGTCCCCTTCTCCTCCTGCCCCCAATCCCTCCCAGCATCAGAGTTGTCTCCAATGAGTCAACTCTTCTCATGAGGTGGCCAAAGTACTGGAGTTTCAGCTTCAGCATCATTCCTTCCAAAGAAATCTCAGGGCTGATCTTCAGAATGGACTGGTTGGATCTCCTTGCAGTCCAAGGGACTCTCAAGAGTCTTCTCCAACACCACAGTTCAAAAGCATCAATTCTTCGGCACTCAGCCTTCTTCACAGTTCAACTCTCACATCCATAAATGACCACAAGAAAAACCATAGCCTTGACTAGATGGACCTTTGTTGGCAAAGTAATGTCTCTGCTTTTTACTATGCTGTCTAGGTTGGTCATAACTTTTCTTCCAAGGAGTAAGCGTCTTTTAATTTCATGGCTGCAGTCACCATCTGCAGTGATTTTGGAGCCCCAAAAAATAAAGTCTTCCTTGGTCGATGGAATTCTCCAGGCAAGAATACTGGAATGGGTAGTCACTCCCTTCTCCAGGGGATCTTCCCGACCCAGGGATTAAACTTGGATCTCCTGCCCTGCAGGCAGATTCCTTACTGTCTGAGCCACCACATTCATTCAGTTCAGTTCAGTCGCTCAGTCGTGTCCGACTCTTTGCGACCCCATGAATCGCAGCACGCCAGGCCTCCCTATCCATCACCATCTCCCGGAGTTCACTCAGACTCACGTCCATCGAGTCCGTGATGCCATCCAGCCATCTCATCCTCGGTCGTCCCCTTCTCCTCCTGCCCCCAATCCCTCCCAGCATCAGAGTTGTCTCCAATGAGTCAACTCTTCTCATGAGGTGGCCAAAGTACTGGAGTTTCAGCTTCAGCATCATTCCTTCCAAAGAAATCTCAGGGCTGATCTTCAGAATGGACTGGTTGGATCTCCTTGCAGTCCAAGGGACTCTCAAGAGTCTTCTCCAACACCACAGTTCAAAAGCATCAATTCTTCGGCACTCAGCCTTCTTCACAGTTCAACTCTCACATCCATAAATGACCACAAGAAAAACCATAGCCTTGACTAGATGGACCTTTGTTGGCAAAGTAATGTCTCTGCTTTTTACTATGCTGTCTAGGTTGGTCATAACTTTTCTTCCAAGGAGTAAGCGTCTTTTAATTTCATGGCTGCAGTCACCATCTGCAGTGATTTTGGAGCCCCAAAAAATAAAGTCATAGTAGGCATTATATTAACATTTGCTGCTTGATCCTCTTATTTTGAAACTATACTACAGTCCTTTATCACAGAGAGACCTTTTCTGAGATGCTCTGGCTCCGTGCCTGTCATCCCTGTATTGTCATTTGTTCAATCAACAAACATTGACGCGCGCCAAGCATCATGTGGAGAACTTAGGACTCGTGTCTGACAGTGTTGGGCCATGAAGCTTGTTCTTTTTCAGCAACACAAATAGAAGTGATCTCAGTGTGAGGACATTATGGTCTTATTCTTATTCTTACCCAAGAATTCCATCCCCAGTCCTGGGAAGGGAAAGCAGAACTGTTTTCTCAGCTCCCCTGTTGAGAGAAGAACCATCAAGTGCTAAGCATTCAGCGCAAATGCTAAACGGCAGGAGCATCACATTCCTTGCGCTGGCTACTCTTCCATGAAAACAAAAACAGATCACCTTAAACGAAAAAGAGATCACCTTCCTTGTGATCTGGATCTTGTGTAATCAGCAGCTCCATTGGGAGAAAACTCGATAACTAGATTAGACAATTAATTTCTTTAAGCCCAGTAGAGATTCACAGCAAAGACTGAGCTTCTTAAAGGCCCAAAGGGTATTTCTTACTCACTTTTGCATTCTCAGCACCTAGGATGGTACCCAACACACAGCAGGTACCCAATAAATGTGTATTAAAAAAAAGAAAAACAACCTGAAACCAGTATGTATTACAAGGCTTTTGTTACTATCATCATCATCATCATATCTACCCGGGAAGCCCTTCATTATACCCAGGTAGATCGCACTTTGTACCTTTCATTTGTGATACTGTAAACAAACATGCATTCTCTAATAAAATATGGTATTCTGTTCTAGCTTTTAAGGGCTGAGCCACAAAACCTCACAAAATGTTTAAATGAAATCTTACTTTAAAGTTGCATTTTAAAAGCCCTGGAAGGAAAATCTAAGTAGGGATCTCAACCTTGTTGCAGAAGGGATCATTAGGTTCCTTTATGATATCCTCTAAAGTAAGAACAGGGACTGCAAGATGAACCTGCATCGTTAGGTCCTCTTACAACACCCACGGGGAGCTATTCCTGAGACAGAAACACCTGACTTTCTGATCAAGCATTGTATTTGCCAGAATAGATGATTGGGGTGGCACTGACAGAAATTTCTCACATGTAACATTTGTTCATTTCACACTTCAAGCTCCCTCTCGATCGCAGAACTCATTTCATTGGCATTTGTCCTATCTCGGCCATCTTCTTTCCCCACTCTGTAGATGGTGGCTTTTTTAGGCGACTTTTTCTGAGCTGAGGATTTTTTTTCCTAGGATGCCAATCCAATCTGGTATTTCAAAATGCCAACACCATTGGCCCTGCTGGAAACCGATTAAACAATTTCTATGCCTAACAGCTCTTTTCAAGTTGCTGAGTTTTTGATTTTCATTTCTTAAGGCTAAATTTTCACACACACAAAAATTGCCCACTCTTTGCATGCAAATGAAGCAGTTTAGAAATGGAAATTCAAGCACAGTGAGCCCTGCATTAATTTACAAATCCATGGCATATTTAAAATATTTTTTCAAATTGCTTCACACGTTTTTGGGTGTGTGACACATCGCCATTTAACTTAGTCAAAGTTATTTTGCTGATAAACTTTAGATAACTCTAAAGAAGGCATCTTTGTGAGAACTTTATTATCTATTCCATTCGATTTTTTTTTTTCCTTAAAATTAAACAGGATCAAATTGGGTGAATTCTTTGTAAAGGCAGGACTTTCTCACCCAGGTGGGTCTTTTAAAACTCGAGTGACTGGAAGGGTGACATGAATGAATGTCCTTGTGAGTAGAAGTTCCTAAAAGTACAAGTGTGTATGTTATCAACACTTTACGTTTCAGCCACTTGATTTCTGGTTCCTGTAAGGAGAGAACCCAAATCTATCTTCACACCTCTGTTAAGATAAAAATAGGTAATCACCACTAGTCTTCAGCAAACTATATCCTAGCTTTCTGCTGTGTATTTGCAAGAAATTGTACATTTGCCTCAAATAGGGCTATTGAAGAAAAAGACTTTTTTTATCCTTTGATTTTCTTGCAATATTCAATGCCAGGACATTTTAGAACTGACATTTTTGAGATGTTTGAATTTAAGGGAAGTCTTCTATTTATCTATCAGCTTAGTCCTGGCCAATTCAGATTCCTACTGTATCTGAAAACTAGATGGTGCCCTACCAGAGAAGAATGACTATAAACTCAGAGAAAAATAGGCAGTGAGGTCGGTGCAGAGACAGACAGTCTGTGGGACAGAACAAAGATGCACAAAATGACCCACATTTACCAGGAAGAGGCGACATCACCAATAAGTGCGAAAGGGGGGATTTTTCTGTAAATGGTGCTGCACCAATGGGTTGCTGTGCTGCTGTTAAGTCACTTCAGTCGTGTCCAACTCTGTGTGACCCCATAGACAGCAGCCCACCAGGCTCCCCTGTCCCCGGGATTCTCCAGGCAAGAACACTGGAGTGGGTTGCCATTTCTTTCTCCAATGCATGGAGGTGAAAAGTGAAAGGGAAGTCGCTCAGTCATGTCTGACTCTTTGCGACCTAATATAGAATAAGGAAAAACAAGAGAGAAAACTAGATCGACCCCTCACGCCGTTCACTAAAATCAATTTCAGACAGATCAATGACTTAGGAAGGACATATTCACACTTTTTAGGGAAAAGAAAAACATTTTTGTGACCTCACGATGGGAAGGACTCTGGAGCCAGTCGCAAAAAGAACAAACTATGAAGAATAAATTGTGATTGGTTCAACCACGTTAACCTCCATTTTTCAGCAGACATCATATACGAGTAAAAAGATAAGAGGCAGATGGAAAGAAGAGATCTTCAGTACGTACAGTTAACAAAGTCGTAATACCCAGGAAATAGCTTCTACATCAACAAGAAAAGACAAACCACCCAAAAAGGCACAAAAAGTTCATAGTCAAAAGAGACAAAGAGACATTTCATAGATGAGGCAAGATGAACGCCCATTATGTATGGGAAAATGTTCCTTAATAATCAGGGAAATGAATAATAAAATCACAATGAGATGCCATTCACTCCCATCTGGTGGGCAAAAAATTTTGAGTCTAAGAATATCAAGTAATAGTAAGATGTGGAATAAAGATGGATTAGTGAACACCCCCAGAGAAGGCAATGGCACCCCACTCCAGTACTCTTGCCCAGAAAATCCCATGGATGGAGGAGCCTGGTGGGCTGCAGTCCATGGGGTCGCTGAGGGTCGGACACGACTGAGTGACTTCACTTTCACTTTTCACTTTCCTGCATTGGAGAAGGAAATGGCAACCCACTCCAGTGTTCTTGCCTGGAAAATCCCAGGGACGGGGGAGCCTGGTGGGCTGCCATTTATGGGGTCAGACCGAGTTGGACACGACTGAAGTGACTTAGCAGCAGCAGCAGCAGCAGTGAACACCCCGTACATTGTTAGTAGAAAGAACTCCCCACTTTATCTCTCCCTTGGAATACAGCGACACGACACATTGGCCGACTCCACAGCCCAACCACTTCACTCACAGATGTGCAGCCAAGAGAAACTCGTGCACATGTTCACCAGGCAACATGGACAAGAATATTCAAAGCAGCACTGCTTTTCAAAGCAAGACAACCCAAACATCTATAAAGAGGAGAATGCATGAATGAATTATGACCTAGTCACAAAAGAGAGCGCAATATATCTCCATATGAACATGATTGAACCTAGAGTGTACATTGTTGAGCAAGAAAAAGCAAGTTTTAGAAAAATACATACAGCATGATTTTATTCACCTAAACTTCCAAAGCGGGCAAAGCGAAACAACATATTGTTTAGGAATACCTATACATCAGGAAAACCATCCTGAATTTTACTGGTAATATAATTTGGAGATGCCACATACAGGCTTCAGAAATATCAGTCCTGTTTTCTTCTTCCTGGGTTCGTTTGGCCATTATTTTTTTAACTCTTGTAGTACAGCCATCAGTGCAACTTCTTTTAATTGAAGTATAGTCTGTGTACAATATTATATAAATTAGAGGTGTACAATATAATTCACACTTTTTAAAGGTTATACTCCATTTATAGTTATTATAAAATATTGGCTATATTCCTTGCATTGTACAGTATATCCTTGTAGCTTATTTCATACCTAATAGTTTGTAACTCTTATGCCCCTACCCTTGTACTGCTCCTCCCAGCTCCCCCTCCCCACTGGTAAAACTACTGGTTTATTCTCTATATCTGTGAGTCTGCTTCTTTTTGCTATATTCAACAGTTTGTTGTATTTTTTTTAGATTCCACATATAAGTGAGATAAAGTACTATCTGTCCTTGTCTGACATTTCATTTAGCATAATGCCCTCCAAGTCTATCCATGTGTGGCAAATAGCAAAATTTTACTCTTTTTTATGACTGAGTGGTATTTCATATATATACACATACCACATCTTCTTTATTTATCTGCTTATGGACACAGGTTGATTCCACATCTTGGCAATTGTAAATAATGCTGCTATAATGTTGGGATGCATATATCTTTTAAAATTAGTGTTTTTCTTTTTTTTTTTTTCAGATATATACCCAGGAGTAGAATTGCTGGGTGTTATGGTAATTCTCTTTTTAATTTTTTCAGAAACCTCCGTACTGGTTTCCATAGCAGCTGTACCAATTTACATTGCCACCGACAGTGTACGAAGATTCCCTTTTCTCCACATCCTCGCCAACATTTGTTATTTGGTTATTTTTGATGAGAGCCATTCTGACAGGTGTGAGATGATCGCTCACTATGGTTTTGATTTGCATATCCCTGATGATTAGTAACGTTGAGCATCTTTTCAAGTACGTGGTGACCATCATTTAGTCATTATTCCTGAAATTGTACAGAGATGTTAAACACACTCTCTTGTCATTATTATTGTATTTAATATATCTTTTAAGTTTTTAAAAGAACTTTGATGTAAGAGGGCCAAATCAAAAGTACAAACACACGGTATCACCCTTCCACTCTCCCACCAGACTTTGCCTTCAATCGTAAGTTACTTCTAAAACTGTTCTCCAAACACCACGTGGACTCATCCTCACTGCACTGCTGGGAGGCAAACAGAGCTGGTGCACAACAGCACTAACCCTAACCCTAACCCCATGGACTGTGTGCTTGTCACCGCGGCTGATGGTCTGACCTTTTTCTTGCCACTGTGATCCATGTCACTTGTCTTTCTGTCATGTCCTGTGCTGGGAAAGATTGAAGGCGGAAGAACGAGATACTGACAGGGGATGAGATGGTTGGATGTCATCACCGACTACAGGCATGAACTTGAGCAAACTCCGGAAGGTGGTGTAGGACAAGGAAGCCTGGCGTGCTGCAGTACGCGGGGTCATGAAGAGTCAGATACGACTTGGTGAATGAACAACAGCTGCTGCTGCTGCTGCTGCTAAGTCACTTCAGTCGTGTCTGACTCTGTGAGACCCCATAGACGGCAGCCCACCAGGCTCCCCCGTCCCTGGGATTCTCCAGGCAAGAACACTGGAGTGGGTTGCCATTTCCTTCTCTGACTCATGAAAGTAAAAAGTGAAAGTGAAGTCGCTCAGTCGTGTCTGACTCTTAGCGACCCCATGGACTGCAGCCCACCAGGCTCCTCTGTCCGTGGATTTTCCAGGCAGGAGGACTGAACGACAGCAACAGGCTGAAAAAGTACAGAAAGCTTTTGGCGGTTTCCTGACCTTATCCAGCAGCCCCATTTTAATAACGCCTTTGGTGGGGGACATTTGAAGAAAGACTCGACAAAGAATCTTGTCCTGAACTCTGGGTTGAGCACTTTGTGGAAACAAAGATAGTTTTAGCTGAGAAAGGATCTTTACTTTGTATGTATTCATTTAGTTTCTGCGTGTTAGATCCCAAATTTCCTTATGTGACCCCCCAAAATGATGATTATGTATTTCCTTGAATCTTCCATGCAGTTTTTGTTATTGCAACATTGCTGAAATCAAGCTGCATTTGCAAACTAGAACACAATGTAGTTTGACAGCATTAGTGCTTTTTTCTTTCTTAGAACACAAAATAATGGATTGTCTTTAGACTGATGATTCCTTGGATTCTCCGGCATATAACATCATGTTTCACTGAGAATTCCCATCAGTTGGGGGTAGGGGGTGGTCAAAGGTCCCAGAACACAGAGAGATCAAATGTGACCACCCTCCCTAGGTATTAAAAAATCCACACTTTAGTGTCATTCTTGTAGGTGGGAAAGCTGAAGATAAACCAGGAAGGAAAAGATGGCTCCATTTGCACCAAAATACTGGTAAATGTTTGCTTCACTGTTTGTGTGTTCAACACACGCACACACACACACACACACACACACACACACAGAACTGCATTAAACCTTGATTATTGAGGATGCTCTGCAAGGACCCTGACATCAGAAAGCTCCAAGCATAGCTCAAAAATGTTCAGCCAATCACTACCTCACACTGTACCTTCTCTTAGATGTTTGACTTGAGAATTGTCCGAAACAAATCTAATTTTTCAAAAGCCATTCTTCTGTACTTATCCAGTTAACATGTAAATTATATCTTGCCAAGGGTTGGAAATAAAGTTTTTGATTCTGTCTAGAAGAAAATGTTCAGTCAAGACAGTTCTATGCAAACTTGAGGAACGGCACCTGAAAGCGAAGCTGAGCATCCGCTCCGGGGCCCACATCTACAGACAGCGGGGACAGTGAGACCAAGAGCACGCCAGCCACTCTGAAGCTCTGAGGGCCAGTGTTTCCCTGCTGAGTGTTCCCATTCTTAATTTAAAGGCAGAGAATTAACAGCCGCTGCGTTGTATTTCTCTTGCCTCTACCTGCATTCTGCAAGCCTCACTGTAAGTAGCTGATGGACTATAATCCAACTCGAACAAAAAAGAATCCAAACTTCTTCAGCCCCTCGCATTATGTTCATCCAACACATGCCAATCATTTCGCAAACATCAGCACAAGAAAAGCTACTGGGTGCTTGGTTGCCAGAATCAAGGCAGAATAAGGCAACTTTGACTGAGCTTGAACTCAGAAAATAAGGAGTAAGAGGTTCTCTTGCCATCCACAGTGGAGAAGTGAGAAGACCCTCTTGATCAAATCTCTGGTCACGTGGCCCAGATGGTCTTGAACAACTGCTCTGATGTCCAGAACGGAATCTATTTGAATAAACCAGCATCTCTTCATGAATCACCAGGACTTGTAAAATCTCCATGGAGCAAACAAATAAATAAATCTATGGGGCAGGGGGTGGGGAGACTTCCCCCGCACTAGCTAACCCTACCCTGGCTTAACTGTTTTATTTCAGCAACTTGGAGGCTGACGAATCACGTTAGATGGCGGACTTACAAAATCACGTTGAGGATATATTTTTTATACAGGGTTTCTTAAAGAGTTATTCATTTCTACAGATCCCTTGAGTGTTCAAGAGCTACTTGATAAGTTGCACTTTGGGAACCAGTTGGTGTGGGGCTGGGCAGCAGTCTTTGGGACTTCAGGATGGGACGCTTTCTGTGTCCAGCAGGAATTAGCTAAACTGGAGGCAGAAGCTGTGGCAGCAGATGGCACCTCCTTGAACCAGGACCTACTGGAAGAGGGGTTGTTTCTCGGTCGCTCGGTCGTGTGTGACTCCTGCGACCCCATGGGCTGCAGCACACCAGGTTTCCCTGTCCTTCACTACTTCCCAGAGCTTGCTCAAACACACGTCCATCGAGTCGGTGATGCCATCCAGCCAGCTCATCCTCTGTCGTCCCCTTCTCCCCCTGCCTTCAATCTTTCCCAGCATCAGGGTCTTTTCCAGTGAGTCAGCTCTTCACATCAGTGGCCAAAGTGGTGGCGGGGGTGGGGGTGGGCAGGGCCATGCTTATTTGATGTGTTACCAGGAGAGGCAAGACCCACACCATGAACACAGGGCACTTAGCAAGTACAGACTGCTCAGAGTTTCAGTGGATTGAACCTGGGCAGAAAGGAAGAGCAGAAATCGATCAGCACGTGTCCAACTTATTTTGAGGAAATGCCGTTGATCTGACCTAGCACAGGCCACACTGATGTAGGCCAGCTTGTTCACACTCAAGGTCTGGGTACCCCACATCCCTGAGGGAAATCGGGGTAGAGATTCTGACAGTTCCCCTTACAGGAAAGGAAACAAACAGGAAAAGAACTGATGTAGCTAAAACACCAGGCTGGCCGCTGAGTAACGCCTTGCCACCTGGCCACTATGATACCCTGAGTTCCTGCCACCGTCACGCTTGCTTTCCACTCCATGGAAACAGATCCTAGGTAGCAGTTTGCCTCCACCGTCCTGCTCTGTGACAGTCCTCTACAGGACTTTTATTCCTATTTGGCACTTGAACTTCTAAATGACTCAGTGAGTCAGGCTTCGCTGCTGCACGTGATAATTACCTTGGCAGAGAAGGATGTCTTTGTTCTTGCCCACTCACCTTTTGTGCGGAGTTTCCCACTCCCGTTCCCTTATTTATGACTTGTTGACAGTCATCTATATTTAGCAAGTGTTTTGCTAATATCCAAGGAGTCATCAAAGATGCAGCTGCTGCGTCCCTCCAGGAAGCCCCACTTTAGGGGGCGAGCGCTACTCTACATGGATCTGTTCCCGAACATTCCTCTGCATGGAGATGAGAAATGCACTTCTTGATTTTTAAATTAGCTGGCTAATGCCTCTATCTTTTCTCCCCTTTTGGAGCTCGATGAACTCATATGTTATTCTTGGTTGGTTGTCAAACGAGCGAGGATGTTTTTCTGATCATCTTTATGTGGAGTTATATTTGGCTGTTTTTTCCTCCCTTTTCAGAGACTCCTTTCTTCATGGTAGGACACGTGACCTTGTTTTTATGCTTTCTGAGTCCCAGGCTAGGAAACTTGTGATAGTCCTTTCCTGTTCCTTCTTGAGTCACTGATTTGTGTTCCCAATGCATGGCTCACTTCCTCTAAGACCTTAGAAAGGGGTTTCTCCAAAACAACCTCTCTGTCATTGTGTGGACACAGCAGCAGAGGCCATGACAAGCTCCGACCTTCTCCAATACCATCGCAATCTGGTTAATGAACGATGTACTCTGAACGCTCTGCTTTAAAGGGATCTCATCTTTTGGTGGCTTAGACGGTAAAGAATCTGCCCTCAATGAGGGAGACACCATGATTCAGTCCCTGGGTCAGGAAGACCCCCTGTAGAAGGGAATAGCTACCCACTCCAGTGTTCTTGTCTGGAAAATGTCATGGCAGGGGAGCCTGGCAGGCTACAGTCAGTGGGGTCACAAGGAGTCTGAGCAACGCAGTCTGAGTCGAGTCAGTTGAGTCTGAGTCAGCTGAGCAACTAACACACACACACACACACACACCACACCATAAGACAAGGCCTCTATAAAGTTCTCACCATACCCTGAGCTCCTCTTTACAGGAAAAGAGGACACNGAAACGAAGAATCTCCAAGCCACCTTGGTCCAGCGGTTTCATTCATCTGTAGTCAAAAAGTGAAAGTGAAGTCGCTCAGTCGTGTCCGACTCTTTGCAACCCCATTTGTAGTCAAAAGCATCTGAAATAACACAAGGTTATGCTATTTGAGGAAAATAGAGAGTTAAAGAGGTTAAATGGCCTCACTAGCCAGACAGATGGTAGAAAAATGAAAGTGTTAGTCGCTTAGTCATGTCCAACACTTTGGGACCACATGGACTGTAGCCTGCCAGGCTCCTCCATGGAGGAGAATCCATGGAATTCTCCAGGCGAGAATATTGGAGTGGGTTGCCATTTCTTTCTCCAGGGGATCTTCCCTACCCAGGGATCGAACCTGGGTCTCCTGCATTGCAGGCAGAATCTTTATTGTCTGAGCCCCCAGGGAAGCCCACAGATGGTGGAACTGGAATTCCAATTCAGTCTCGCTCCAGAGCTTAAGCTCATGCTGCTGCATCAGAAGTTGTCACAACCGACAGCACTCACCGCCTGGATGGTACCGGTTAGGACTCAGAGCACCGAGGGATGGCTGTGGTCAGGGATGACTGGGCAGAGCGAAAAATAACAAATGACTCCTAACGTATGATTGCTTTCGTTGTTTGTCATCACTGTCACCTCAAGAAATGTAGAACTGGAAGAGAGCTCACAGGCCTTCTGGTCCACAGAACAAAACTGAAATAATCGAAGTCACACTCATTAGTAACAAAGTCAGCTGACAACTGAAGTCATGACCCCATTTTACAGATGGAAAAACTGAGGCACCAGGAGATTTTTATATATCTATATCATCCAAGATTGCAAAGCTAGTAAGTGGTTAAACTGGAATGTAAACTTGGGTGACCTGGCTCCAAATTCCTCCATCACTGTGACGTACATTCTCAAGCACACTGCTTCTGCATCTTGGCCTTAGCTTATAGAGATGCATGAGTGCTAAGCTGCTTCAGTTGTGTTCAACTCTTTGGGACCCCATGGACCATAACCGACCAGACTCCTCTGTTCATGAGATTCTCCAGGCAAGAATAACAGAGTAAGTTGCCATGTCCTCCTCCAGGGGGACAAGAGATCTTCCTGACCCAGGGATCAAACCTCTGTCTCTTATGTGTCTCCTGCATTGGCAGATGGGTTCTCCAGCACTGGTGATACCCGGGAAGCTGATAGAAACAGGGCTCTTATGATTTGGGTCCTTAGTCTCTCAGTCATGTTAGACTCTCTGTGACCGCAGGGACTGTAACCTGTCAGGCACCTCTGTCCATGGGATTCTCCAGGCAAGAATACTGGAGTGGGCTGCCATGCCCTCCTCCAGGGGATCTTTCCAACCCCAGGATTGAACCCAGGTCTCCTGCATTGCCAGCCGATTCTTTACTGTCTGAGCCACCAGGGAAGCTATAATTTGGGAGAGGATTGTAACAAAAATGCAACCAGTATCCTAAATGCCAAGCGGTCAGCTTAAAGATTATAAGCCCTTGATCCTGGCTGGCTGGTACCATCAGGATTGAACCCAGGTCTCCTGCATTGCCAGCCGATTCTTTACTGTCTGAGCCACCAGGGAAGCTATAATTTGGGAGAGGATTGTAACAAAAATGCAACCAGTATCCTAAATGCCAAGCGGTCAGCTTAAAGATTATAAGCCCTTGATCCTGGCTGGCTGGTACCACCACACGCCTATCACCGCTGACGTGAAGAGCTGGGTTGACCAAAGTTCACACAACTCATGCAAAGAGCACCAGAGAATTAGGGGCAACCTGAGAAGGAGAAAAGTTCAACTTGGAAGAATTTACCCAGAATTTTATTATTGAAAAATCTGAAAAGATGCACTTTCAGTTTCAGCATGAAGATAAGATTTTTCCTTGATGGTTTTGCGTTGCCACCCCAGCTGTGACCCCAGGCGTGAGGGAGCAGAGAAAAGTCTTCCCTGA
Organism: Oreotragus oreotragus; assembly: GCA_006410675.1. NCBI lineage: Eukaryota > Metazoa > Chordata > Mammalia > Artiodactyla > Bovidae > Oreotragus > Oreotragus oreotragus. The sequence continues at coordinate 310,524 of SJYX01005986.1, forward strand.
GTTTCTGACTCACAAAAGCCATGAGTGGAAGTGTTAGGGTAGTTTGCTCTACAAGAAAAAATAATCAAGCACCACCTCTTCAGAGGAATCAGCAGTTTGGCCAAACTGGGCTAATTTGTTAAACAATTGCTTCAGAGCCTCAAGTTCATCTCCCAGTCACCTGTTTGGGGGTGTCCAGGCCACCTGCACTTCCGACTAATGGGCTACGAGTTCAGAGCATCCCACAAACCTCCTTAGGTTTGACAATTTGCTCGAATGGTTCTCAGAACTCAGGAAAGCGCTATACTTAAAATTGCAGTTATATTATAAACGATACAGGCTTTCCTGGTGGCTCAGATGGTGAAGAATCTGCCTGCAACACAGAAGAGGCAGGTTCAGTCCCTGGCTCAGGAAGATCCCCTAGAGAAGGGAATGGCTACCCACTCCAGTATTCTTGCCTGGACAATTCTATGGACAGAGGAGCCTGGAGGGCTACAGTCCACGGGGTCACAAAGAGTCAGACACGACAGAGCGACTAACACTCCTACTACTACAGAGGATACAGATCAGGACCCGCCAAATACACACACAGGGGGAGGTCTGAGTGGGTACAAGACACAGAGCTCCTGTGCGCTTCCCCTGTGGAATCGACCCATCTCCCCTCCTGATGTATTCACAGCCAGAAGGGTCCTTGGAGCTCTAGGGTCCAGCTTTCACTGGGGTTTCCATCTGTAGACCTGGCTGATGAAATCATCGGCCCCAAGACTGGATTCAGCATTTGGCCCCGCTGCTTCTTCCCGGAGGCTGGAGGCTGGGCTGTCTCAAGGTCCCATTAATCATGTGGTTGGTCTTCTTGGTGAGCAGTCCCCATCTGAATCATCTTGATAGCATGACTACAGGTGTGGCCCAAGGGGCTTATGAGTGACCAAGATACTCTTAGGACTTGGGAAATTCCAAGAATTTAGAATCTTCCTCCCAAGAGCCGGAGAACAAGGCCAGTCAAATTCTTCATTACAACAAGCCCCTCACCCCCAGCCTCATATTTTGCTTCCCAGTGTTGGGGCTGGGATTTTGCAAGACATTTTCCTTGGCCAGTTGGGTCCCTGCTAGGCTTTGCCAGAGGGATGCTAGAGGAAGACTGGAGGGTGGGAAAAGGGAATCAGGCTTTATTCCTGTGTATCTGCCTCCTGTTTTCTGCCTGTTTCTTTCCTCTTTCTGTGAACATGGCCCCTGCTGTAATTCCAGTTTTCCAAACTCCAAGAATCAGCCTTATCGTGCCTGCTTGGAGACAACGGGACAAGCCAGCCATCAAGAACTCCCTCTCCTGCTAAAGGTGTGGGTCCCAGCCCCATGGAGCTCTCCCTGCCTCCACCCGCTCCCGGCTCTCAGAGGTACCAGGACCTGCTGAGCTGCATCCCTCTCTCAGGGGTCGTGTTCCCGTCCCTAGAACTGTCCTTCCACGTTCAGAGCAGTTAAGTAACCAGTGTAGATTTTTATCTCCTGACTAATGCTCAGATGGTCAAAGAAGATTCCTCTCCAGAATCAGATATTGTTTTGTCATCTCTGGAGATCACCTTGATCCCCTGGACTTAACACATCATCATCATAGGAGCTCTAAACCACCACTGCTCAGTAGAATCTTCTGTGATCATGGAAATGCCACACATCAGTACTGTCCAAGATGGTGGTCAGTAGCCACAAGTGGCTGTTGAGGACCTAACTTTGGNAACACATCATCATCATAGGAGCTCTAAACCACCACTGCTCAGTAGAATCTTCTGTGATCATGGAAATGCCACACATCAGTACTGTCCAAGATGGTGGTCAGTAGCCACAAGTGGCTGTTGAGGACCTAACTTTGACTGGTGCAACTAATTCCATTTGATTTTAACTAATGTTACTTTAAATTGTCACATTTAGCTAGTGGCTAATGTTGATGCCACAATTATATAACCTTACTACGAGCTCTCCCACTTACTGGAAATTATTATTCTGTTTCTCCATAGCACCTTGTTCTGTGAAATACTCTTCATATTCTATCTTAATTATTTACATGGTAATCTTGCTTTCTGATGATAAACTCCTTGAAGGGCCGTCTGATGGTCTCAGTAACTGGATACATGGCAGGAAAACACACTCCAAAATGAGTCACAAATTGATTGTGGTGTCTAAGCAGGATACAGCCATAGACAGACTGTGACTTTGTGTCAGGGAGGGAGGAGAGAGCCTGGGGTGGCTGGATGAGGCTACTAGGACAGAATCCTTCTCTGTGTTCCCCTTTGCTCATCTGTAAAATAAACTGTATAGAGTAAGTTGAGGTTGGTGGTGGTGATTGAAGAGCCCTACCAGGCTCCTCTGTCCATAGGATTTCCCAGGCAAGAATACTGGAGTGGGTAGCCATTTCTTTTTCCCGGGCATCTTTCCAACCCAGGAATCCAAATCACAACTCCTGTATTGCAGGCGGGTTCTTTATGGACCGAGCCACCAGATAAGCAAGTTGAGATTATCAGGAATTAAAACATCACTTACAAAGTTGGTCTGGAAGCTAAAGATTCATCTTGGCTTTAACTTTGACATTTTATCTCGCAAAACTGGGCTCAATGCCTTATCCTCCTACCCATGTTCCAGATCAACTAGGTCTTTAGGTTAAGAAAAACATCGGTCTTCTAAGGAGAAAACACAGAGAAAAAGTTCAGGAAGCTTGTCCCAATGTCTGGGCACAAAGGGAAGAATGAAGGACTCCATTTCCTTCTGTCATCCACTTATCTAAATGATCACTCAATAGTCAGGGGAGGAATAAATTAGGAGTTCGGGATTAACATATTCACTACTATATATAAAATAGATAATCAACAGGGACCTACTATAGCACAAGGAGCTCTACTCACTTTCTGTGATAACATACATGGGAAAAAAAATCTGAATAAGGGGGACTTCCCTAGCTGTCCAGTAGTTGAGACTTCTCCTTCCAGTGCAGGGGCCACAGTTTTGATCCCTGGTCGGAGAGCTAAGATCCCACATGCCTCGTGGCCAAAAGCACAAAACAGAAAACAGAAACAAACTTGTAACAAATTTAATAAAGACTTTTAAAATGGTCCATATCAAAAAAAATATGTTTAAGAAAAAATATGAAAAAGAATAGATACCTATATGTGTGCGCTTAGTCACTCAGTCGTGTTAGATTCTGTAGCCCCATGGACTGTAGCCCGCCAGGCTCCTCTGTCCATGGAATTTTCCAGGCAAGAATACTGAGTGGACTACCATTCCCTATTCCTACCATTCCCTATTCTGTATATGTAGAGCTAAATTGCTTTGCTGTACACCTGAAACTTACACAACATTGTAAATCAATAATACCCCAGTATAAAATTTAAAACATGGTCGTTCAACAAATAATTATTACATAAAAGTCAAGTACCAAAAACTACAATTCCAAAACTATTTTTTTGAAATTATGTAAGTTAAGTCTCTGCTAATCTCTCTCATGACATCTTGTATTTCTCTTTGTATGCTGTAATCAAATATTCTATAAATTATATATTTGTTGTACGTTCATCAATCAGATGGTAAGCTAAATGAGGGTGGAAATCATACCTGTCTTTTCATACCTGCATTCTCAGCAGAATAGTAATATAGTATGTAATCACTAGATCATTCTTTAATAAATGAATAAATAGAAAAATAATAGCATATATAGTATTTTGAAAATTAGTCACCAATGCCATAATCTGATAAGAATTCATAATTGCGATTAATAAGTTTTCTTAAGAAAATTGTTGACCAAGTATTGAAAATCCTGAAGCCCCAAAATGAATGTGGCAGGATAAAATAGGAAGCTAATACCTGAGCTTTCTTTTTCCTGAAATTCTCTCATTGCCCCACAGTCCTCCACTCCTTGAATCAGCAGCATTCAGTGAATCAGCCAAACACAAAAATATCAGTCAAGGACATAAATAGGTGTTTAAAATTTCAAAAAGGAAACAAGCGTCTTAAAAATTGAGTCTCTTCATTGTAAGAGCGAGACTTTCTAAAGAAGAAAAAGAGCTTTGATCTCCAAAAAGTTAATGGTCTGAAGAACTCAGGGTGTAGGGACGATCCTTAAACCAGGAATGAGAGGAGAATGCCTGAGGATGTGACCACAGTCCTCTGGTTCAAAAAGAAATGGATGTCGATCAGCCAGGAGGAAGACGAAGACTTGAGACAGAGCCCAAGAAGGGTTCAGAAGCTGCTGGATTTACAACGGTATGCCTCTTCCTTCTGGGCCGAGCCCTGGGGTAGGGAAGAAGTTCTAGCAACTGAAGTCTAGAACCCCAAATAGGTTTAGGGAGGAGATGTCCTCCAGCAAGAGGTTGGTGCTTGGGTAACCAGTGAGCAGTCTCAGGGAGAAGACCCACGCTCCACCTTAGCTTTGCAACAGACAAGGAGAAATGGTGGTAGGTTATGTTTGCAGAGAGGACCTGTGTTGTTTGTGGCTCCACCCGTTCAGGCACTTAAGAGGGCTCCCTTGCCTGGGGTCCTTCTTTGTTGTTCAGCACATCAGGAACATAGAGTGGCTCCCCTGGCTGGGGTCCTACTTTGTAGATCGGCATGTCAGGCACTTAAAGGGGCACCCTGGGTGGGGTCCTACTCTGTAGTTCAGTGTGTCAGACGTTTGGTGGGTCAGCGTCTCTATTGTTCAGCTGCTGATGTTGGCAGACGGGGAGAGAGAGGCTATGTCTTGGCTCCACCCCCTATACGTGACTCAGCATTATCACCTTGCTTCCATGGCTGCCTGGCTTTCCTCCACAGGCATTTCCCACCGCAGCCTCCTCCCTCACATCCCTCCACCATCTCTCCACCATCAGCAGCAAGCCTCCCTCGCCTTGGGATTGCTCCACAATCCCTAAACTCCACCTCCCAGCTGCTGTGCCTTCCACAGGACCTGCGTCCCTGTCCAGGGTGTGCATGGCTGCAGAAAGGACTGTCTGAGTCTCATTCCATTTAGGCTGCCACAGATCAGCTGTTTCACTCTCAGCCTTAAATGTTTCTCNTAAACTCCACCTCCCAGCTGCTGTGCCTTCCACAGGACCTGCGTCCCTGTCCAGGGTGTGCATGGCTGCAGAAAGGACTGTCTGAGTCTCATTCCATTTAGGCTGCCACAGATCAGCTGTTTCACTCTCAGCCTTAAATGTTTCTCCTCTGACTCAGACAGGTGCCCTGATGTAGGAATCGGACCCCTGCTTCAGTTCCCCACCCACTGAGGGCAGGTCCAGTCCTACTAACACTCCTGCTTTCCCCCCTAGTTCCTTCCTCCTACCAAGTTTTGTGTGGTTCTGTGTGTTCTTTTCCACTGCTCAGGTACTCCTGTCTGCTCTCAGCTGGTGCTCTACATCCACTTCTGTGTCTGAAGGTGTATTCTTGATGTATCCATGGAGAGAGATGTACTCCATGTCAACCTACTCCTCTGCCATCTTGTTCTCCCCCTGCCTTTTTTTTTTTCTTTTCTGATATTGATAGCTTTTTTTCTCATTGCTTTCTCAGTGGGATGGGGGAAAATACTTACCCTGGGAAGATGAAAGAGATTCTTAATATCTTTGAGAATCTTATGAGAACTTGCATCTTCTCCAGACAGATACTGGCATGCACAAACATCAGGCATGTTAATGCAATTTCTGTGTTCATGAATCAAATCCAAGGGCCTCATATATGACTTTCCTATAGCTGCTGTAACAGATTACCACAAACTTGGTGGATACATGCATTTATTCTCTTACAGTTAAGGAGGTCAGGAATATGATCTCAGTTTCCCTGGGCTGAAATCAAGGGATGGACAAGACCATGCTCCTTCCAGAGGCTCTAAGGGAGAGTCTATGTCCTTGTTGTCACCGGCTTCTAGAGCTGCATTCCTTACATTTGTTGGTTAATGGCCCACTCCTTCATCATCAAAACCAATGATGTAGCATCTTCCTTCATTTGTCACAAAGCCACCTTCTTCTGTACTCACATCTCCCTCTGTCTCCCCACTGTAAGGATACTTATGATTTACATTCCGTGCCTACCTAGAAAACTTAGGATAATCTCTCCATCCAAAGTGTTTTAACTTAATCACATCTACAAAGTACCTTTTTTCTGTATAACATTTACAGATTCCAGATATTACTACCTGGCTATCAGGACTTCCCTGTTGATCCAGTGGCTAAGACTCCATGCTCCCAAAGCAGGGCCGAGGTTCGATCCATGGTTAAGGAACTAGACACACACTGTCACAACTAAAGATCCCAGCGTATGCCACAACTAAGACCCAGTGCAGCCAAATAAATTTTTAAAAACAAAAAAGACCTGGGTATGTTTTGGACTCTTATTCAGCCTGCTACACCACAGACCCATAGAATTCTTTGGTTGGGAAGAAGCCTTGGAAGCTCTCCGGGTATGGAATTCCTTGGTTCTCCGATTATACATTGAAGCATCAAAGTACATCTGTTAAAACCTCTTTGTTACACTGAGATGAAAGCTGCTTTCTCGTGGCTTCTATTCTTTGAATCTAGAACACCTGGGTACATGTATGTTAATCATTCCAGCTCTGTGATTCTTTGATGAATGTAACATTGGGAGTTCTCTTACCCAACAATGATACATGGAACTTAGTTTTTACAGAGTTGTTGGAAGGTAGATATTTGGGTTTAGGTAATTCAGTCTGTATTGGCATAAATGTTCTGCTCCTTCTGAGTTCTCCGAGTAGCAGATAGCTCTGAAGGGCTACTCTGCCCTTTTCACTTTTGTGTAGCTTACATACCAGATTCTTGAATTCATCTACGTAAAATTCATCACCTTTTTCATTTATTTTTCAGATCTACCAGTCACCGATGATGGGTGGGTTATTTACAAAGACTACCAGTATTATTTCAGCAAAGAGAAGGCAACCATGGACAAGGCACGAGAATTTTGCAAGAGGAATTTTGGTGATCTTACTTCTATCCGAAGTGAAAGTGAAAAGAAGTTTCTATGGAAATATGTAAGAATGTGATTAAGAATGAAATAGTAACATGTGATAAGCAACAATAATGTCTGCGATTGCTACCTCCTGGTGCAATTTCCAATTATGTGCTGAATTTGAACCTCCTAAGGTCAGGAGTAAAGCTATGAGTCCCAGGGGAAGGGAGGAGGGTGTTGGCCATCACATAAGTGAATGACTTGAATGCTGGAATATTCAGTGCAGAATCATAGAACCCAGAAACAGTGTTTAGACCTTTGGGGAGGACTTACTGGGCTTTGGGAGAATCCAGACTTGATGGCTTGACTTCACTAATTTTGCTTTCAAAGGTTATCATTCTTAACTAGTTGTTACATATCAGTCCTGAACCCTTGTGTACAGTGCAAGTTGATCATTAATTTATGTCTTAGTTGGATTAGTTTCTTGGTCAATAGATAGTACAGCTTGATTATTCATATAAAACTGTTTCTTGACTATACCGAAATTTCAGCTAACAGTTAAAGTATAATTGATTTTTTTCCAAACATCCTTCACTCACTCTTCCTCTTTAAAAACCTTCATTGTATCTTTATTGTTATCCAGAAAAGAGGTAAGACAGAAGGAAAACTGAAACTCAACAGTAATGAATGAGTAAGAATTCATTTCATTATGAAGGTTTTGGAGTGTAGTCTGATTCATCTCCATCTTCATAGATATACCATGGTTTGAAATTTTCAAGGTATTTCCTAATATTGCACCATATATATGTGGATGGAGAAGTCTTTCCTTAGACACATAATCCCAAATGATTACCTTGTTTAAAAGAATATCTTTAATAATATCTAATTACTAATGGTATTTGATATTACAGATAATGTCTTAAGGTATTTGCTATATAAATACAGGTTGTTACATAATGTGCATTTTTTTTCCATTTTGTTTCTGTGAAAAACATTGAATGTACAACAGAGTTTCTGCTTGAATGCCTCCTTAGAAAAGTCCCTAACAGCCTGTCTCATTAACCTGTAGGTTGTATTTAAAATTTGCTTATCATATAAGTACAGATTGAACTATATGTAAACTTATATGTTCTAGGTGAACAAGAATGATGTACAGCCGGCATATTTTATTGGCTTATTGATCAGCTTGGATAAAAAATTTATGTAAGTAAATAAAAATAAAACAACTTTACTAAGGACAATGATGTGATGAACACTAAAGAGCAATTCTCAGACTTTCTTTTTGCTAAATGCATTTTTAAAAATCCTGCTGGGCTCTCAATCTACAGAGCATCTTTTTAAAAAATTAATTTAAAAAATCCTTTTAAGTATTTTCAACAGTATAGTTCTCAGATAAACAACTCAAGCTCTGATTGAAACTTACAAAATGTTGCTTCTCTGTTTTAGGAGGTCATCAACTGTTAGTAAATCATCTATTAGGAAGATGTATTACCCAGATATGAATATTGAATTTATTTGAAAAATTATTCCCATTGGGACTGTCTTTGGTGCCCAGAACCAATTGTGACTGCTATTGGTGTTTTTGGCAAGAAAGACCCAAACTCACTCTGATTATTATTTTTTTTAAAGATTTAGAAATTTAAAAAAATTTTGACTTCTCTGGGTCTTCATCACAGCATGAGGGCTCTCTAGTTGTGGTACACAGGCTTAGTTGCCCCTTGGCATGTGGAATCTTAGTTCCTGACCAGGGATGATACCTGTGTCCCCTGCACTGGGAGATGGATTCTGAACCACTGGACCATCAGGAAAGTCCCACATAAATTATTTCTAAAGATCAGGATGTTTGATGTTCCTTTGGGCAAGCATCCATTTTAACCACCTCCAAAAGAAAAGGTTGATCTCCTTTCTCTTTCCAGCTAATAGCCTCAGAATTTCTACAATTTATGAAAATAAACATTGGCTTACCTATCTTAGAGGGCTTCCCTTGTGGCTCAGTTGGTAAAGAATCCTCCTGCAGTGCGGGAGACGCCAGTTTGATCCCTGGGTTGGGAAGGTCCTCTGAAGAAGGGAAAGGCTACCCACTCCAGTGTTCTGGCCTGGAGAATTTCATGGACTGTATAGTTCATGGGGTTGCAAAGAGTCGGACAGGCCTGAGCAACTTTCACTTTCACCTATCTTACAAGAAACCAGAATCAACATGAAAATCAGAGAATGGGGCCCAATGAGAAACTCTATACTGTCTGTCTCTCTGTGGGTAGTTTTGTTTTGTGGGAATCATGCCCAAGAAATACTATGGGAAGCTATTTACTTCGAGTCCATTTCTGGGGTAACTGGGAATCTCCATTTCTTCTCTCACTTCAAGACTAAAAGCACTTACCTCTTCTGGGGAGGGAAAAGAAGGCAGACTAGTCAGGTATCCAGTTGCTACAGGAGATCTCAATGCCCCAGGAGCAGCAGCTACCTTTCAGGGGTTCCTGGTGGTCTCTGTAGAAACCTCTCTTTTCTTTGCTTGAGATGCTGTGGTCTCTTCATTAACTTGCCTGTTCCCACCACTAGGCTGTAGCCAACTCTTATAATTAGATTTTTGCCTAATACCTGAATTTTCTTTTCCAGTTGGATGGATGGAAGCAAAGTGGATTATGTGGCTTGGGCCACAGGTGAACCCAATTTTGCAAATGATGATGAAAACTGTGTAACCATGTATTCAAATTCAGGTAGACAAGATCACAATCTTCTTTTTAAAAAAATTTTTTTGTTGTGGTAGAATTACATAATATAAAAGATACTATTTTAACCATATTTAACTATACAGTTCAGTGTCACTAAGTACAATTCACACTGTTGTAAAACTCTCACCATCATCCATCTCCTGATTTTTCACCTTCCTAAACTGAAACTCTGTCCCCATTAAACACTAACTCCCCATCCCCCATCCCCCCACCCCAAGC
>SJYX01005986.1:346522-376673 GCA_006410675.1 Oreotragus oreotragus
ATGACCTAGCAACAGAGCATGCATGCACACATACCTGCTTGACCACCACATAAATCAAGATCTAGAATAATTCCGACCCCCCAGCAGTTTCCCAATTGCCCCTTTCCAGTCAGTACCACTCTCCCCCCAAGATAAACACCACTCTGACTTCTTTCATTTTTAATTACTTTTGCCTATTTGTGATTGCCTAAAGTGAGCCATCCAGTAGGAATTCATTGGCTTGAATTATTTTTGCTCAAAATAATGCCAGATTCATTTGTGTTGCTGTGTGTATCTGTAGTCTGTTCCGATTGCTATGCATTATTTCTTTATATAAAAACCACAGTCTATTCACCCATTCTCCAGTGGATATTTGGGTTGTTATCATGTTTTTGTTATTTTGTTAGAAAGCTAATAGAATATTCTTAGACATGTCTTCTGTTGGTATGTACTTGCTTCTCTTGAATTTGTGGGTGTGTGTGTGCTCATGTATGTGTATGAAATTTCCAGATCATAGGGTCTATACACACCCAGCATTTTAGGGTGCTGCCCAACAGGATTCCAAGCAGTTCTGTCATTTTATTATCCCACCAGTTCGAGGATTCTGGTCATTCACATCCCCATCACAGACCAGTCTTGACCCAACTGTAACTTCATTTATAACAAAAGGAGCTCTAAGCTTTCTTGCCCTGAAATTTTCAGAACTGGGTTTTCTTTCGAATATCATCTATCTTCTAGAAGGAGAATATGAAGATTTTATTTCATCCACCAAAAAGAAGAAAGTTAGTTTTTTCACTGTTGCATTCTGCAAAGGACTTGAGATATCTAAGGAAAAGGCAGGCACATACATAGAAAAATAAAGAAGAGAATGAAGACTGGGGAGTGACCAGGCTTACACAACTCCTGACTTAGGAAAGTGTTTTACTTTGATGCATACCGCTTGGGACACCCACATACCTACTTCAGCCCAATAACACCATTTGGTGAAGAAAGCAATTGTCTCAGAAGACATCATCCCTAAAAGAAAAATACACTTGTAGCCAATGGGCCAGAGGAAAGTCTAGAGGCTACTTTCAATCTATACCATAAGTTAGTCACTCTCACATGGATTTTGGCATAATCGGGCTTTTTGTTGTCATTAGAAGTTTTCCTCTCCCTGACTGTTCCAGAAGTTTCAGATGAAATCTTTCTGATGTTTTTAATGGAAGATGATATTTGCTTACCCATCATAGAAGGTATTTCCTCTGCAGGAATGCTGTCGAACATGCATTCACAACACTACACAAAGTCTAAAAAGCACAGGGAGACTAATTACTGGAGGAAAATGACACCAGAGGACCTACTTCCTCATGATGAGAATGACAGCCTGGTGCCCCATTACCTGGCCCGATCGGGCAAATAGCCTGTGCAGCACGGTTCTCTGGCTTTGTGTTACAAGCCACAGCGGAGGAAAGAGGCTTTCGGTCCTGTAACCAGCTTGGTAAGAAATCAAGGTAAGCTGTCAGTCAAGTGAGGTCTAATTATAAGTCTCAATTCCAGTATTTATGAATGTGACAGAGAGTAAGCTGCATCTATGGATGGGGCCACGTGGGCAGATCCTCTTAATGCCGTCATCTGAATTATCATCTTGACGCCTTGACACTTAGTGCTGAACACCAGGGCCTGCCCCCAGCCAGAGCTGTATTTATTTTTAATTGAAGGATAATTGCTTTGCAATATTGGTTTTATCTGTGCCATACATCAACATGAATTGGTGTACATATGTCCCCTCCTCCTGAACCTCCTCCCACCCCTCTGGGTTGTTACAGAGGCCAGCTTTGATTTCTCTGAGTTATGCAGCAGATTTCCACTGGCTATCGATTTTACATATGGTAGTGCGAATATCTCCATCTACTCTCTCCATTCATCTTTCCCTCTCCTTCCTCCCCTCCCTCCGCCTGAATCCATAAGTCTGTTCTCTGGGTCTGCATCTCCATTTTTGAAGACACTGATCAGCCAGTACCTGGGCCTCCGAGAAGACAAGGGGACGAGACAGTGCTTGAGAAGGGTCGGCAAGTACCGAGCAAAGAGGTGGAGCGACGGTGGTCGACGGGGAGAGCAGGCGCTGTGGGCACTGCTGATAGAAAGGAAACTTGAGCAGAGAGGGGTTTACAGGTAAAGCGGGGAATTCAAGTTCAGATCAGACCCCACGATGTCATTCGTTGGGAGTATTTCACTCAAGCAACCCCCTGCCCTGACTGTGATCGCATGGAATTTTATGTCGCCTAAGTAGTTGATAGGATTAAACATTGTTACTCATATTAGTTTTTGTGACTATGATCATGCCAGTGTGGTTATGCGCTTTTAAAAAGCTCTTAACTTCTCGAAATTCATACTGAAACATTTGTAAATGAAATTATAAAATATATGGGACTTGCATCAAATAAATTCCAGTCATCTCCCCTCAGGCAAAGCAAGAGGGTATATACATGAAAAAAGCTTGAGCGTGAGTGGATAACTTGACAGTGGATAATGGGTATATAGGGTTCCGTTATATTATTATATTTATATGTATGTTTGAAATTTTTGCATAATAAAAAAATTGTTAATAAACACAGTGTTTTCAACCACATGGAATAACAAAGACTGGATTTATTCTCCTGCTTTAGAAAACTTAGAAAACCACTATGCTGCTGCTAAGTCACTTCAGTCGTGTCCAACTCTGTGCAATCCCACAGACGGCAGCCCACCAGGCTCCCCTGTCCCTGGGATCCTCCAGGCAAGAACACTGGAGTGGGTTGCCATTTCCTTCTCCAATGCTGCTGCTGCTGAGTCACTTCAGTCGTGTTCGACTCTGTGCGACCCCATAGACGGCAGCCCACCAGGCTCCCCTGTCCCTGGGATTCTCCAGGCAAGAACACTGGAGTGGGTTGCCATTTCCTTCTCCAATGCAGGAAAGGGAAAAGTGAAAGTGAAGTCGCTCAGTCGTGTCTGACTCCTATCGACCCCATGGACTGCAGCCTACCAGGCTCCTCCGCCCATGGGATTTTCCAGGCAAGAGTTCTAGAGTGGCTTGCCATTGCCTTCTCCAAGAAAACCACTATATATATATATATATATATATATATATATATATATATACACACACACACACACACAGAGAGATGTACGTATATATGACAGTTGTTTTCAGACACTGAATTACAGGCAATGCATGAAGGGAAACAAAGTAAGTCAGCCCTATAATTGCTCCAGCTTATCACCCGGGGTCAGTTTCCAAGCTGTTACACAGGAAGGAAGAACCCAGTTGAAGGCCAGCAGTCTCCAGAGACAAATATTGACGTTCAGGAAGACCAAGACTTGAAGAATATACAGGGCAGAGTACCAGAGAAGACAGTGCTGGAAACCAAGGGGGAGAACGAGAGAGAGCTCCAGAATCTGTAATATCGTCTTCTTGGCTGTCTTTGCTGGAGAGGAAACTGTCCAAGGTCAGTGCAAACAGCGCTGGAAAGCAGCAGGTTGAATAATTCCATAAACTAGAACAGAAAGACTGAGTAATACATAGAGTTCTCAGAAGAGTTTTTCCTTAATAATGGGACTAAATTAGCCCCAGACAGGCAGATTTGGACTGACCTCACAGATCTTCAAAACAACCCTTGAAAGAATCAGACAGATGCCAAATAATTTAACTGCATGCCAGAACAAAGTTCAACAGATTTAAAGAAACACAAGGAAACCAAGAAGACAACAAAGTAAAACTCACAATGTCCATCAGCCAGGCGAAAGAGCACCAGGCGTGCAAAGAATCAGAAAGACATGATGCATGCCCAGGAGCAGTCAATCAATAGAAACTTGCTTCTTGAAAAGTCAGTCTGGAAATGACAGAGACGGTATAATTAAGAAATTAACACATTAAAATAGGTATCATAAATGTGCTCTGAATTGTTCAAGAAGGTATAAGAAAATGTGAACATAATGAGGAGAGGAATGGAAGATATGAAAAGAATTAAATGGAATATATGAAAANATATATATATATATATATATATATATATATATATACACAGAGAGAGAGAGAGATGTACGTATATATGACAGTTGTTTTCAGACATTGAATTACAGGCAATGCATGAAGGGAAACAAAGTAAGTCAGCCCTATAATTGCTCCAGCTTATCACCCGGGGTCAGTTTCCAAGCTGTTACACAGGAAGGAAGAACCCAGTTGAAGGCCAGCAGTCTCCAGAGACAAATATTGACGTTCAGGAAGACCAAGACTTGAAGAATATACAGGGCAGAGTACCAGAGAAGACAGTGCTGGAAACCAAGGGGGAGAACGAGAGAGAGCTCCAGAATCTGTAATATCGTCTTCTTGGCTGTCTTTGCTGGAGAGGAAACTGCCCAAGGTCAGTGCAAACAGCGCTGGAAAGCAGCAGGTTGAATAATTCCATAAACTAGAACAGAAAGACTGAGTAATACATAGAGTTCTCAGAAGAGTTTTTCCTTAGTAATGGGACTAAATTAGCCCCAGACAGGCAGATTTGGACTGACCTCACAGATCTTCAAAACAACCCTTGAAAGAATCAGACAGATGCCAAATAATTTAACTGCATGCCAGAACAAAGTTCAACAGATTTAAAGAAACACAAGGAAACCAAGAAGACAACAAAGTAAAACTCACAATGTCCATCAGCCAGGCGAAAGAGCACCAGGCGTGCAAAGAATCAGAAAGACATGATGCATGCCCAGGAGCAGTCAATCAATAGAAACTTGCTTCTTGAAAAGTCAGTCTGGAAATGACAGAGACGGTATAATTAAGAAATTAACACATTAAAATAGGTATCATAAATGTGCTCTGAATTGTTCAAGAAGGTATAAGAAAATGTGAACATAATGAGGAGAGGAATGGAAGATATGAAAAGAATTAAATGGAATATATGAAAACTACCATATCAGAACAGCTTTAATGCACTAGATTGGGAAGCACTAGGAAATAACCAGTGAACCGAAAACAAAGCCAGAGAAACCATCCAAAATGAAGCATGGAGAGGAAACAAGAAAGGCCAAAAACAAGAGTCTTGCTGACCTGCGAGAAAATATCAGAAGTCCAATAAACTTGGAGTTCCAGGAAGAAAGAGGAAGTGACAAAAAATACCTGAAGAAATAACGGCCAACCTTTTTTCTAATTTTGATGAAAACTATAGATTCAGAGATCTGACATGCTCAACAAACAGACCTGAGAAGCTCAAGGAGGATGAACACACAGAACTCCACTCCAAGGCTCATCAAAAAGGCAAAAAATAACAGAAAAGCAGGGCTAAAAACAAAATGCTATAACCAGCCAAATAAAAAGGACAGGTGAAATACGCTC
Source organism: Oreotragus oreotragus (assembly GCA_006410675.1). Classification (NCBI taxonomy): domain Eukaryota; kingdom Metazoa; phylum Chordata; class Mammalia; order Artiodactyla; family Bovidae; genus Oreotragus; species Oreotragus oreotragus. The sequence continues at coordinate 351,849 of SJYX01005986.1, forward strand.
CATACTCAGGAACACAAACAAGAATGCCCCTGTGAACATCTGCATGAGCCAGAAGGCAATAGAGAGACACGTTTAAAGTACTGAAGGAAAAGAAGTCAATACCCCCAACATATATTTCAACAGTAAAGGTGAAATAAGACTCACATGGACTAAAGCTGAGTGAATTTATTACAAATATACCTGCATTATGGGCTTCTCTGCTGGCTCGGTGGTAAAGAATCCACCAGAAATGCAGGAGACTGGGGTTCAGTCCCTGGGTTGGGAAGATCCCCCGGAGAAGGAAATGACAACTCCCTCCAGTTGTCAGGATTCTTACCTGGCGAATCTCATGGACAGAGGAGCCTGGTCAGCTACAGTCCATGGGGTCACAAAAGAGTCCGTTATGACGTAGTGAATGAACAACAACGCTTGCACTATACAGATGCTAAAGAAAATTCTTTGGGCAGAGCAAGAAGGAGGCCCAATAGATATGAGACGGAAATGCGGATCCACGTGAATGAAAAGCGCCAGGGATGTTTGTGGTTTCCCCTTGAACCTCTCCTGCCTCTTTATCTCCTCATGACTTGCTCCCTCTGTCTGTCTTGGGTCCCAGAAAACTGCTCATTATCTCCAAATGGCTTCAGTGGGAGCTTCTCCCCAAAGCCTTTCTAACCACCCACCCTCTCACCTTCATCCAGGCACTTGATGCCCTTCTATTGAGCTCCACAGATGCCTACACATTCCTCAGACCTTCTCTTTGTCCCACTTGACGATTTTTCAGCTGGCCCCCACCTCAGACTGTGGCGACAGACGGCAGGACTCCATCTTATCTTTGTGAGAAGCTCAGTGGCTATGAATGAATGCAAGTTGGCTGGACAAGAACCAACTGGAACATTTGCAAGAACACTGAGCAAGTCTCTGTCCATATTCGTTCTTCAGATATTGACTCACTCCTTCATTTATTCATCTGTGGAATGACTTCAAATTCATCAAGGAAAGAGAAAGTTGATCTATAGTCTACCCAAGAAAAACCAGCTGTCATCTGCAGCAGTTCTCCAGTGAGAGAAACCGTAAATTCATCAAGTCCATCTTATCTATTATTTTATGCAGAACTCTGAACTAATAAGACTTTCTGAGAAGCCAGTGAGGTTAATGGTGGGAAACGAGCCAAAGTGAGCATAATCTGTCCCTTTACTGGAGTCAAATTGGTTAAAACACACACATTGTTTTTTCACATAATACAAAGTTGACTACTTTCAACTCCCTACCTTACTTTATCTACCTTATGTGTTTACTTAATATCAGAGGTAGTTCTTCCTGCTAATCTAGTACTTTAATTTAAAGTAAAGAAACAAATACTAGAAGACAGAAAAGTATAAAGTTCAAATAATGTCTCTGTTTGTAAACTTGTTTCTGATTTCTTTTGCTCTCCTTTCCACTTAAAATAACTGCTTGAGTAAGCAATACCCTATTTATTTAAATATTCAATAGCTACAAATAGCTTTGAATAGCTCACAAGTGTCTCTGAAATAAAACTGCTAGTCACACTGACAGAGAAGGCAATGGCAACTCACTCCAGTACTTTTGCCTGGAAAATCCCATGGACGGAGGAGCCTGGTAGGCTGCAGTCCTTGGGGTCGCTAGGAGTCGGACACAACTGAGCGACTGAGTGACTTCACTTTTCATTTTTATGCACTGGAGAAGGAGATGGCAACCCACTCCAGTGTTCTTGCGTGGAGAATCCCAGGGACGGCGGAGCCTGGTGGGCTGCCATCTATGGGGTTGCACAGAGTTGGACATGACTGAAGCGAGTTAACAGCAGTCACACTGAAGAATGTTTGACTTCCACATGTCTCCCCCCAAAAACTGGATAGTTTAACCTAGTTAAGAGGTTGGTGGTAAGGTTATTGAAGTAGATTTTTCAGTTATTTTTACAAGTGTCTTACCTGCAACACCCATCTGTTTCTAAGGCACTTCCTCTTTAAAAGCAGAAAGCCAAACTTTACTTTTAAATCTGTCTTTTTCTTTTTATAGATTAAACAGTATTTTCCCCACAATATCTCAATGAAATGCTTCGCTATTTCTAACAGCAGTTTTTCTAATTAATTTCCTGATTATTCAATGTTTCAATAATTTAAAAATGATTCATGGTCTTTTTTTTCTGATTGTTAAATGCTGTAATAATGTCCTTGGATTTTTAAGTGAAAACCTCCGTGGGGCAGGGATTTTTGTCTGCTTTTGTTGTGGTTGCTGTTCTTCATAAACTCCTAGAGCCTAGACAAAAAGTCTGTCACAGACTGAGAGTCTAATTCCCTCCATAAACGGTAGAACGAATGAATGAGTTGTGTTCAGCCTGGGGCAGCCTCAGAAGTTTTCCTTAGGCACCTCTCACAGTCTTTGGAGTTGCTCTGCTTGGAAGTGAACTCTGGCCCTCTGTTCTGTCTCATCCTGTCCACCTGATCTTTCTGTTTACAGTATGTTAATATATTTGATGACATTATCTAGCTTTGACTAACCGTTTACAAATAGACCCCAGTGATTATGAAAGAGGGGAAGGGGAACCACACTGCAGTCTCACATTTTACTAAGAGGCTTCCTTTAATCCACTGGGCTTTCAGCAGAGTGCCATGTTTCACACCACTAGGGATCCTGAACTCAAACGCTTTCTTCATTTTCCAGTACTGCTTTTCAAATGTTCTCAGAGGGTTTCATCTTGAGAGTAACCCAAAGCCAGATTATGTTCCCAACTAAAACATCCCATGGCAAACCTAAACCCAGCCTAAACCCTGAAAAGAGACAGAGGGAACCCAGGCACCAAAATCCACTTGCTCTTTTAAACAATCTGGCTGACCGGTTAATTGGCCAGGATCAGAGAAATACCCTGAGCCAGGGTAAAAGCCTAATTAACCTTAAAATGGACTAATCTTTAAAAAGAAAAATGAAAATTATGCCATTTGTAGCAACATGGAGGGACCTAGAGATTATCACACTAAGTGAAGTTAGAGAAAGGTAAATACTCTACATGTGGAACCTAAAGTATGACACGAATGACCGTACCTGTGAGACAGAAACAGACTCACAGACATAGAGAACAGACTTGTGATTGCCAAGGGTGGAGGGAGGGGTGAATAGGAGTGTGGGGCTGGCAGATGCGGGCCATTACATGTAGAATGGATAAACAAGAGTCCTACTGTGTAGCACAGTATCCTGTGATACAGCACAATGGAAAAGAAAATGAAAAAGAATATATATATATAATATACACACACATAACCGAGTCACTGCTTTACAGTAGAAATTAACACAGCATTGTAAATCAACTATACTTCAACAAAATAATTTTTTTTTAATGGGCTGATCTTGTGTGGTGTGTCCACAATCTCCACAAGTTTTCTGGTGCAAGTCTTTCCAAGGTCTGAACTACAGAGAGTCAAGAGGGATCAACTACCAGATTTCTCCATATTCTGGCTTATTCAGGATACATTCTGAAGTATCCAACTCCGTTATGATAGAAGAGATATGCTCATTGCCTATAAGGCAAGGATTTTGAAGATCCAAATGGGTGTGAGTGAATCAGCACCTTTCTAAACGTCTGTCACGCAGATTACCAACAATGGAATGCTTTTCAAAGCTGACGACCTGACATTTTAGTTGGTGGTAAAGAAGTTAATTTACTAAATATCATTGCAAACACTATGCCTACTCATTTTTTTTTTTTAAAGCAAGATCATGAAACCCACAAGGTACACTTATTTTAGCAATGTTGTTTGGTTCAAAGGAGTCATAAAGAGTTTTAGTTGAAGATCACTTTTTGCTATGATTGATGAAAAATCCCCACCCATTTTCATCAGAAGATAGTGCCAACTTATAAGTAAAACAAACTATTTCAAAGAACACTTAAGGCACCTATGTTTAGTAGCCTCCCATCCTTTCAATGCATTCCTCAGAGGAAAGGGGAGCATGGTTATTTTAGGGTCTTAAAAGCACTGGTCACAGAGCCCTGGGGTGTTTTAGGGCAAAAGGTTTATCTTTCACTCAGTGTTAAACATCTTTGATCATTTTCCTGTATCAGTTGTATAATCTCGTATTTTTACAAGTTTCCTTTGAAAGACAACAAACTGCATGTATTGCGTATTTACATATTACATATTTCACACTGTACATTCTTTCATTTTTAAAAGCCTACAGTGGATTTGAGCTAAGTGAATATAAGAAGAAAGTCACAGGAATTTATCCAAAACAATGACTATTTTATTCTATAATTTACTTGCCTAAATTGTTTCAGAATGATGCTTCCTTTAATAACAAAATTCCCACAGAAAGTGAGTGATATGGGAATCTAAATGCACTTCCCAGACTTGCTTCCCCTGTAATATCTGTAATAGAACAATCCTGAATTAGCTGCTACTTTCCATAATTCTTGTCAGCAAAATCTATCAGTAGTTCTAACTCTGATTATACACGCTGGTAATGTAATTAAACATGTTTTAAGCCTATCTCTGATGTCACAGTTTCAAATATAGCCACATAAATTTTAGCTATGAGTATTTCATACATAATTTATATATACAAATGTGTTTGCATGTGTACCTGGATTAAGGATAATAAATGTAAATTATATAATTTATATCTATATATGTTTAACTGTGTTTAGTTTCAATCAGACAATGGTTTGATATATATTTTTTAATGAGGGAAAATCCTACTGCAATATTAAGATTTTGTGTTCTGCAGACTTCATTTCTTAGTATTTTTTTAATTAAAAAGACAAATACATTTCAATGTTCTTTTTAGTAAATGTTATGCTTCCTGTTCCAAAACAACCTTAAGTTTATAAATAAGAGTTAATGAATCCAAGAACCATGTTATTCCATGAGCTTGTGAACAAACAGTTTAAAGTCAAACTCGAATTCTTTCCAAGTTGGATTTTCACATGATGCCGTTTATAAACACATTTTGAGGGATAGAGGGAGTGGTTTTGTCTTGTTTTGTTTTTCTATATTTTTAATAGACAAAATTACAGTTCTGCCTTGGAAATGACTTAAAGATTAACTAGATTTCTAAGCCCATCACAAAAATGAACTTGTGCTAAGTCGGGGATTTCTCAGGAATCTCCCCCCTGTACTGTTGTGTTTTTTTTTTCCCCTCTCCGAGAACATTCTAGACAGAAGCATGAATGGTTCTGAAACAGTTTGCAGAATCACATGACATCCTGTTTGTTGAAGATCAAGGGCGCTTGCGTGGCATCCATTCCTGAAATGTGGATCAGAACAAGATCCTGAGAGAAGTAACGCTAACCTTGGCCTCCAGCATGCCGCCACTTGTCCCTTTTGTGATTGTGACAGACAGTCCCCCACATACGCTTTCCACCCCCATGATCACTTCATCCCTCCTCTCTCTGCTGCCAAAGACAGTGGAGTTCCCAGAGTTTTGACACCTTGTAAAGACATTCCAGTGGATTCTAGCACACCCAAACAGATGGTGTGAAAAGAATACAGGGGAAGAAAATACAGGCCTCTGCCAGATTCTCATGTATTCTAGGTAACATCGTGTTCCAGGGGAAGAAAAAAAAATAAAAAGGAACTGATATCATTGTTACCGCCTGCTTCCTAAGCCAAGCCACCATGCTTCTGCCAAAGATAACAACGTCTTTAAGATGGCTACAAAACTCCTGACATCATATGAGGCAAAAGAACTGGGCCTACCAGGGGGTATAAAACAATAATCTGTATTATTGTTATACTGTGTTACACGGACACTTACATGAAACAGAATTTTTTTTTCCCCCTTTGAGCAAGGAATAGCATCCAGCTCCAAATAACATCTCTGCTTCTTTCCCTTGTCCCGGGTGTGCAACTCTCTACTGAGCTTCTTCTCTGAAAGCTAGCAACATAAGAACAAAGTCTATATGAGCTAGACATTAAAGAACAATTAAATACTTTTCCTCCCAGGTGTTTAAATAAATATAGACACAAATAAACAAATAAGCATAAGAAAAGATGTTTAACATTATTAGCCATCAGGCAAATGCAAATTAAATCCACAGCGAGATACTATTATACACCTATCAGAATGCCTAAAATAAAAGAGTGACACCACCAAATCCTGGCAAGAATATGAAGAAACTGGATCGCTCATACATTGCTAGTGGGAATGTAAAATGGAAACAGTTTAGAACTTTGGAAAACGGTTTGGCAGTCTCTCTAAAAACTAGACTAGCAACTACTATACAACCCAGCAATTATACTCTTAGGCATTTCTCCCAGAGAAATGAAAACTTATGTTCACACAAAAAACCTGTACACGGATGTTTATAGCAGTTTTATTAATAATAACCCAAACCTAGAAACAACCAGATGTCCGAACTGTGCAAACTGTGGTTGGTTAACCAAACGGTGGTATACCCATGCTGTGAGAGAGGGGTGGGTTGGCTATCGAAGGGTATCAAGAGGGAGCTTTGTGTGGTGGAAATACTGTGTGTCTTGACTGAGTCAGCGTCAGCATCCTGGGTCACACATTTCCAGTGTTACCAGACGATACCAGTGGGGGGGAACTGGGAAAGAGGTGTATGCAATCTCCCTGCACTATTCCTTACAACTGCACAGGAATCTATAAGGCTCTCCAAATAAAAAGTTCAATGAAAAAACGTAACTCCTACTCACAGACATAGAAAACTAACTCATGAGTATCAAAGGAGAAAGAGGGGAGAGGAGCAAATTGGCAATTTGGGATTAACAGATACACATGCCTGCAGACAAAATAGATAAACAAGAATCTACTGTGTAGCACAGGGAGCCACATTCAATCTCTTGCAATAACCTATAATAAAAAAGAATTTTAAGAATATATATAGCATATACACACTACTATATAGAAAATAGATAATGTCTAGTCAAGGCTATGGTTTTTCCTGTGGTCATGTATGGATGTGAGAGTTGGACTGTGAAGAAGGCTGAGCACCGAAGAATTGATGCTTTTGAACTGTGGTGTTGGAGAAGACTCTTGAGAGTCCCTTGGACTTCAAGGAGATCCAACCAGTCCATTCTGAAGGAGATCAGCCCTGGGATTTCTTTGGAAGGAATGATGCTAAAGCTGAAACTCCAGTACTTTGGCCACCTCATGCAAAGAGTTGACTCATTGGAAAAGACTCTGATGCTGGGAGGGATTGGGAGCAGAAGGAGAAGGGGACGACCGAGGATGAGATGGCTGGATGGCATCACGGACTCGATGGACGTGAGTCTGAGTGAACTCCGGGAGTCAGTGATGGACAGGGGGGCCTGGCGTGCTGCGATTCATGGGGTCGCAAAGGGTCGGACACGACTGAGCGACTGAATTGAACTGAACTGAACTGCAGAACCTACTGTGTAGCACAGAGAACTTTGCTGAGCACACCGTAATGAGCTATGTGGAAATAAAGTCTAAAAAAGAGGAGATATACGGATATGTACAAGCGACTCACTTTGCTGCACAGCAGAAACTAACACAACATTGTAAATCAAATGTATTCCAACAAAAACTTAAACAAGTAAGTGTATACATATATATGTATACATTAAATAGGTATATATATATATATATACGGGTTTGATCTCTGGTTACTAAGATCCCATACACTGCACAGTATGGCCCCAAACAAAACAAAACAAATCTCCTGTTACAATAAAAAGTTAATCTAGGTAAAGACACAAAGGAAAATACCTTTTAAAGTGATTAATTTGAAGGTTATAGTGATCCAAACAGAATGCTTTTAAGTCTCCATATTATAATAGATTAAGAAACACGTGTGTGTGCATGCACGTGTGTGTAGAAAACAACAAATTAATTAGTTTTAATGACAAAAGAGGCTACTACCCTGTCCACGTCTTCATCAACCTACTAAAAAGCTCTAGATCAGAGAAAGAAAACTATGAGTATTCTACCAAGGATCTAATGGAAGGATGAAAGAAACATTAAGGCAGCAATATGCTCTCTGGGCGTGCAGAGATAAAATTATTAAAGCACCATTCTCTGGTTATAAATTTGGTTTGTCTAGAGGCCATGCACACTCTCTCATCTTTGTCCCTGGGGCCCAATGACGTGAATTATTAAATGAGTAACCAACATTAAGGTACAGGGTCTCACTTAGAACTGGCTTGTAACCCACACAAGCAGAAAACTCATCACCCTGGCTTCCTCGCTTTTCCTGCCTGTCAGTCCACACCCATGTTGCTTTACGAGACACTAAGCAGGCACATCATAGAGGGAGGAAAAGCCACAGTCCTGCAGGTTCCGCTGGTCCTTGAGATGCTCACCCACATTCTCACGGGCGTCTCGTTAGCCGTCTGCTTTTTCTCCAGCTCTGGCTCTTCCTGGCCTGCTATGTGTCTCTCTTCTGATGTGCTCTTTTCCTCTGCTTCTCCCTCAGCCCAAAGCCTGCCACCCCTGGTCTCCCTTTTCCTCTCTCCTCACACTGGCCTTGCCTCTGCTCCAGCTCAATCCACCCCACTCTTTCTTGCACTTGAATCTCCCNATGGCCCCAAACAAAACAAAACAAATCTCCTGTTACAATAAAAAGTTAATCTAGGTAAAGACACAAAGGAAAATACCTTTTAAAGTGATTAATTTGAAGGTTATAGTGATCCAAACAGAATGCTTTTAAGTCTCCATATTATAATAGATTAAGAAACACGTGTGTGTGCATGCACGTGTGTGTAGAAAACAACAAATTAATTAGTTTTAATGACAAAAGAGGCTACTACCCTGTCCACGTCTTCATCAACCTACTAAAAAGCTCTAGATCAGAGAAAGAAAACTATGAGTATTCTACCAAGGATCTAATGGAAGGATGATACAAACATTAAGGCAGCAATATGCTCTCTGGGCGTGCAGAGATAAAATTATTAAAGCACCATTCTCTGGTTATAAATTTGGTTTGTCTAGAGGCCATGCACACTCTCTCATCTTTGTCCCTGGGGCCCAATGACGTGAATTATTAAATGAGTAACCAACATTAAGGTACAGGGTCTCACTTAGAACTGGCTTGTAACCCACACAAGCAGAAAACTCATCACCCTGGCTTCCTCGCTTTTCCTGCCTGTCAGTCCACACCCATGTTGCTTTACGAGACACTAAGCAGGCACATCATAGAGGGAGGAAAAGCCACAGTCCTGCAGGTTCCGCTGGTCCTTGAGATGCTCACCCACATTCTCACGGGCGTCTCGTTAGCCGTCTGCTTTTTCTCCAGCTCTGGCTCTTCCTGGCCTGCTATGTGTCTCTCTTCTGATGTGCTCTTTTCCTCTGCTTCTCCCTCAGCCCAAAGCCTGCCACCCCTGGTCTCCCTTTTCCTCTCTCCCCACACTGGCCTTGCCTCTGCTCCAGCTCAATCCACCCCACTCTTTCTTGCACTTGAATCTCCCTACCTCACAGTTATACAATCCAAAAGTCAATCATACATGGTCCAACTAAAAAGAAAACTATTTTGTTCTTAAATCCTTTCGACCTTACAAAATCCCTTAAGTGGAGAAAGCAATGGAAATCCACTCCAGTACTCTTGCCTGGAAAATCCCATGGACGGAGGAACCTGGTAGGCTGTAGTCCATGGGGTCGCACAGAGTTGGACACGACTGAAGCAACTTAGCAGTAGCAGTCAAAATCACTTAAGTAAAACCACTTTGGGCTTTTGTTCATTTGCTTGCAGTTGTTGTTCACTTACACATGACCTCCTCCCAGCTGTCCAGAACACCTTTCTACAGTGGGGCTTTGACCCACAGGCTGGATGAGGACACATCTTTCCAGCTGCCTACCCTACATCTGGTGGCTCACAGTAAAGAATCCACCGGCAGTGCAGGAGACTCAGGTCCGATCCTCGGGTCAGGAAGATCCCCTGGAGAAGGGGATGACAACCCACTCCAGTATTCTTGTCTGGAGAACTCCATGGACAGAGAAGCTTAGCAGGCTACAGTCCACAGGGTTGCAAAAAGCTGGATGTGACCGAGCGGCTCACACCGACACTGCACTTTTTCACCCTGCATCTGTCTCCCTTCTCCCTTCAATAAACGACTCCTTCCTCTTTCTGTCTTACCCAAAACTTGCTTGTGTAAAACTACGGCTTTACGTTTCTTACACAAGTATGATACCACACACACACACACACACACACACACACACCAACAACAGCAATTTTATTTTCAGGTAAAATCAATAAATGATGATTATTTTGTGCTACAATTGCTCTACACTCTGACCCAACACATATTCTTCTGTGTTCTTTGCTCTGAAAAACTTACATAACTTGATGGGTGGGTCAGGGGTGGAGGAGGTTATGTCGGAGCCACACACACATAAATCGCACCATACCCACGAGGAAAAGCTACTCATGGATGGTTTTATTGCTGCCTCTAGCCATCAGCACGGGCCTTTAGCCTAATCACTGGTGGACAGAACCAGGGCAAACGAAAGAACCAAGGCACAACCTCTGGCTGTTAGCGCTCCCTCGCGGGCATGCAGTGCCCACGGGGTCACCGCTTCCACTGTGTTACTTTGCCTTGTTTCTCACTCAGCCGTTTTACGGTCACCATGGTGACGTACTCCAAACAGGATCATTTAGAAAACAAAATAACCAATACATTATTGGAAATTTTTAAATGTGCGAACTAGACTACCCCCTTACAGTGAAGCCATTTGTGCTTTTCACTGTGGATCCCTTATTGAGCGGGTGGGGGTGAGGGTGGGGACGTGTACCAGGTATCTGAAGTAAGGGAAAGGCAATGAATTAATGATTTACAGGATTACCATAAGGCTGAAAGTCACATGGACTCGATCTTTCCAGTCCTAGAATCTCTTCAGAAAGGTCAGGCAGTCCTCAAGTGAACGCTCAGACACAGATGGTTCTCATCGGTCAGCTGGTGATATATGTGTTTTCTGTGTGATTCTGAGAACTCAGCGTGGAAGCAATAAATTATATGAAACAAGAAGTAGTGATGAAATAGCTCAAAATTAAGAAATAACTTGAGGATTTTGAGTTGCATGTGGGAAAGCTAAGCCTTTGCCTATAAATGCCTGAGGAATAATGTTTCTGTAATTTATTGTTATATAACAAGCCTATTGGCTTAAAAGAGCAATTTGTTATTTCTCAGAAGTCTGTAGGCAGGCTGAGCTCAGCTGGGCAGTTCTTCTGCTCCTAGACATATAGTGCTAGAAGACCCATGTGGGGCCATCCAGCTGGAAGCTCAGCTGAAGCTAGAAGCTCAGCTGATGCTAGATCATCCAAGACGGCCTCTCATCTCCCAGAACCTCTGTCCTGTGACTTCTCATCAACTAGCTGAGTCCAGCCTTCTTTCATTAGCAGCGAGAGCATGGAGAGGGACTGGAACCAAGATGGACGCTGACAGACTTCTTAAAAGTGAGGCCCGTATCTGATCCAGTGTCACTCTTGCCACAGTCTGTTGGTCAAACCAAGTCAAAGTCAGATGGGATCAGAGGGAGAGGAAATAGATTTCACCTGTTGGTGGAGGAGCAGCACGCATGTTCATAGGTAGGAGCTTTCAGCCGCCATCTTTGGAGACAATTCTACCACAGAAGAGCAGGAGGTACTAAATACAGACTCCTTTTCCTGCAGTAAGGATGCCACATTTAAAACAAGGATCTTCTTGGCATTTGAAAGTCAGTAAAAATAATAATGCTTGTGTTCTTGCAAAAAAATATTATCTATTTTTCCTAAGACTGCTAAAAAAAACCCCTTACAGGCCAGCCAATGGGTCTCCAAATTCCCAGCATCAGAGTCATACCTTTAAGATAATAATGCTTGTATTCTTGCAAAAAAATATTATCTATTTCTCCTAAGACTGCTAAAAAGAACCCCTTACTGGCCAGCCAATGGGTCTCCAAATTCCCAGCATCAGAATCATACCTTTGAGTTATATCATCTTCAGAAGTCCTGAATAAAAATGCAAGTACATCTGGTAGGGTCAACCATGAATGCCTTTGGGTGAACCTAAGCTTAGCAACTACATTTGTGGGAGAACTCTGAGGTGGAATTCTTGCTCCACAACCAGTGGTTAGACTTTGGGCATCTGGAAGACTTTGAAATCACTTTCAAAATGTTGTGGTTGTTACTTACATTTTTCACCAGTTTCTCAAATGGGTCAGATACCAAAAAGGTTAAGACTCACTATTCTAAATGCATGATCACAAAAAGTCTCACTGGGGAAAAGGTAAAGCTAAGAGAACTCTCTTTGGTGAGTAATTCACGGTGTATCTCTTAAATGTCCTCTAATTATTTAATATTCTTTACATTTGTGTGTGTGTGTGTGTGTGTGTAACAGACCACATCTCTCCATGTGTAAGGAAGCATCTTCACTTTGCATTTGTATCCTCTGCTGGGAAGAACCTGGTAACATCCTCAATGTGCATCTGGCCCAGTTATCAAATCATGTTCCTTGGTACCTTCCTGGGGCTAAATGAGGCCAAGTAAGGGCATCCTTGCAGGGAAAGCCCAGGGGATTAATGGAGCTCAGACTTGCTCCATTCATACTGAGCAATTCTGTCTTTGATTCTCTTTTACTGCTGCTGCTGCTGCTGCTAAGTCACTTCCATCATGTCTGACTTTTTGTGACTCTGTGGACTGTAGCCCGCCGGGTTCCCCTGTCCATGGGGTTCTCCACGCAAGAACACTGGCGTGGGTTGCCATGCCCTCCTCCAGGGGATCTTCCTGACCCAAGAATGGAACCTGTCTCTCTTACGTCTCCTACACTGGCAGGCAAGTTCTTTACCACTAGCACCGCCTGGGAAGCCCTTGCTCTTATTAAACACACGTAAATGTTTTCCTTGGAATAGTGAGTCCTGAGGCTAAAAGAAGTTTGAGAATTAATAACAAGCCAATGCCCCCATTTCCAAGTGAGCTTTTTAAATGGTATTCAGTGGGTTTAAATATTTTTCTCAAAGTCTGGAGTTGGCTGAACTAGCGATTTGTGTTTCCCAACTTTTCATACTGTTTAACTTTTCTAGTTTTCACCCTACCTCCCCACCAAGAACCAGCCTTACCACCTTCTCAGAGGATAGTATTCTTCATACCCCAATACATGTTTTCCTCTCTGGCAAAAAAAAAAAGTCTACAATTAGGAAAAGCCAGCTGATGTCAAAACCTTATCAGAATTTCAGGGGAAGAAAGCAGCCTGGACTGAACACCAGGCTGGGATATGGGAGGGAAGAAGAGTCCCGAAGAACCCAAGAAGGACTTCCCTTCCAGTGGCTAAGACTCCACAAGCCCAATACAGGGAGCTCGGGTTCCATCCCTGGTCAGGGAACTAGATCCTGTAAGCCAGAACTGGAAGTTTCCATGCAGCATGCATAAACACATAAATAGTTAAAAGAAAAAGAAAGAACCCAAGGAAGAGATCATTTTCAAGTTGACTTCGTTATTAGATTGTGAACTGGCTCTGAATCTTCCCATAGCTCTCTTTTTCCCCCAAAGAATAAATTTGAAGCAGCAGTCAACTGCATTCTTTTTTTCTTATGTAATGCAAAAAAAAAAAAAAAAAAAAAAACCCACACTATCCCGACCACTTAATTCCCAACAGCTAGAAAGTGCATTTCAAAGTCATCCACCATATTCTAAGCCTTTCAAAATGCCTAAAGAAAAGAAATGCTAGACGAACCCCAATAAAGATATGTGTATAGATCTCTATACTTGGAATGTTAATGGGCCTTGACTAAGACCACTGTGATTTTAATACATTGTATTGTTTTATTCCTACTGTATTTTTAAATAGAACATCTCAAAACAATTAGATTAATTAAATATCCACGGGGATGCAGGAAATGTTTTCTTAGCACACTTGGGGACTTGACCAGCTCAGCTCCTTAGATTTTTTCAGAACCTCTTAATGAAGGATTCTCACTTCATCGGAGCCTTGACAACTATTTCAATCTGTCATTAAGGAGAACATTTCAGTACCTGGAAATTTCTAAGACTTCTTGAGACTTCAATTTGCCAAATGTGGCTGTTCAGGGGGAGCCATCCTCCTCCATGAGTGGCACACTTTCAAGCTCCTTGGCTTATTGTCTGAGAATGCAAAGTGGATCGTGGTCTTGGGGAGTAAAACACAGGTTAGAAAGGTTAGAAAAAGTCACCGCGCAATTTTTATTGTCTATGTTTCGTCAAGACACGGAAAGTTGGAAATTTCACCCCATGCTAATAACACAGTATTAGTTACACTTGACTGCTTTGTTGGAGCCAAACCAAAGTCAATTCTATTCTCTCAAGCCTAAATTTTGAGAGCGGCCAGCTTTTTAGGAAAACAAAAGCTGCCATAATCTCGAGGAGAGGCTGGTGTCAAACCACGGGAGTTCTAGCAAAGACCACATATTATCATGAGCTCCAAACATTAAAGAATTCTGTAGCATGACAGGCTCTAAGAAAGAAACTCTTAAGAGATTCACTTTTCTCCACGATGTCAACTGCAAGAATATGCCAGCAGTGAACAAGAGGTTAGCAGTTGGAAACGAAATGATGATGGGTTCCTTGGCTTCATGGCCAACTCATTTTAGGACCTTGGGATAGGCCTTTCAGTCATCTAAAGGTCTCTACACTGAGACTTCCTCTTTATTCTCCAAGTGTGGAGTTTGTATAGCTGCATGAAAGATTCTTTTCCTTTTGTAGAATGACAGGGCTGTCAGCGTCCATGAAAGGCTACGTCTACTCTGCTGAAGCGACACAGCATGGTGGTTAAGAGCATAAACTCCGCCCAGGATGAGAGGGCTCCACACCCTGGCTCTCTCTTTTATATTAAATAACTCTGTGACCTTGGACAAACTATTCTAGCTTCTGTGTCTCTGTGTCTCCAATAGGAAAATGATAACAGCAGCAGTGCTACTGGCTAGGGTAGAAGGATTAAATGCATTAATGATTGAAACCACTTAGAACAGTGTCTAGCATATACTAAATGCTATAACATAGGTTTACTGTTAGGACTTTACAACTTAAGTCAAATGCATCTGTGTATAAAAATGGATAACTAATGAGACCCTACTGTACAGCACAGGGAACTCTCTCTACTCAGAGCTCTCTGATGACCTAAATGAGAAGGAAATCCAAAAAGTGAGGGGATACATGTACACATAGTGCTGAGTCACTTTGCTGTACAGCGGAAACTACCATCACATTGTAAAAGAACTATACTCCAATTAAGAAAACATTTTAAGTAGACATTTTTTAAAAAAACTCATCAAAATATTTCTCTTTTGTTTTTAAGCAGCCTCCTTCCTGTCTGATGGAATTAGATTGTTTAAATGAATAGAAACTTATTTCCCCATAGACACTGCTGGAAAGTACAATGTGTGATAGAATAGTGTTCATTCAAGACTTCAGATCAGACATGAATGACAGAGAAGAAAGACCAACCCTTCAATTTTTTCACAGTTTAGCTACCTGGAGACTGAACCTGAGTGATCCTATTGTATTGAAAAAGTTGAATCCAAGAATGATGAAAGAGCTCACAGTATTGAAAAGGTAAATAATATTAGTCACCTAGCCCAACACCTTAGTTTTATAGATGAGGGTATTGAGGCACAAAGAGGTAAATATCTGGTTGCTTTCAGTTCAGTCACTCAGTCACGTCCAACTCTTTGCAACCCCATGGACTGCCTCATGCCAGGCTTCCCTGTCCATCACCAACTCCTGGAGCCTACTCAAACTCATGTCCATTGCGTTGGTGATGCCATCCAACCATCTCATCCTCTGTTGTTCCCTTCTCTTCCCACCTTCAAACTTTCCCAGCATCAGGGTCTTTTCAAATGCGTTGGTTCTTCACATCAGGTGGCCAAAGTACTGCAGTTTCAGCTTCAGCATCAGTCCTTCCAATGAATATTCAGGACTGATTTCCTTTAGGATGGACTGGTTGGATCTCCCTGCAGTCCAAGGGACTCTCAAGAGTCTTCTCCAACACCACAGTTCAAAAGCATCAATTCTTTGGTGCTCGGCTCTACTGTCCAACTCTCACATCCATACATGACTACTGGAAAAACCATAGCTTCGACTAGACAGACCTTTGTTGGTAAAGTAATGCTTCTGCATTTTAGTATGCTGTCTAGGTTGGTCATAGCTTTTCTTCCAAGGAACAAGCATCTCTTAATTTAATGGCTGCAGTCACCATCTTCAGTGATTTTCAAGCCTCAAAAAATAAAGTCTCTCATCGTTTCCATTGTTTCCCCATCTATTTGCCATGAAGTAATGTGACCAAATGCCATGATCTTAGTTTTCTGAATGTTGAGTTTTAAGCCAGCTTTTTCATTCTCTTCTTTCACTTTCATCAAGAGGCTTGTTAGTTCTTCTTCACTTTCTGCCATAAGGGTGGTGTCATCTGCATATCTGAGGTTATCGATATTTCTCCTGGCAATCTTAATTCCAGCTTGTGCTTCTTCCAGCCTGGCATTTTGCATGATGTACTCTGCATATGTTAAATAAGCAGGGTGACAATATATAGCCTTGACGTACTCCTTTCCTGATTTGGAACCAGTCTGTCGTTCCATGTCCAGTTTTAACTGTTGCTTCCTGACCTGCATACAGATTTCTCAAGAGGCAGGTTAGGAGGTCTGGTATTCCCATCTCTTTCAGAATTTTCCAGAGTTTGTTGTGATCCACACAGTCAAAGGCTTTGGCATAGTCCATAAAGCAGAAATAGATGTTTTTCTGAAATTTGCTTGCTTTTTCAGTGATTCAGTGTATGTTGGCAATTTGATCTCTGGTTCCTCTGCCTTTTCTAAGTCCAGCTTGAATATCTGCAAGTTCATCGTTCATGTACTGTTGAAGCCTGGCTTAGAGAATATTCAGCATTACTTTGCTAGCGTGTGAGATAAGTGTGATTGTGCGGTAGAGCATTCTTTGGTATTGCCTTTCTTTGGGATTGGAATGAAAACTGACCTTTTCCAGTCCTGTGGCCACTGCTGAGTTTTCCAGGTTTGCTGGTATATTGATTGCAGCACTTTCACAGCATCATCTTCTAAGATTTGAAATACCTCAACTGGAATTCCATCACCTCCACTAGCTTTGTTCGTAGTGATGCTTTCTAAGGCCCACTTGACTTCACATTCCAAGATGTCTGGCTCTAGATATGATTTTTATCATTTTCCAGAATCCAAATTTACCATTATATGACCAAAAATGTAATCCTAACTTGCAAAATATACCAGACAAATTAAGATGATTGTATTCAGCCTACTATAATAAAGAGAATGTTCATTAGTAGTGAGTATCTCAAAGAAAATAAAGAGGTCTAGAGTTTGCAGAGGCAGGTAAACAATGGAGTTGTTGAGGAGTATTAAAAAGTTTCTTTTTTTTAATTGAAGTAGAGTTTATTGACAATGTTGTATTAATTTCTTCTCTAAGAGATTCATATGGAAGGATGGAAATAGATCTTATCTCATAATATACTGAGCAATGTTATTCTTTAAGGTTTGTCATTCCCAGGAAGTCACGGGATAGAGGGATTTCTAAATCATCCCACTGTTCTCTATGAGCACAGGTCTAAGGGAAAGCTCAGCTCTGCCACATCTTTGAGGGTAATTTAAAAAATATACCCAAGTCCTTAAGACAACTAACCACTCAGTCTCCTAAAGTGATCCCCTTGACAAGACAACTGCCATTTAGACATTGTATGACCTAGATGGGGTTTTCCCCAAATAGTTTTAATATATTCTATCTGAAAGGGACATAATTTTTCCTGATGACACCTTTCCCCATTTTTTATCTTAAAAAACGTTAAAAAAAAGTACACCACATCACTGCTGAAGGACTTTAGCTCTACCTGAACACACCCACTTGAGCACATTCTCCCCGAGGCCATCTTACTTGTCAAAAACTCCGGCTTCTTGACATAATATTCCTCAAATTATTAGCATTGGGAATGGAGAGTGAAATAAACTGAATTTCTGAAAGTCACTTGATTCTTGAACATAGAAGCAGTTGGTTCAATAGATAGGGATACTATTTCTAACATGGCATCTCTCTAATTTCCTAGTGAAAGGGCTTGATAGAATGTGTGTGTGCACATGTGCACAAGTGTGTGTGTGTGTGTGTGTGTGAGAAAAAAATTGGGACAGGCTTTGAAATTTGTTGCTTTTCCTGACTAGTTCATCTATGCAGGTGTTCCCTTTCGTTGTTTTTGATTAGGCTACTTAACAATTCGGAAGAGACAGAAATTAATTTGTGGATAGCTAGTAGGAATGCACCTAATCCCTATCCACAGAAATGCAAAATTCTGTCCAGGGAAGGTTGTTGATATTCATCTCTCATGGTGGAAGAACTCACTTGTGCATCTATTTAAACAAATCAACTTGGGTACTTCTAATGACCATAGGCTACTTAACAATTCAGAAGAGACAGAAATTAATTTGTGGATAGCTAGTAGGAATGCACCTAATCCCTATCCACAGAAATGCAAAATTCTGTCCAGGGAAGGTTGTTGATATTCATCTCTCATGGTGGAAGAACTCACTTGTGCATCTATTTAAACAAATCAACTTGGGTACTTCTAATGACCGATAAATATGCCTGGCCTTTGGAGTCTATTTTCAATTAGTTATAACACTTTCCTGGTTCTCTCATTAATGAGTTCAATAAAAATCTTTGATGTGTGCTCGTTTTATATTTATATGAGTCATAGTTTTGCCTTTTAAAAAATATCCTTTAATATGTAGATGAATATACGTAAAATCTCATTAAGAAATAATAGAAGTGTGTAAAGTCTCATTAAGAAAGAAAGAGTTCGTTGCTAGTCATGCCAGCTCTCTGTAACCCCATCTACTGTAGTTCGCCAGACTATTCTGTCCATGGGATTCTCCAGGCAAGAATACTGGAGTGGGATGCCATTTCCTCCTCCAGGGGATCTTCCTGCCCCAGGGATTGGACCCTGGTCTTCTCGCATTGCAGACAGAGTCTTTACTGTCTGAACTACCAAGAAAACTGATAAATTCAGACTTATTTTGGAAGGGAAAAAGTCTGAGTAAAGCACATTCAAAGATATAAACTTTTATTACTTTCAGGTTTAGAACAAAAAGTATTATCTAACAGAGATAAATATTTAATAGTTTGTAATGAGGATATCACTTTTCTAAATAAATTAATGCTTCTAAGAGCATCTCAACACAGCAGCCTATTTTAAATGTTTTTGTAATCTTCCTCTAATCTGACATTCTCTTTAAAAAGAAAAAAAATATGTGCTATGTAATGAAAAAACAAAAAGTATTATCTAACAGAGATAAATATTTAATAGTTTGTAATGAGGATATCACTTTTCTAAATAAATTAATGCTTCTAAGAGCATCTCAACACAGCAGCCTATTTTAAATGTTTTTGTAATCTTCCTCTAATCTGACATTCTCTTTAAAAAGAAAAAAAATATGTGCTATGTAATGAAAACCTTCAGCCCAATTATTCCAAATTACGAATTAGTGAAATATCAGTTTAATGAAATTTTAAATATGTAAATTGATAAGACACTGACTCTTGGAATGCTTGCAATGGATGCAATTGAGACCTGAGACATCAAATAATACAATGCAGAAATCCCTTCTCAATTGATCTTGCTGGGTTATCAGCCAGCCCCCACCTGAATATATGTATTAACAGGGAGTGTACTATCTTTCCAAAACGGCTATTTCCTTGTTAAAAGCTTCTATGGTTTGAAAGTTTTTCTTGTAATTAATCAAAATCTTCCTCCTTGAATCATCCACATACAGTTCAATTTAAGTAGACACAAAATCTTTATTTTCTTTTTCCTCTAGAGGCATATCTTACTTGCCATTGGGGATTCTCTGGGGAGTCAGTATAGGTCAGTAAAAATCATCATAAGCAAGGTATGTCCTTTTATATATCCTCAAATAAAGTCGAGAGTTAACAAACAGCCCACAACGTTATTCCTTGCTTTGCTTTTTGTGGATATTTCAGTAGATATTCCTTGAAATCCTGAAACTTTGGTTGAAAATTTCAAAACATCTCACCTCCAGAACACCTGATTCTTTCAAAACCAGGACAACTAACAGTAAGATGTTGCCCTATTCCACTCTGTTTTCCTATTCTTCTAAAATGTCAAGAAGCCTCTTTTTCTGTGGGTAGTGGAACCTTTTTATAGTTTGCCCCCCAAAACAGGCAATATCCACTTCACATGACACCTGGAGCGCCAAAATGGTCCAGAGGACTCCGGCTGTGACACCCTTTGTCTCAGGTGAACGCACAGTGAAAAAAATTCATCGTTTAAACAGGAAGACATCCTCGTTTTCTATACGGCTTTCTCCTTTCATCCATCCCACTCCTTAAGAGCAGGGACCAGGCTGACAATAAGCCTAGAAATAGAGTCTCTAATGGAGGAGGCATGCTGCGGAACGCAGGGTCTCTCACCCCCTTTGTGAGAAGAGAGAAGTTCCTGCCGCTTTCACAGATTATTTTGCTAGGGAATAAAGAAAATCTTGCCATTTTCCCTATGTCAGATGTAAAAATAAAAAGCATAGAAGAGAAGAATGGGGCCATAAACTTGATATAGCGTATTGCAAGGGAGTTTCATCAGATAAACCACGGAGACAGTTCCGATGATGCTCTTGTCAGAAAGCACATGGTATGATACACTGTGTATGCGCCAGAGAGCTTCTGCACTCTCAGAAATGTCATTTCTAAAAATGTCTATCCATTTGGAAAATAAGTATGCAATAAATCTGTAAATATTTATTATAAAAGCAATAAAAAAACCAGTAAAGAATGAACGCCGCTTCTGACAACAGTGCATAAACTGTTACCAGCAGACCTTTGGAACCAACAATTCTGTTTCCAGATCAGAGGCCAGGTCCCAAACATGACAGTGACTGAGGCCGTAGCAGTACGTTCCACAGCCACCCTCCTGCCGTTGGAGGTCTACCTAATCGAGGTACCAGATGATGAGATGCTAAAACATACAGATCTTGTATTTCTGAATCCATATGTCTTGCTTGATCAATGAACCAAAATAGTTACTCTTTGGAGTGGAAAAGCTGCAAGAACTTGCTGTTCTTTTTTGTTTTCAGTCCTACAGGAAAGGGCTGAGAGACAAGAATAGGAAAAGAATCTCCCACAGAAGGATATTTGTACTTCAGGACTTGGATCACCCCGAGGCTGTCCTTTCAAAGCATCCTCTTCCTTTGCCAGTGGTCTCTCTGCTTTGCTTGGCAACTCAATTCTCTCCTCATTAACAAGCTAGGTGATGAAGGCTGGAGGTACCTCTGTTTATCTGAGAAAACCAAATTAGTTCACCTTTCCTAAATAACTGTCTTCTGGACAACTTAGCTCAACACTTCTTGACTTAATCCACAGAATTAGAACATCTGCTTTAAATTGAAGATGTACAGAAGGAATTATACCTACTCCATCTAGAGATTGTTTGCTTCTGATGTCATTCTTGATTAGATGATTTTGGAATTTTGATTGCTCCACATTAGATCATGATTTCAAAATGCAGCTTGTAAATGTATTCAGTTCATCAAGGGCTATAAATATAAACTACAGGCCTTTCCTTTGCGTGAGTCCTCTTAGAAGCTTGTAGGTTCATGGGAAGCCAAAAGAAATACCTTCAAGAAAAGGTGAGAAACTCCGACATTAAAAATAATTTTCTGAACATCTGGCCTTAGATTCAAGAGTCTGATAATCGTGTGCTTTCTCTGGTTTTAAATTTAAATGAATGACTACAGGGTAATGAAGGCGGACTCTTTGGAAAAACAGATGTAAAAAATTTGAGGACTACTTATCCTCTGTTCAGTAAAACAATTACATGATTAGGTAATAAAATTCCTCCAGATTTTTCTTCACAGTTTTGGATCCTACCTTCGACTTTCTATTCTTAAAAGAAACTGTCAATTTTCTATTCACAATTCCTTTGCACTGAAGTGAGATTTGAATCTGATGTGGTGAAATAGGGGTGGGGTGTGGGGAGGAGTATCTATTTATAGAAAAAAAAAAGATTTCAAGTTCCTACATTAAAATCCATTTTCATGTATTTTAAAACCCAAATTCCCTGGAATTTGATGGCTTCTTTCTTTTAATCAGCTAAATATATTCTGCAAATTTAAGATTCTCTGATTCTACAAGTTTTATGTGCATTCTACAAGCAATCGTGTCACTGCTGCTATGTCTAAGAATGATGAGAAAGGGATAACAAGATGCGCATCAGAAAGCTAGTGGGTCAGTTTGCAGGCGGCACAGGGAGCAGCATCATTTACTTCCTCCAGGTTGCAGTTCAGCAGGAAAACTAGCCTCGCTGACACACAATTATGTGTCATGAGTTACAGCGGTAATTAAGTCTCTAGAGCAGCGAGCTACCTCAAGAACCCCACAGGATCTCAGGTGGCTGGCTCCCAACACTGAATCATCTAGTGCCACCCTGCGCCCCATCCATCTACCTCGCCCCTTTAGTTATCACCACGCTAAGCCAGGAGACGACGTCTGGCTCTAAGACACATTTCTGTTGTCTGCACAGCAAGTAACCTATCTCTCCATTTCCTAAATACTTTCTTTTAAAAAAGGAGGCTCATTATCCCAGATGGGAGAAAACCTAGTGTCTTCATCATTCTCTTTTCTTTCTTTACCAGAGCTCCTCACCCAAGGAGTGAGCAAGCTCTCCTATCTCAGGATACCACCTCAGGAAAGGTCAGTTACAGCCATTTCTTTCTTGTCCTCCGGGCCCCTCCTGAGGCTGGATACACATCGGCAATGGTACTTTCCATTTATTCATTCAGCAAATATTTATTGATGCACCAACAGCTGAGGCATGTAGACTAATTATCTGCAAAGGGAGAGAGAGAAGAAGACAAATGAAGAAAATGAGAGCCATAAATCCAGAAGAAGATGGGCTTTCACAGGAACACTCAGAAAGCCAGGCTGTTTTCTAACTTCTTCATCGCTGTGTGGGTCCTCTTTGTTGGCAGTGAGACCCGCCCCCCTCTTAATGGGATCATATGTAAAGAGTTAAGCATCAGAGAGATGTCATGTTATAGAATGTATGGAGCTTTTATGTACTTGGGCAATGGGAATATTAGAAAGAAAAAAAAGAAGAGGAGGCATTCTCACACCATACCCAGCGCAGCCACGTCTCAGAGCAGGATGGGAGGGCAAGATCAGTCCAGGTTGTAGCCGATGGGCCAGTTATTTGTACCCTGGGCTCCATGAAATGATTCTCGCAGCTTTGGGGAACTAACTTCTGTGACCAGGTGGCCGCCCAGAAGTGACTTCCCTGAGGAGAGAAGTCACAGCCCCCTTCCTTCCTGGCCATCCGCGGTGCGGCCCCCTTGCCTCACCCCACGGGCTGGAGGCAGGGTGGTAGTATCCATGCAGACTATGATTAAATGACTCATCTCCTTCGCATGACATGATTGTGAAGGTTACTCACCACGACAACAGCAGCAGGGGGTACGTGTCAAAAATGAGTCAAGATAATAAGGGACCACGGAAGGAACGCCTACAGTTTGGGCAGGAGAGAAGCGGTGTTTGTGCCCAGAGGCGACATTCAACTGCGCACTTTCCATCTGCCCTTCGGAGAAACTTGACCTTAACAACAGGATCAATTCTTGGTTTACTGCTAGTTACTCAGTTGAGACCACAGACTCATCCTTACCCAGGACTTTGCTGATGGTAATACGGCCACATCTTCAGTCAATAGTGGCCCCAGCCCTTGTTCTTCAGATCCCCTTGGCGCTGCCAATTATGAGAAACAGTGAGACAGAAGCAGCCCCCAAACTTCAAGCCAAGTTCACCTTAACCCATTCAGAATCTCAAAATCATTGAGAAGAAACGAAATAAAAATGAACCGAGCTCTTAGCTGTTGATTTGTATGTTAAGGAAGGCATATATTAAGAGTAAAAGAAAACAGAAGCAGGCTGTCACTATGTTTTGTTGCAAAAAAAAAAAAAAGACTTTTGAGTCATTCAAATAGATAGAAAAAGAAGTAATGGGGAATTGTTTTTAGAGATTGCCTTTAAAGTTGCCATGAACAGAGAGTGACACTAGAGGATTGTGGGGAATAACTTTCCCAGTAAATGATTCAGAAAAAAAAAAAAAAAAAGACTTTTGAGTCATTCAAATAGATAGAAAAAGAAGTAATGGGGAATTGTTTTTAGAGATTGCCTTTAAAGTTGCCATGAACAGAGAGTGACACTAGAGGATTGTGGGGAATAACTTTCCCAGTAAATGATTCAGAAATTCATAGTGGGAGAGGGCAGCTGCCATTTGTTAAGTGCTAACTCATATCAGGCAGTATATGACTATGCATATCATCCTATCTAATTTTTAAAAGCCTTCCTTGGTAAATAGTATTATTTCCAGTTCATAGGGAATATTGGAGCTTAATTTTTTTAATGCATATCTTAAATAATAAAGTCTAAAAACTCTTAGAACAACGACATTTCTTTTTTACTTCCCTGCAGTAGAAAGAAATCTTGGTACACAGTTCAGTTCAGTTCAGTCGCTCAGTCGTGTCCGACTCTTTGCGACCCCAAGAATCGCAGCACGCTAGGCCTCCCTGTTCATCACCATCTCCCGGAGTTCACTCAGACTCACGTCCATCGAGTCCGTGATGCCATCCAGCCATCTCATCCTCGGTCGTCCCCTTCTCCTCCTGCCCCCAATCCCTCCCAGCATCAGAGTCTTTTCCAATGAGTCAGCTCTTCGCATGAGGTGGCCAAAGTACTGGAGTTTCAGCTTTAGCATCATTCCTTCCAAAGAAATCCCAGGGTTGATCTCCTTCAGAATAGACTGGTTGGATCTCCTTGCAGTCCAAGGGACTCTCAAGAGTCTTCTCCAACACCACAGTTCAAAAGCATCGATTCTTCGGCACTCAGCTTTCTTCACAGTCCAAC